>LNAC01000286.1:1386075-1551557 GCA_002007465.1 Ailurus styani | reverse complement strand
GAGTCCAATGCAGGCCTCGATCCCAGGACCCTGAGATCATGACCTGAGCCGAAGGCAGAGGCTTTAACCCACTGAGCCACCCAGGCGCCCTACAAATACTAATTTTTTTAAAAAGGAAAAACTGAAATGATACTACTATACATAAGATGTTATAAAGCAACCAATACAAGAAAAAAAAAACCACCTCTCTGCTTTACTCAGATTCATCTATTGCAAACCTTTGATCCCAACTGCTCTATCATTTCTACCTTATTTTTCCTTTCTCCACATAGATACACATACACACACTTAAAAAAACAAAAGAAGGGCGCCTGGGTGGCTCAGTGGGTTAAAGCCTCTGCTTTCGGCTCAGGTCATGATCTCAAGGTCCTGGGATCGAGGCCCGCATCGGGCTCTATGCTCAGCAGGGAACCTGCTTCCTCCTCTCTCTCTCTGTCTGCCTCTCTGCCTACTTGTGATCTGATCTCTCTGTCTGTGTCAAATAAATAAATAAAATCTTTAAAAAAACAAAACAAAACAAAAAACAAAACAAAAGAAAAAAAAAAACCCCAAGAACTATTGAGGGTGTGTTTATATGTATCATCCCTCCTTATCCCTTAATACTTGGTTTGCATCTCCTAAAATGGAAATATTCTTTTACCCAACCACAGTATAGTTTCTTGTACATTATTAAATTGAGTATGTCCAGATATCAAGAAAGAATTTTTTAAGTAAGACATAAAATGAATGAATCATAAAGAAAAAGAAAGATATATTTTGCTACAGTAAAATTTAAAGCTTTTACTCAATAAAAGGTACCAGAGATGAACTTAAATTAAGTCATATCTTGGGAAAAGATATTTGTAATAAAAGACCACAATTCAGGTTACATAAAGAACCCCTAACAAAAGAATAAGAGAAAGACAAGACCCCCAAATGGGTAAAGGGTACAAATAGGAAATTCACAGAAAACATAAATACGAAATAAGATGGGGTGCCTTGGTGGCTCAGTCAGTTAAGAATCTGTTATCAGCTCAGATTATGATCCTAGGATCCTGGGATCAAGCCCTGCAACAGGCCCTCTGCTCAATGGGGAAACTGCTTCTCCCTCTCCCTACTGCTCTACTTGTGCTCTCTCTGTCAAATAAATAAAATCTTAAAAAAAAAATGAAATAAGAAACTCATAATTAAAGCAATGCAAATTTAACTGATGAGATGCCATTCATACACATGAAACTGGCAAAAATTTAAAAATCTGACAACATACAGTTTTGACAAAGTTGTGGAGAAATGGGAACTCTATACACCTCTGGTGGGCATGTATATTAGTGCCACCATTTTGGAGACTAACTTAGCAAAATCTAGTAAAGATGAAAATGCTCATACCATAACAATTCAGAAATCCCATTTCTTGGTATATACCCTAGAGAAACTTTTACATATATGCAACAAGGAGACAAAACAATGTCCATAGCAGGACTGTTAGTTATAGCAAAAAAAAAAAAAAAGGAAATATCCTAATTGTCCATCAGCAGGGGAATGGAAAAATTATGGTAAAGTTATCAATATCAATACTTCACAGGTACATGCAACAACACACATAAACCTAGTATCAACATTGAAACGTTGCAGTATAATACATTCAATATGAATCTTGTTATGAAACATTGTAGATTAATGTTTAAAGCCCTCCAAATCAATACATATGTTGACAGATTTAATAAATGCAAGTATAAAGGCATGCACAAGAACGAACAAATGAATTAATAAAAGTAGTTATCTCTAGGGTAGGAAAAAGAGAATACGATAAAGAAGGGATAATACAGGGTCCTCTACACTATTTTATTTACATAAAATAAGTATGAGGAAAATGTTGTATGTGGGCATATAGGCATTTGCTGTGTTATCTCTATTTTTACCTGCATATTTACAATCTTTGCAGGGATGCCTGGGTGGCTCAGATGGTTAAGCAGCTGCCTTCGGCTTAGGTCATGATCCCAGAGTCCTGGGATCGATTCCCGCATCGGGCTCCTTGCTCCGCAGGGAGCCTGCTTCTCCCTCTGCCTGCCACTCTTTCTACTTGTGCTCTCTCTCTCTCTGACAAATAAATAAATAAAATCTTAAAAAAAAAATCTTTACAAAAAAGGGCATTTACAAAAATTCTTCTACATGGAATAGTTTAGAATAATTCTTACTTTTTTTTAAATGATTTTTTTCATTTGACAGAGAGAGAGAGAGAGAGAGAGAGAGAGAGACAGCGAGAGGGGGATACAAGCAGGGGGACTGGGAGGAGGAGAAGTAGGCATCCCGCGGAGCAGGGAGCCCTATGCGGGGCTCAATCCCAGGACCCTGGGATCATGACCTGAGCCAAAGGCAGACGTTTAACGACTGAGCCACCCAGGCATCCCTAGAGTAATTCTTACTTTTTAAAATAAATTATAAATATGGGGGATAGTTTTCTTTTAGAGAAATAATACACTAAGTGCTATTAGTATATGCAGTATACCTTGCTATAAGTTACCAAGAAACAACTTCCTTGAATTCTAGTCTTGGTGCTAAAAGTCAGTTTAAGTCCTAAAAAGCAACGTGACACCCTATCAAAAACAAAACAAAAACAAAACACTTTCAAAGATGTTTCTGATAGAGAAATAGGAAGGCAAAAAATCTATATCTCATGTAAACATTCATTTTCAATGTTAATCTTACACGCCTTAAAAAAAATAAAGCAATAATGCAATGTTCAAGAAACATATCATTAAACATGACTTTTGGTTGATGTTGGCTTTATATTCATGAATGCAGAAAAATGTGTTCATAAATGCCAAAATATGCAATGAGTTTTAAACTAATAAAAAAAATAATAATGTAGGCATGTTTTTAAATTACTTACCACAATC
Organism: Ailurus styani; assembly: GCA_002007465.1. NCBI lineage: Eukaryota > Metazoa > Chordata > Mammalia > Carnivora > Ailuridae > Ailurus > Ailurus styani. Next base: position 1,548,681 of record LNAC01000286.1, on the reverse strand, counting down.
ACTGATTTTGCTTGTTCACAATACTGGAAATCTCCATATCGAACAGACCTACGTCCCTGGTAAATGAAGATATTTTAAATTAACATGTAAAAATATTATATTCAGTATTAATAACTTTTCAACCAGTAAACAAACATATTTGAGCATATAACAACTCCAGTCAACTTTAATATTTACAACATTCATTCTATTCAATGATGAAAAGTAAATTATCTTCCTTCAAAACCATCCTAATATTTTCAAGCCATTAATAAGTATATTTCCTTAAATGACATAACATTTATTCTTCTAGGTTGCTATAATTTGTTTTCATAACCAAAGAAAAAAAATTTTTAAAGGTTTTTTTTTATTTGAGAGACAGAGTGAGTGAGAGAGAGAAAAAGAGCACAAGTTGGGGGGAGAAGCAGAGAGAGAGGGAGAAGAAGACTTCCCACCGAGCAGGGAGCCCAATGCGGGACTCGATCCCAGGACCCTGGAATCATGACCTGAGCTGAAGGCAGCTGCTTAACCAACTGAGCCACCCAAGCACCCCTATAACTGATATTTCGAACCACTGGGTAGAATGAGGGCAACTCCATCTACATTTCCTTCTAAACTTTCTGACAACAGTTTACATTTATACCCAATATGTAACTGTGCCAATATTCAAATGAAATTTTTAAAAAAATAGCCTAGGAGCACCTGGGTGGCTAAGTCAGTTAAGCGTCTGCCTTCGGCTCAGGTCATGATTCCAGAGTCCCGAGATCAAGCCCTACATTGGGCTCCCTGCTCAGGGGGGGTCTGCTTCCTCCTCTTCCTCTGCTCCTCCCCTCTACTTGTGCTCTTTCTTTCTCTCTCTCAAATAAATAAATAAAATCTTTAAAACAAAAATAGTCTACACTATTCAATTTTCCCAGAACAGTTTATCTGTAATAAAGGTTCAAATTTATTAAGTGACATTGAATATAATGAAATTGGGCGCCTGGGTGGCTCAGTGGGTTAAAGCCACTGCCTTCGGCTCAGGTCATGATCCCAGGGTCCTGGGATCGAGGCCCACATCGGGCTCTCTGCTCAGCAGGGAGCCTGCTTCCTCCTCTCTCTGCCTGCCTCTCTGCCTACTTGTAATCTCTCTCTCTGTGTCAGATGAATAAATAAAATCTTTAAAAAAAAAAAGAATATAATGAAATTACTTACATCTCGATCTACTGTAGTTGCAAAGCCAATGGCTTCTTTTTGTGTACAGTTAACAGCTTTCTGAAGGGTATAAATAACTTGTTCATAGGTATGCACCTCATCATTAAACAGCATGCAATAGTAGGTATCCCTCTTCTCTCTGTGGAATAAAACATTAATTATATATTATCTAATTGCATATTCTCTAGCTCCAGGCTGATTAAGTAAGAGCACACTTGGTTCTAGTTCTAGGGAATGTGCTAGGTACTGGGCACCTATCTGTAACAAAGTCATCTGTGGTCCCCACGCTCTATGACGCCACCATCTGTTGGGGAAGATATATATTAGACATGTAATTCTAAGTGAACTGGCTTTTTTTTTATGAAGAAGAACAAAATGCTGCAACAGGGTAAAACAGGTCTGGGACTTCAGAGAACTGCCAGAGAAGTAATATGAGACCCCAAGTCAAAACTGGCTATCAATGGTTCTCAACTGGAGGCAATTTTCCTCTAACTCCCATAGAGGACCACTTGGCAATGTCTAGAGACATTTTCTGTTGTCATAATTGGGGCAGGAGTATCACTGGCATCTAGTAGGTAAGGGTCAGGGATCCTGCTAAATATTCTACAATCCACTGGGGCACCAGGCTGGCTCAGTTGGAAGAGCATGTGACTTTTGATCTTGGGGTCATGAGTTCAAGCCCCACTTGGGATTTATATTAGAGATACTAAGAAAAATAAGTAATAGACAGGTTTGCCTTAAAGTTCACTTTGCTACCATGTGGAGAATGAATTGTGAGGGACAAGAACAGATATGGCAGTTCAGCTAGGGAGGTAATGTTGTCAATGATGAAATTAATTAATCTGGAGTAGGACAGTAGTAATGGAGAGGAACAGAAGTTGTATGATTTGATGGAGGAAGAACCAGCTGGGTTTGAAATCTAAATGGGTATAGGTCATTCAGGTTTCTGGGTAGAAGGAATACCATCTACAAAAAGTTAGGAAAACAGTGCAAGAGAAGCAAGTTACATTCTTTTCCTTTCTATACTTGTGGTTTTGAACCTATAATGAAACACAAAGATAAAAACAAAACTCTTCTATTCTGTAGGGTCTAAATTTGGATCTTTGATCAATGGTTCCCAACTTGAAGTACAGGTGCATCTTGTTTTACTGTGCTTTGAAGATATTGTGGGTTTTGTTTGTTTGTTTGTTTGTTTTTACAAACTGAAGGATTGTGGCAACCCTGTGCTGAGGAAGCCTCTTCAGTGCCATCTTTCCAAATGCATTTGCTCATGTCATGTCTCTGCATCACGCTTCGATAATTCTTGAAATATTTCAAACTTCATCATTATTATATTTGTTATGGTGATCTGTGATCAGTGATCTTTGATGTTACTGTCATAATTGTTTTGGAGCACCAGGAACCACATCCATTTAAGACTGCAAACTTAAGTATAAATGTTCTATGTGTTCTGACCGCTCCACTGACCAGCTGTTTCCCCATCTCTCTCCCTCTCCCTGGGCCTCTGTATTCTGAGACACAATACTGAAACTCTATAATGGCCTCTAAGCGTTCAAGTGAAAGGAAGAGCCAATGATGGACTTCACTGCTGTCTTATTTTAAGAAACTGCCACAGCCACCCCCACCCTGATCAGTCAACAGGCAACAACATCAAGGCAGGACCCTCCACCAACAAAAAGATTATGAGTCCCTAAAATCTCAGATGATGGCCAGCATCTTTTAGCAACAAAGTATTTTTAAGTTAAGGTTATGAACTTTGTTTATACATAACTACTAGACTACAGCATGGTGTAAACATAACTTTCATATGTACTGGGGTACCAAAAATTCATTCGACTTGCTTTATTGCAGTGGTCTGGAAAACCAACATGCAATACCTGCAAGATATTGTGAAGATATATTCATATGACACATAAGGATATATGTGGATATATATGGATATATGTGAAGATTCATATGGCAATATGGATATATGTGAAGATAAATTCATAAAGCACTATTGTCAACATTTCCAAAAAAGTACAGTTAACACTTCACTTTATTAAAAAACACTTAACCCACATCTAAGTATGTAGAAAAGTACTGAAAAAGCAAAAAAGAAACCACTGATGTTCATCAGCCCCTCGCTTCATCTTGTAATCAACCTTAAATATGAAGAGGACTCCAACAAACTTGGTTAGAATTAAAAGTTAAAGGGAAGGTTGTCTGAGGCAGGCACATCACATGGAAAAGTAAGCCCTTAACCTTAATACATCTATGGTAGATAATCCAACTCTCTGGTCAGAAGTTTGCAACCTCCTCAATAATCGAAATGCAAATGGTAAAAATGTGAATTACCAGGTTTATCACACAAAGAACAGAAAATCACCTGTGCCTGAAACATGAGGCTTAAGTAAACTAACCAATTAACAGGGAGAAACCTCTACCGGCTAAATGGATCGCACATATTTAAAAACTATGAAATAAAGTATTACTGAAAACTAATTACTAGAAAAGAGTATGTTCAAGGTTAGCTGTATTAAACTTAATTTGAGGAATTAGAATCAAAATGGTTAAAACAGAGTTCGAGCAAATACGAATACAAAGAGTAAATGGGCTGTACTTACATTATCTCTAAATCTGCTGGCAATTCACTTTCTTTTTCCCAGGTTAGTATCTCCACTGCATATTGAAACATAATAGCAAACATGTTGTAGGTTCTTGCTATCACATCTTCTGATAAATGCACAAGAGGATCCTGTTAAGAACAGAAAAAAAAATTGCAACCATCTTAAATGTACATTAATTCTCCTCTTTTCCTGTTCTGCCTCCACTCCTCAAAACACTACTGTGAACAGCTGACTGATGTTCCAGCTTCGGCTTCTCTTCAGTTTGATCCTGTACATCCTACCAAATCGAGCTTCCTGAAACATTTTGTTCATAATGATTCAGGTTACTGAATAAATTAAACATAATCAATGGCACCCCAATGCCTAATGAATAAATCTAAAAATTTTAGAATGGCATTCCAGGATCTTTAAAACCTAACATCAAACCATCTTTATAGCTTCATATCCTACTAATCCCCAATTTCCAGAATAAACAAAGTAATGATATCTAAGGACAGATAAGCAACATTTAGTTTATAGGTATAAAAGAGAGCCCAATTTTCAGGACTCTAAAGGGCCGGAAAACAAGGTCAGAAAACTGCCCCTTGATGCTGTAAGAATCACTTCCTTGTCTACTTTCTTTCAGCAGTACACGTCATGTATGTATGGAATGGGGAACTTTGCACCTTATACTTAACAGGGGAGGGGGTAAGTCACAGAAATTCTAGGTTATTGTGAAAAAGTATTACTATAAATATATACTAAGTTTATCACACCTTTTAGGCAAAATGTTTTACACAATTTTAATCTTAATCTAATTTTAATCTTGCTTTCTTGTTACTTAGCTTAATGGCTAGGTAGTATTATATTCATTTCTCAAATAAGAAAATCAGTATGTTCTGGGGTGCCTGGGTGGCTCAGTCATTTCAGTGTCCAACTCTTGATTTCAGCCCAGGTCCTGATCTCAGGGTTGTGATATCGAGCCCGCTGTCAGGCTCCCTGATGAGTGGGGACTCTGCTTGAGAGATTCTCTCTTCCTCTCCCTCTGCCCCTCCCCGCTCTTGGGCACATGGTTTCTAAAATAAATATATCTTAATAAAAAAAAAAAAAGAAGGAAAATCAGTATGTTCCAACATCATTTAATAGGAATCAACACATTACTGCAAATATACATAAAGGATACAGATATTTTTGTATATCCTCATCAAAGGATGGTAGGATCCACTAGAGGATGCCTAATGGAACTGATACAAAACACATGCAGATGGGGAATAAAAAGAACGGAAGAAAAAAGACAAAGACCTCTAAAGGAGATGGGTGTAGAGTGTGAAGAACGTAAGAAAAAGTAAGAAGAGTAAGATTTTTCTTTTTTTCTTTTTTTTTAAATTTATTTATGTGACAGAGAGAGGGAGATCACAAGTAGGCAGAGAGGCAGGCAGAGAGAGAGAGGGGGAAGCAGGCTCTCTGCTGAGTGGAGAGCCCGATGCGGGGGGCTCAATGCCAGGATCCTGAGATCATGACCTGAGCCAAAGGCAGAGGCTTAACCCAACTGAACCACCCAGGTGCCCCTAGTAAGAAGATTTTTCTAAGTCTTATAGCAGTTTTTACCTACAACTCTTCTCAGTGGTCTGCTTTATGTCCCATGGAAAAAAAACTTTTTTATCCTACTAGCAAAGCTTATTTTACTATTTTTTAAAAAGATTTTTAATTTATTTATTGGATAGAGAGCAAAAGTAGGCAGAGCAGCAAGCGGAGGGAGAGGGAGAAGCAGGCTCTCTGCTGAGCAGGGAACCCAATTCGGGGCTCGATCCCAGGACCCTGGGATCATGACCTGAGCCGAAGGCAGCTGCTTAACTGACTGAGCCAACCAGGCCCCCTTATTTTACTATTTCTTAGAGAGACTAGAAGTCATTAACATAGTGAAACCATCCATACAAAGGAACTAGAACTGGTACCTCCTGGGGATTCATAAAAGAATGGGTATAAATAATAATATGAACTTCCAGATGCCTGCATGGCTCAGTCAATAAAGTGCCTGCCTCTGGCTAAGGTCATGATCCCAGGGTCCTGGGATCAAGTCCTGCATTGGGCTCCTTTCTCAGTGGGGAGCCTGCTTCCCCTTCTGCCTGCCAATCTCCCTGCTTGTGCGCACTCTGACAAATAAATAAATAAAACCTTAAAATAAAGGGGGGGCCACCTGCTCACTGGGGAGCCTGCTTCTCCCTTTACTGTTCCCCCTGCTTGTGCTCTCTCGCTCTGTCAAATAAATAAAATCTTAAAAAAAAAAAAAATGAACTTCTTGCTACACCAAAATAGAAAGTAGAATCAAAGCTCAGTTTGCTTGGTGATATTACCTTGCTATATAGTCATTCATTTCTCACAATTATGTCCCATAATACAAGACATTTAGAGAATGAAAGAATTACAGTAAACAAAATTTGTAAGAATGAAACAGGTCCTGAAACAGAAACAAATGCTAATTCTTGAGAGTCCAAGCCAGTAGTGTTCATACTGTTCTACAAAATCCAAGGGCCTGGTAGAACTGTTTCTTGTTTAAATTACACATCAGCTTAAAAATATATAATTGTCTATATTTAAAAACGGTAATGTAAAAATATACTCTAAGATGTGCATTATTACATATTGGGGATCACCAACTAGTAATCTTGCCATTACATTAACCCAGTTTGGGGCAGGGTTAGGAATAAAGATTTTTCTGCCACCTTTGCAAACACGTTAATGTCTTGAAAAGTGGTCACTGATTAAAAAGAATTATTTCTGGGGATACCTGGGTGGCAGAGTTGGTTAAGCATCTGATTCTTGGTTTCAGCTCAGGTCACGATCTTAGGGTCGTGAGACCAACCCCCGTTGGGCTCCATGCACACTGTGGAGTCTGCTTAAGATTCTCTCTCTCCCCTCTGCCCCTCCTGCCTCCCCTGCTCACGTGCATACTCTCTCTTAACAAAAAAAAAAGAACAAAAAAAAAGAGATTTCTGCAGTGAAAGGATGCTAGGCTATGCAAGTCACTCATATGTACAATGGTAAATTAAATGCTAAGAAAGACTTCTTCACAAAGTGCTCTTATGATAGCATAAGTCATTGGAACTTATAAATAAATGATCATCTCATCTGATATTATGTTATCAATTATGACTAATAATTATAGTTCTTTGATTACATTTATTTTATAGAAGGCAAACCTTGGTCAGTGAGTCAACTGTGAGTTACTCTTCTTTCAAACTAGAAGAATACAAGGCATATTACTAAAAAGGATATCTGTGCTTATGTTAGAAGGCAGTGGGAATTATGGAAAACTAGTTTTTTATGTCATACATTTCTACTATGTTTGAATTTTTAAAGTGTAAGTATATACTATATTATAATAAAAACTTTAACTGTTGTCACATAAGCAAATAAGCTATGAATAAAGACTTTCTCCATACTGGACAACTAAAACTAGTAATAAACTAGTAACTAAATAATCATCGAAACAACCTCACTTATTTCAAAGTTGACTTTCCAGCAAGTAACTAATATGCATTTCAACTGATAAAAAATAAATTCATTAGTAATACTGCTTTTAGTGTCCATTGATAGATGGATAAAGAAGCTGTGGCATATATATACACAATGGAATATTACTCAGCCATATAAAATAAATCTTCCCATTTGCAACAACATGTATGGATCTACAGGGTATAACGCTAAAAGAAATGTTAGAGAAAGACAAATATCACATGATTTCACTCGTGGAATTTAAGAAACAAACGAGCAAAGAAAAAAGAGATAAACAAAAAACAAACTCTTAAATTAATATATGGAATCAAAATGGTGTTTACCAGAGGGGAGGTAGGTGGGGAAGGGGTGAAAAAGGTGAAAGGAATTAAGAGTACACTTATCCTGATGAGCAGTGAGTGATGTATAGAACTGTTGAAACATTATATTGCATACCTGAAGCTAATATAACACTGCATGCTAATTATGCTGGAATAAAAAAATTCTACTTTTATCTGTTTTATTATTTGAATTTTAAAATTAGAATTTTATTTAAAAAAAACAATTTTATTGCTGGAAATTATTCGTAAAATCAGTGTAATGTAGCATCATCAACAAGAGCCAAATTATGGAAGGAGCCCGAATGTCCAGTGACTAATGAATGGATAAAGATGTGAGATACACACACACACACACACACAGGAATATTACTCGGCCATAAAAACGAATGCAGTCTTGCCATTTGCAACAATGTGGATGGAGCTAGAGAGTATTATGCTAACTGAAATAAGTCAGTCAAAGAAAGACAAATACCATATGACTTCACTCATATGGTGGAATTTAAGAAACAAAACAATGAACAAATGAACATGGGGAGAAAAGAGTGGCAAACCAAGAAATACACTCTTAACTAAAGAACCAACTGATGGTTACTGGAGGAGAGGTGGGTGAGGGGATGGGTTAAGTAGGTAATGGGTATTAAGGAGGGCACTTGCTGTGATGAGCACTGGGTGTTGTATGTAAGTGATGAATCACTAAACTCTACACTGAAACTAATATTACACTGTATGTTAAATAAAAATTTGGAGAATAAAATAAGATAATATCAGTGCAAAGCATTGTTAAAGAATTCCATTATTGGAGTCCATACTACCATTAAGACACACTGGGCAAGGAGGACACTTTGGGCAAGCTTTTTTTAACCTTTTGAAAAACTCGAGCTTCTGCAGCTATAAAATATTCATAACAGCAGTATTTATCTTATAGGGCTGTTCTGAGAATTAAATGAAATAAACACAATACAGTACTTAGCATAATATTTAGCTAATAATCACAAATCTGCATTTGAAATGACAGCAGCACTGAAAAGTGAAAATTTCAGGTAAAAAAAAAAGTCTTCACTAAGGTTGTTCACTCAGTGCATTTGTTATTGAATTAAATCTCATTTCAAAAAGGATTTATAACAACTTAAGAATACATCCAATGTAGCAAGACAGTATTAAAAAAATGGATGTACAAAGAGGGCAAAACCAGAATAAAGGTAGGAAAATGAAATCAAGACAACATGTTTATTATATAGGCATATAATATAATTTCCAAATAGCTACTACAGACAGGCACTGTTTCCAAACATTTGACTCCGTTTCCCAGAAGCTTCAACAAGAGAAAACACAATCAGTTACCAGACTCAAAACATTTCCTAAAGCAGAGACCTAAGAGAAATTTCTTATAGTTCCTATGAAGATTATCAAAGGGGACACTCCAGCCTCCTTACTCACCCCTCATGCCCAAAGGGCCCATTTGGAAACCTGGTTTGGCATTTACTATTGTCACAGTGATGGGAGATGCTATTGCCATTTAATGAGGGGGAAGCAGGGATAAACACAATGCTTCTGACAGCATACACATGGGGTCAGCAAACTGTTTCTGTGAAGAGTCAGATACTAAGTCTTTTAGTTTTTGTAGTCTATAGGGTCTTTGTTGTAGCTACTCAATTTTGTTGTTGTAGTGGAAAAGCAATTTTGGACAATCAACAGAAGCACTGCTATGTTCCAATAAAATTCTGTTTTATAGACACCAAAATTCGAATTTTCTATCATTTTCACGTGCCACAGATAACCATCCTATTGATTTTTTCCAAGTATTTAAAAATATAAAAACCATTCTTAGCTTATGGTGGTGCCAGTAACAGGTTGAAGATAAGATCTGGCCTGTGGGGCCACAGTTTGCTGACTCTTGGCCTATATAATTAAAAAAAAGTCCCATCCCAAATGCCAAGAGTTGAGAAGACTGATGGAACTATTAAGCATTATCCCTATGGAAATATATTATCAAGTTTTTTCCAACTTTTTCTTAAGATGCAGGCCAAATGTATAACAAAATTTACATTCAATAAAACAATTCTATGACAGATTTTTTAAAAGTACAGTGCAAATATTATATAGCTTTCTTCCATTTCAAGCATAAAATATAAAAAACCTAGATATATGTATAAATTTAGTGAGCAGGGACCAGGAATGCTAAACAAAATGCTATTTTAAAAATAGCTTCTCTTACAGTCTTATCCTTGAGGACTTCATTTCTCTTAGCTGAATTCCTATTCTTAAATAGGAATTAAATGGCAGAGTCCAAAGGCTTTATTCTCTGTCAAGTTGCTGAAGTATGTATTCTTCAAGCAGGACCATATAATTTCAGCCACGAAGGTGATCTTGGTAACATCTTCCTAAAATTCAGGAAATTAACTCAAGTCTGCACTATTAGATAGCGACCCCACTAATGTACTAGGGTAAGGTCAACAGAGTAAAATAAAAATGAGCTTAAGTCTCCTCTAAAACAAAGACTGAAAGATAACAAAAGTCCTAAGGTTTTACTTTTCAAATAATTTATTGAGATGAAATTCACAGAACATTAACTTAACCATTTTAAAGTAAACTACTGTGTGGTATTTGTTACATTCATAATGTTCCACTACCACCTCTATAGAATTCCAAAACATTTCTATTACTTCAAAGTAAAACCCTTACCCATTAAGCAGTTTCTCCCCATTCTTCCCTTCCTCAGCCCTTGGCAATCGCCAGTATGAGTTCTGTCTACAGATTAACCTCTTCTCGATATCTTATATCAATGGAATCATACAATATGTGATCTTTTATGTTTGGCTTCTTTCACTTAGCATGTTTTGGCAGGTTCATCCAAGTTGTACCATGTATCAGTATTTCATTCCTTTTTACCTCAAAGTAATATTACATTGTAGCTTTATACCACAATTCGTTTATCCATTCATCCACCAATAAGACATTATGGCTGATACTTATTTGAATACTTCTTTTCAGTTCTTTTGGGTATACGCCTAAGAGTGAAATTACAGGCTCATATGGTAAGTCTATGTTTAATTTTTGGAGGAATAGTCAAACTGTTCCAAAGCACTGAATCATTCTGCATGCCATTTAGCAATGTACAGGGGCTCTAATTTTTCTACAACCTCGCCAAGACATACATTCTTTCTTTCTGATTATAGCCATCTTAGTGGGTGTGAAGTGGTTTCAATGTGCATTTCCCTAGTAACTAATGATGCTGAACATGTTTCTCCAAAGAAGATATAATACAAATGACAAACAAACACATGAAAACATCTTCTTTGGAGAAAGGTCTATTCAAGATATAGTCTGTACTGAGCAGTATACTGTCTTTATACTTGGTCCTATCACATATCCAATGACAGTGACAAGCCAGATTAGGATTGGCTACTATGTGTGCTTACAGAAAAGGAAGGTACCTAGCCTACAAAATCTTAGTCACAACACAAATATACAAAAACCAACCAAGTTAACTAGTCTCTATATATGGGAAAAATATCCTTCAATGGTAAATGAGGACTTAAAGCAAAACCTCAAGTAATAAATCCAAATTAAATTAAGTTTCCAGAATTTCAAGTGAGTACTACCAGCAATGGTATGGCATCCATACAATGCAAAAAACTTTCAAAGTATATCTGGTCACTGGTAATAGTGACAGGACTATTTTGCTTATCCATATCTCATAACCTAATTCCTATGTCTGAAAGTATTTCAAACTTGTGGTTAAAACAGTATTTCCTTAAAAACAACTTTGTGAAAATGTTTTTACCTCTTCTTCCTCAATTTCAGAGGTGTTAAGTTCATGTTTTTGACAGTAAGGACCCTCTTTCCAAGCTTCAGTATCACCACAGTCACAGAAACCTCCACCTCCTGAAGTTGTCATCTTGAAAAAAAATTGTAAAGTGTCTTGTCAATAAGAATTTAGTGAGGGCTGTCAGATCATAAATAAGAATATCAAGTGCTAAGGAGATAACACGGCTAAAGTGTTTAGTTTCTCTGGAGGAGTAGAATCAAATAAAAGGCCAAACCTCTCAAAGTTTTAAAGTTTAAATAAGCCTAAGCTAATTAAGTGATTTTGAAATAAAATAAGCTACTTTGTAATGTTTAATAAACTACAGATATTTTACAAAGGTAAAATGTGTCCGCCTACAGGACTTCCTTAATTAGGAAAATCAGGAGGGTTTTCCTGCTTGGTATAATGTTGGTATCAATGCCACCAGGTTATAGTGCTCTACTGTAGTATAACAGATTCCAGGAATAAAGATACCTATAGTTGCTTTCCCCCAGAAGAATCTAATGAGAGTGCTACAACTGTGTTAGACAATGTGACCAACAAAAACTACAGAAATAGTTTGGTTTTCTTTTCTAACACCCTCTAAATAGCCTTCTTTGACAAGGAAAGAAGCTCAGGAAATGTAAGACTGTCTAGTGAGAAAGTTTTCACCACCTGCGGGGTTCAAGAATTATTCATATTTCCCTAAGACAGGGCAATGATTCAAGGAATCTGGCAAGACAGACTTATTATTTAATTATTAGAAATTCTGCTTTTTAAAAAAAAAATACTGTGAGAGTTTAGGAGTGGGTATTTGATGGAAACTTAAGAATGAGCCCTATTATATTCTGTCCAAAAAAAGTATCTGTGTGTTATATATCAAAATATAATTAATGTAAACCCACAAATGACAGTTATTCCCAGGGGCTGCAAGGATATATGCCAAGAAACATGGGCAGGCAGCCATTTGGAAAATGATAACCCTATAGTTTCTGTGGTTCTTATGGTTACCCAAGATCGGTAGAGCAGCTTAAAGGAAACTGGGATTCTCTTACTGATTTATGAAAATAAAGAGAACATACAAAGATCCATGGGGTCCAATTTTGTATCTGATTTCGTTCATTATTATCAATATTTTGGTAGAGTGAAGAAAAAAAAAAAACACGAGGAAAAGTCCTGAACCAACAGAGCTCCTAAATTAATAACAAGACTGCAATATTCCCTCTCTATGATTTCATCTGAGATTAGGGTACAAAGTTCTAGCTACTAACACTTCCCTAACTTTTAAATGTCCAAGGCTTTGTCTTCAATATCCAATAGAGGAATCAACCAGGATAGTCTTAGCAATAATCTGCCTTTGTTCACAACCCTGATTTAAAAGCAAACATACACGATTTTTGGGTAAGTACCGGCTGCATTATAGCAGTAGAAAAATAACAAAATTCATGGGTGTCGTGTTCTAAGGTTGGGCCCTCTTCTACAATGCAGTAGATGCCTCTTGAATATTAAGAAATGACAAATATTCTGTAGAAGATGACCAACAGAATACTTCTTAAATTTCCTGACACTTTTTCCTACTTCTTTTCTCACATGTCCTTCCCCTCAGAACCTCCCTCCCACTTTTACCTCTCACCTTTACCCTCTAATTTTTGATAACCTTCTGCATAAACCTAGAATTATGAAAATAACATACGGAAATAGCAAAACAGACTAGTTAAAAACCAATATTCAGGAACTGGCATCTGTGCTGTCTTTCCTAAACCATGTGTTCAAGGCGTCTGGATTCACAATTCATTTCTATACTGCTAGCATATGTTTAATAGTATTTAAATAACACATTTATTAAACCACTCTCCTCCATTATAATGTTAAATCTTGGAATTTAAAAAAGGCAGAAAAGGTATCTAATATAGAACTTAATAGTGGGTATGGTTATTATCTGGACATTACTAACCCTATATCGATGGTCTCTGTGAATACTTCCCAAAAAGCACTCCATGCATAAAACACAAGTTGGATCAACTGCACAGTCTCTGTAAAAGTTAAAGAAAAAAAAAATCAGGGTGTCATAAAATAACTGTATTTCACAATATAATATTTCAGTTGGAATCCATCCTAGAAGAGCCAGAATAGTGAACTGCCTTGGTGTTAGAAGAAAGGAAGTATTATTTCCAAAGATCTGTCAGATCTTTGGGCAATGAAGTCAGCTTAAGAACCTGATTCTCACACTGCTGCATGTGTATATTTCATACTAGATTTGGGGAAATCACATTTTCACTTCATCTCAGTTGTTTCATTTGCTTTCATCATACTGCCAGTTAGAAACATTTACAGATCATATCTTAAACAAGAGAATCCCTGTACTTCCATGAAATGAGATAGGGAGTTATGAAAATCTTTAAATTTCCCCCTATCCTAGTTACTGTAACCTGATAGACAACCATTCTTCTGTGCTTACTGTGTGCCCTTTTATTTATATACGTTCTTTCAGAATGTTTTTGAGTGCATATATATTTTTTAAAGATTTTATTTATTTGAGAGAGAGAGAGAGAGAGAGAGAGAGAGAGAGAGATCATAAGTAGGCAGAGAGGCAGGCGGAGAGGGGGAAGCAGGCTTCCTGCTGAGCAGAGAGCCGGATGTGGGGCTTGATCCCAGGACCCTGAGATCATGACCTGAGCTGAAGGCAGAGGCTTAACGCACTGAGCCATCTAGGCGCCCCAGAGTGCATATATTTTTAATGCATATAACTCTTATTGTGCCCTATATCTCATTCTGTTACTTTTCCACTTCCATTACATAATTTATTCATTTTGTAAGTGAACATCTGATTTGCTGCTTCTAATCGCTACATAATATGCCATGGCATTTTTCCAAAATATTTTATCTCTCTACTCTCCCTGTACTGGACACATAGATTACCTCCAATGCCTTTCTACCATATATAATGCTATAATAAAAGCAGTATAAATGTTCTCTTACAGATGTATCTGAGACTTTCTTTGACACATAATCTTGGGAGAAGAACTGCTGGGTCATATACATGCCAAGTTCTTAATCTGAATTCGTGCTACTGTCCAGAGTGGCGACATATCCCCCACCAGTGTATGAGGGTTTTTATAGCCCTGCATCTTCACTGCATTTGATTTTATCTAGTTTTCTAGTATGTGCAAGGCCAACATATTTGAAATGATATCTTGTTTTAATTTGCATGTTTGTGACTGCTAATATGTTTGATCAACTCTTCATACGCTTATTGCTTTTGGGATTTCCTTTTCTATAAATTGTCTTTGCCCACTTTCCTAATGGGATTGCTTTCTTTATTTTATTTGCACAATCTAATCTAGAGGATATAATCACTTGGCAATATTAAACACTGCGAGTATTGTCTCTCATTTGTTACCTGTATATTAGTTTTGCCTATGGGTCCTTTGTTAAATAGAAGTACCTATTTTGATGCAATTAAATTCACACATACACATGCAACTGGTTTGTATTTTGAGGTTTTAGGAAGTTCTTTCCCGGGGCACCTGGGTGGCTGAGTTGTTATGCGTCTGCCTTTGGCTCAGGTCATGATCTCAGGGGAGCCTCCTTCTCCCTCTCTCTCTGCTGCTCCCGCTGCTTGTGCTGTCAAATAAATTAAATCTTTAAAAAAAAAAAAAAAAGTTCTTCCCCAAACCCAGGTCACAAATATATTCTTTATTTTCTTCTATTAACCTTTTGGTTTTATCTTCCACATTTAGGTGGAATACATTATACCTCTGCATATGATGTAGAATAAAGTTTTATTTCTCAATATATACTGAGCTCTTTTTCTTCCAACACCATCTACTAAAAGATCTAGCTTTTATCTATCGGATGTGGTGTCATCTTTACAATATATTAAGTTCCCACATCTCCTTGGGTCTATATCTAAGCTCTCTAATATGTACGAGTAATCTATTTGTTCCTACACCATACTACACTATACTATGGCTTTGCAGTATTATCTTAATATCTGGCAGAAGATCCCTTTTTGTCTCTTTCTTAAAAATGTTGACTTAGCTCTTCAAAAATTCTTTTTTCTTCCACACATCACTTAGAATAAGTGTATAGAGCCTCTCAAAAATATCCAGCTAAAATTCTGAAAGAGGTTACTTAGAATTTATTGATAAACTTCAGGAGTAAGAACACTGTTATAACAGAAAATTATCATGTTCATGATTATTTCTTAAGTTTTCTACTGAAGTTATAAAGTTTTCTTCAGATGAATCCTTTATATTCTTGATTAGACTAATATCTAGATGCTCTCTAGGTTTTAAGTGATACATATTTTTTTAAAATCTTCTTCTAGTTGCTTAAGGATGATGAAAAGAAGTAGCATTGATTTTTAGTACCCTTGATGAACCCAAGGCAATTCTAACAGTTTGTTGAATTCTGTTGTGTTTTCTCTCAAGGTAAATGAATATATATAGTCCGTATATAATGACAATTTTATCTTTTCCCTTACAATATTTACGCATTTTTATTTTTCTTCCTTTATACTGTTGACAAGGACCTCCGGTGATATATTAAACAGCAGCAGTAAGAGTAGGTACCCTTGCCTTGCTTTAGATATTAAAGAAAACATATCTAAAGGTTCTCTATTAGTATTATGTTCATGGTAGGTTTACTAAGAATGTGCTCTTCTAGAAAAAAAAAATCAAGCATATAGCTTGCCTTTCCTTTTCTATATAAACTATACCTAAAGCTTATCAAAGGATTAAGGACTGTATTTCTTTTATAAAAGACAAGCTAATAAAGATGGAAATGACAAATTAGAATATTCTGCTACCTCCTAATAAAATAATGATCTAGACAACAAGCATCAGTGACATTAGATAAAAAGGCTAATGAAGACCTTTTTAATGGTTGCATCTGCCATGTACCTAAACCCACTGATCATCTTAACAAACAAAAAAACCAGACAAGCATCACGTGCTTTATGAGACGAAGAATTAAGCACATCAATATTTATGAAGTTATTATTCACCCCCCAACACCACATAACAATTTAATCATGCCTAACTACCGGTTTAGAGGACATACAGGGAATGAAGAAACATGTTAAGCAACATCATGGGGACCCAATAAACGATCCAGACTGTGGAAAATTCCACAGGACAAATGACCTGGTTTCTTAGTAACATAAATGGAAAAAAGAAGAAAAGAAGAAAAAAAAAAAAGAGGGAGAGGAACTATTACAGATTAAAAGAAAAAATGAGGAGTAACAGCCAAATGCAATGTGTGGACTTTGAATCCACATATGAGTCAATTAGGACAATTCCACTCAGGCTAGGTGTTAGATAATGTTGGGGAATTACTGTTAATTTTTTTAGGATGTTAATGGTTGTAGAGAAAAAAACTATATTCTGAGTAAAAAGGCATGCTGTCAGGAATTTGCTTTAATATAATCTGGCAGGTGGGGTGCCTGGGTGGCTCACTCAGTTAAGCATCGGACTCTCGATTTTGGGTCTGGTCATGATCTCGGGGTCATGAGATTGAGTCCCTTGCATCAGGATCTGCACAGGGCATGGAGTCTGATTAAAATTCTCTCTCTGCCCCCACCCCCCAATTTCTTGCTCTCTCTCTCCCAGGATCCTGGGATCCTGACCTGAGCCAAAGGCAGATGCTTAACTGACTGAGCCACCCAGGCACTCTGAGGAAGGAAAAAAAGTGTGTGTGTTTAGTATGTGCATAAAAAGAGTTGCCATATATTGGTAACAGCTGAAACTGAGTAATTAAGTACATGTCGGATTTATCATACCATTCATTCACTCTATTTTTAATGTTTGAAAATGTCCGTAACAAAAAGTTTCTAAAAATCCAACATCCAAATATTCAGTAGTTTGTTAAGAATTTATCATAAACAACTGCTGAAATTTATAAAATGCTTTCCAGAGTCAACTCAGAAAAAGTTTTCTTCTCCATTAAAATGGTGAATTACACTACTAATTGTTTTAAAGATGAACTATTTAGATTCCTAAGCTAAACTCCATTTGATTATGATGCATTATTCTCTTAATATATCCCTGGATTTGGATAGCTAATATTTTATTTAGGATCCTTTCAGCTACATTAATAAAAGAAATGGCTTTAGAGTCTCTTGAATTTATCTGGGATTGAAAACAAGATTAGGCTCATGAAGAATTAAGGCAGTTTTCACTTTTTCCATTTTTTGTAGTAACCCATGTAAAAGAGAAATTAATTTTCCCTTGAAATTTGGTAGAACTTACCTATACAGTCATACCTGATTTGTGGGAGGGAAGACCTTTGATTACCATTCCAATGGTTTTTATACTATATTCAAGTTGCCTATCATTTTTCTATGAATTTATCCATTTCATCTAGGTTTTTGAATTTTTTTTAGCATTTAGTTGTTCATAATTCTTGTATTTCAAAGGTTGCCAAACTCTTTAGTGTCTCCATAGTTGTTTTTTTTTTTTCAGGGTACCCCTAGACTAAAAGAAACACTTAATTGTTCTGTTTATCAAATAAGGCTCAAACAACTTAGGAACTATTGGTCACTGAACAATCTTTTAACACTATAGAATTAAGTTGGGACAGTCACCTTCATCGCCTATTCCACAAGTATCTGCTTTTCAATCACAGCAATGTTGAGGACCTAGCTTTGTAAGACATGACATCATCAAAAGGAATGCAGTAAGTGTGTTTCTCAATTCTCATTTTGAATTTTATGTATCTGCATTCTTCTTGTTCAGTCTTGCAAGGAAATTGCCTTAATTCCAAAAAGTCAGTAAATCTCAACTTTTTACTTTTATTTTCTGACCGTTTTTCTTCTTTCTCCTTTGAATGTGCTCAATTGTTCTTCTTACCTACTGAGCTGGATGTTTACCCTAATTATTTTTTCTTTGAAATAATTTTACTCATAGAAAAGGTGCAAAAATAGTAGAGAGTTCCTTTATACCCTAACCAAATTTTTCCTCATGTTAACAATACTACAAGGAAATTAATATTGGCACAATATTATTAACTACAGCCCTTAATCAGAAGTAATCAGTTTTCCCACTATGGTCCCTTTTTTCTCTTTCAGGATACAGTACAAGATCCCACATTGTATTAGACGTCATGGCTCCTTAGTATCCTCCAAATTCTAACAGTTCCTCAGTCTTCCCTCGATTTTTGTGACCATACCCTTTTGAAGAATACTGGTTAGTAATTTTGTAGAAGTCCCACAATTTGGGTTTGTCTGACATGTTCACGATTAGATTAACTCAGGTATTTTTGGCAAGGATACTACAGAAATGATGTTGTTGGAAGCGATGCTCTGTCCTTCTCAGTATATTTTAACAGGGGGCACATGATGCTGACCTGATATGCTGTAGTACTGATGGCATTAACTTTGCTTACTTTGTTAAGATGGTGTCCACCACGATGTCCACAATAGCCAAACTATGGAAAGTGTCTACATGTGCATTAATAGATGAATGGATAAAGAAGATGTGGTCTATATAAACAATGGAATATTATATATACAATGGAATATTATTTTGATAGCCATCGAAAACCCCGAAATCTTACCATTTGCAATGACATGGATGGAACTAGAGGATATTATGCTAAGTGAAATAAGTCAATCAGAGGACAATTATCATATGATCTCTTTGATATGAGGAATTTGAGAAACAAGACAGATCATATAGGAAGGGAGGGAAAAATGAAACAAGATGAACCCAGAGAAGGAGACAAAACATAAGGGACTCTTAATCTCAGGAAACAAACAGGGTTGCTGGAGTGCAGAGGGGTGGGAGGGATGGGGTGGCTGGGTGATGGACACTGGGGAGGGTATGTGCTATGCTGAGTGCTAAGAATTGTGTAAGACTGATGAATCACAGACCTGTACCCCTGAAACAAATAATACATTTTATGTTAATTTAAAAAAATGGTGTCTGTTATCCAAAAGAAAAGAGAAAGGACTCAAATTAATAAAATCATGAATGAAAGAGGAGAGATCACAACCAACACCAAAGAAATACAAACAATTCTAAGAACATATTATGAGCAACTCTACACCAGCAAATTTGACAATCTGGAAGAAATGGATGCATTCTTAGAGAAATATAAACTACCAAAACTGAACCAGGAAGAAACTGAAGACCTGAATAGACCCATCACCAGTAAGGAGATTGAAGCAGTCATCAAAAATCTCCCAACGAACAAGAGCCCAGGGCCAGACGGCTTCCCAGGGGAATTCTACCAAACATTTAAAGAAGAATTAATACCTATTCTCCTGAAACTGTTCCAAAAAATAGAATTGGAAGGAAAACTTCCAAACTCCTTTTATGAGGCCAGCATTACCTTGATCCCCAAACCAGGCAAAGACCCCATCAAGAAGGAGAATTACAGACCAATATCTTTGATGAATACGGATGCAAAAATCCTCAACAAAATACTAGCCAATAGGATCCAGCAGCACATAAAAAGGATTATTCACCACGACCAAGTGGGATTTATTCCTGGGATGCAAGGTTGGTTTAACATTCGCAAATCAATCAATGTGATACAAGACATTAATAAAAGAAAGAACAAGAACCATATGATCCTCTCAATAGATGCTGAAAAAGCATTTGACAAAGTACAGCACCCTTTCTTAATCAAAACTCTTCATAGTGTAGGCATAGAGGGTACATACCTCAATATCATCAAAGCCATCTACGAAAAACCCACAGCGAATATCATTCTCAATGGAGAAAAACTGAGAGCTTTTCCCCTAAAGTCAGGAACACGGCAAGGCTGTCCACTATCACCACTGCTATTCAACATAGTACTAGAAGTCCTAGCCTCAGCAATCAGACAACAAAAAGAAATAAAAGGCATCCAAATCGGCAAGGAAGAGGTCAAACTCTCACTCTTTGCAGATGATATGATACTTTATGTGGAAAACCCAAAGGACTCCACTCCAAAACTGCTAGCACTCATACAGGAATTCAGTCAAGTGTCAGGATATAAAATCAATGCACAGAAATCAGTTGCATTTCTATATACCAACAACAAAACAGAAGAAAGAGAAATTAAAGAGTCAATCCCATTTACAATTGCACCCAAAACCATAAGATACCTAGGAATAAACCTAACCAAAGAGGCAAAGAATCTGTATTCAGAAAACTATAAAGTACTCATGAAAGAAATTGAGGAAGACACAAAGAAGTGGAAAAACATTCCATGCTCATGGATGGGTAGAATAAATATTGTGAAAATGTCTATGCTACCTAGAGCAATCTACACATTTAATGCAATCCCCATCAAAATACCAGCAATTTATTTCAAAGAAATGGAACAAATAATCCTAAAATTTATATGGAACCAGAAAAGACCCCGAATAGCCAAAGGAATGTTGAAAAAAAAAAGCAAAGTTGGCGGCATCACAATTCCAGATTTCAAGCTCTATTACAAAGCCGTCATCATCAAGACAGTATGGTACTGGCACAAAAACAGACACATAGACCAGTGGAACAGAATAGAGAACCCAAAAATGGACCCTCAACTCTATGGTCAACTAATCTTCGACAAAGCAGGAAAGAATGTCCAGTGGGAAAAAGACAGTCTCTTCAACAAATGGTGTTGGGAAAACTGGTCAGCCACATGCAGAAAAATGAAACTGGATCATTTCCTGACACCACACACAAAAATAGACTCAAAATGGATAAAAGACCTCAATGTGAGAAAGGAATCCATCAAAATCCTCGAGGAGAACACAGGCAGCAACCTCTTCGACCTCAACCGCAGCAACTTCTTCCTAGGAACCTCACCAAAGGCAAGGGAAGCAAGGGCAAAAATGAACTATTGGGACTTCATCAAGATTAAAAGCTTTTGCACAGCAAAGGAAACAGTCAACAAAACCAAAAGACAACTGACAGAATGGGAGAAGATATTTGCAAATGACATATCAGATAAAGGGCTAGTATCCAAAATCTATAAAGAGCTTCTCAAACTCAACACCCATAAAACAAATAACCCAGTCAAGAAATGGGCAGAAGACATGAACAGACATTTCTCCAAAGAAGACATCCAAATGGCCAACAGACACATGAGAAAGTGCTCAACATCACTCAGCATCAGAGAAATACAAATCAAAACCACAGCGAGATACCACCTTACACCAGTCAGAATGGCTAAAATCAACAAGTCAGGAAACGACAGATGTTGACGAGGCTGCGGAGAAAGGGGAACCCTCCTACACTGTTGGTGGGAATGCAAACTGGTGCAGCCACTCTGGAAAACAGTATGGAGATTCCTCAAAAAGTTGAAAATGGAGCTACCCTACGACCCAGCAATCGCACTACTGGGTATTTATCCTAAAGACACAAAGGTAGTGATCCTCAGGGGCACGTGCACCCGAATGTTTATAGCAGCAATGTCCACAATAGCCAAACTATGGAAAGAACCTAGATGTCCATCAACAGATGAATGGATAAAGAAGATGTGGTATATATATACAATGGAATATTATGCAGCTATCAAAAGAAACGAAATCTTGCCATTCGCAACGACATGGATGGAACTGGAGGGTATTATGCTGAGCGAAATAAGTCAATCAGAGAAAGACAATTATCATATGATCTCTCTGATATGAGGAACTTGAGGGGCAGGGTGGGGGGTTGTGGGGGGTAGGGAGGGAAAAATAATGAAACAAGATGGGATGGGGAAGGACACAAACCATAAGAGACTCCTGATCTCACAAAACAAACTGAGGGTTACTGGGGGGTGGGAGGGTAGGGATAGGGTGGATGGGTTATGGATATTGGGGAGGGTTTGTGCTTTGGTGAGTGCTGTGAAAGATGTAAGCCTGATGATTCACAGACCTGTACCCCTTGGGCAAAGAATAAAAATAAAATTAAAAAAAAAATGGTGTCTGCCAGACTCCTTCACTATAAAGTTGCTATTGTACCTTTTACAATTAAATGTATTTGGGGAGATACTTGAGACTATGCAAATATCCTATTTCTCAAACTTTCATCGACTACTTTTAGCATTTACCAATGGATCCTGTCTACAGTTACTGGTATGTTATTTGCCTAATGATAACTTTCTATTTCCTGCATTCCTGTCTTATTAATTAATTGGTATTTTTTAGTATGGGAAAACTACTGAAAACACCCCTTCTCTCCCATTCATTTATTCATCCAAATACTTTTATCAGTGTGGACTCATGAATTTTTTTTTTATTCTATAGGTTATAGTTTAATCCGATCATTTTATTGTTCAAACGGTTTCAACTGTGACCACCAGGAGCTCTTTTGGGTTGGCTCCTGTCCCCTTTTTCTTGTGGGAGGAAGCAACACGAGATGTTCCAAACTTAATTTGTATTTTCTCTGTCCCAGCCCTGGAATCAATCATTTCATCGTGGAGCTCTGATTCCTTATATTGGACACTGGTGTTTAGAAACCAGTATCTGGGTACTAGATGTGCTCACTGCTACAGGAGTTCCATTGTTTCTAGGCCCTTTCAGCAGACAAAACCAGGGAATGTATTATGTATAGCTATTTTTTTTTAAAGATTTTATTTATTTATTTGACATAGAGAGAGAGATTACAAGTAAGCAGAGAGGCAGGCAGAGAGAGAGAGACAAGGAGAGGAGGAAGCAGGCTCCCTGCTGAGCAGAGAGCCCGATGCGGGCCTCGATCCCAGGATGCTGAGATCATGACCTGAGCCGAAAGCAGAGGCTTTAACCCACTGAGCCACCCAGGCGCCCTGTATAGCTATTTTTTAATATTTTATCAAAAAATTTATTTTTTTTCATCGTGATAAGTGTACTCTTTAATCCCCATCCCCTATTTCCCCCACCTCCCACCAACCTCCCCTCTGGTAACCATCGGTTCATTCTCTATAGTTAAAGAGTCTGTTTCTTAGCTTGTCTCTCTTTTCTCTGCTTGTTTGCTTTGTTTCTTAAATTCCACATGAGTATGATCATATGGTATTTGTCTTTGACTTATTTCCCTCAGCAGTATACTTTCTAGCTTTATCCACATTGTTGGAAATAGCAAGATTTCTTTTTTTTTAATGGCCAAATAATATTCCATTGTATAACATATACCACATCCTCTTTACCTATTCACCTACCGATGGACACTTGGGTTGCTTCCATAGTTTGGCTATTGTGAATAATGCTGCAATAAACATGGGGTACACGTATCCTTTGAATTAGTGTTTTGTATTTTGGGGGTAAATATCTGGTAGTATGATTATTGGATCATTGGTAGTTCTATTTTTAAGTTGTTGAGGAACCTCCATACTGTTTTCCATAGTGGGTGTACCAGTTTGTGTTCCTACCAATTGCTTTTTCTTCACATCCTCGTCAACACTTGGTTGGTTGTTTTGATTTTAGTCATTCTGACAGGTGTCAGGTGGTATTTCACTGTAGTTTTGATTTGTAATTCCCTGATGAATGATGTTGAGCATCTTTTCATGTGTCTGTTGGCCATCTATATGTCTTCTCTGGAGAAATGTCTGTTCATGTCTTCTGCCCATTTTTAAACTGGATTACTTCTTTTTTTGGGTATTGAGTTGCAGGAGCTCTTTATATATTTTGGATACTAACCCTTTGTCAGATATGTCATTTGCAAATATCCTCTCCCATTCAGCAGGTTGCCTTTTAGTTTTGTTGATTGTTTCCTTCACTGTCCATAAGTTTTATTTTCTCTTGCCTCAGAAGACATATCTAGAAAAATATTGCTACGGCTGATGTCAAAGAGATTACTGCCTATGCTCTTTTCAAGGATTTTTTATGGTTTCAGGTCTCACATTTAGGTGTTTATTCCATTTTCAATTTATTTTTGTGTCTGATGAAAGAAAATGGTCTAGTTTCATTCTTTTGCATGTGGCTGTCCAGTTTTTCCAACACCATTTGTTGAAGAGATTGTTTTTTTCCATTGTATATTCATTCCTCCTTTGTTGAAAATTAATTGACCATACACTCACTTCTCGGTTTTCTATTCTGTTCCATTGATCTATGTATCTATTTTTATGCTAGTACCATACTGTTTTAATACCATCAATCTGGGATGCCTGGGTGGCTCAGTTGAGTTTCTGACTCTTGATTTTGGCTCAGGTCATGATCTCAGCGTCCTGGGATTGAACCCTGCATTGGGTTCCATGCTCAGCAGGTAGTCTGCTTGAGAATTTCTCTCCTGCTCATGTACGTACACACGCTTCTCTAATAAATCAATCTTTAAAAAAAACAATTAATACCACTTTGTGTTTTTTAAAGATTTTATGTATTTATTAGAAAAAGAGAGAGAAAGAGCACACAAGCAGGCAGGAGGGGCAGAGGAAGAAGCAGACTTCCTGTTCAGCAGGCAGCCTGATGCGGGACTTGAACCCAGGACCCTGGGATCATGACCTGAGTCAAAGGCAGATGCTTAATGGATTGAGCCACCCAGGCACCCTACCATTTTGTAATATAACTTGAAATCTGGGATTCTGATATCTCATTTTCGTTTTTCTTTTTCAAGATTGCTTTGGCTATTCAAGGTCTTTTGTGGTTCCATACAGATTTTATGATTGTTCTAGTTCTGTGAAAAATGCTATTGGTATTTTGATAGGGATTGCACTGAGACTGTGGATTGCTTTGGATAGTATAGACATTTTAATAATACTTATTCTTCCAACTCATGAACATTCCATGGAACGTCTTTCCATTTCCTTGCATTGTCTTGAATTTCTTTCATCAGTGTTTTATAGTTTTCAGGGTATAGGTCTCTTACCTCTTCGGTTAAGTTTATTCCTAGATATTTTATTTTATTTTTTTGGTGCAATTGTAAATGGGATTGCTTTCTTAATTCACTTTCTGCTGCTTCATTATTAGTGTACAGGAATGCAACAGATTTCTGTTCATTGATTTTGTAAACTGTGACTTTATGGAATTTATCAGTTCTAGTAGCTCTTTGGTAGAGTCTTTAGGGTTTTCTGTATATAGTATCACATCACCTCCAAACAGTGAAAGTTTTACTTCTCCCTTACTAATTTAGATGCCTTTTATTTATGTTCTCTAATTGCTGTGGCTAAGACTTCCAGTACTATGTTGAATGAAAACGGCGAGAGTGGACATCCTTGTCTTGTTCCTGACCTTAGGGGAAAAGCTCTCAGTTTTCCACCATTAAGTAGGATGTTGGCTGTGCGTTTTTTGTATAAGGCCTTTATTGTGCTGAGGTATGTTCCCTCTAGGTCTACTTTGCAGAGGGATTTTATCATGAATGTTGTACTTTGTCAAATGCTTTTTCTGCATCTACAGAAATGATTATATGGTTTCTATCCTTCCTCTTACTGATGTGACATATCATGTAGATTGCTTTGTGAATATCAAACCACTTGATTGTGGTGTACAATTTTTAAAACATATTGCTGGATTTTGGTTTGCTAATATTTTGTTCTTGATTTTTCCATTTATATTCATGAGAGATATCTGGCCTGTAGTTCTCTTTTTTTTTGTGGTGTCTTTATCTAGTTTTGATATACCGGCACCACAGAATGAATCTGAAAGTTTTCCCTTCTCTTGTGTTTTTTGGAACAGTTTGAGAAGAACAGGCATTAATTCTTCCCTAAATGTGTGACAGAATTCACCTGTGAAGCTGTCTGGTCCTGGACTTTTGGGGCTTTTTTGGGAATTTTTAAATTACGGATTCAATTTAATTGCTGGTTATCAGTCCGTTCAAATTTTCTATTTCTTCCTGTTTTAGTTTTGGTAGTTTTGTATGTTTCTAGGAATTTATCCATTCCTTCTAAGTTGTCCAATTCGTTGGCATATAGGCTTTCATAATATTCTGTAACAACTGTTTGTATTTCTGTGGTGTTGGTCGTTATTTTTTTCACTAGTGATTTTATTTGGGTTTTCCCTCTCTCTGTTTAAAAATGAGTCTTGATACAGTTATCAATTTTATTGATCTTTTCAAAGAACCATATCCAGGTTTCACTGATTTTTTTTTTTTTTTTAGTTTCTCTATCATTTATTTCTGCTTTACTCTTTATTATTTCCTTCCTTTTGCTGGGTTTGGGTTTTGTTCTTCTTTTCCTAGCTCGTAAAAGGTTAGGTTGTATCTTAAGGCAGGCCTGTACTGCTATAAACTTCCCTCTTAGAATCACTTTTGCTATATTCCAAAGATTTTGGACTGTTTTGTTTTTGTTTTCGTTTGTTTCCACCAGACAGCTATTTTTAACCTTTCTTTTTTCTTGGCAAATATTTTTAAAGTATGTATTTCCTACTGAATACTCCTTTAGCTATGTCCCCCAAATTTCAACACATAATGTTTTCCTCATTCAGTTCTATTTCTAAATTTCCTTAGTGATTTCAGTGATATTCTTTTTTTTCAATGATATTCTTTTACTTAACGTTAGCAATGTTAGTTTCCAAACATAAAATTTATTTAACCTACCTTTTGGTTGTTTCTAATTTTATTAAACATAGTGGGAAAACAATCTGTATGGGTCTGAGCCTTAAAAATTAACTGAAGTTTCCTTTATGTCAAATAAACAGATCGTTTTTTTTAAAATTAAGATGTAATTCATATATAAAATTCATCTTTTTAAAAACGTCCACCTTCGGGGCACCTGCCTGGCTCAGTCGGCAGAGCATGTGACTCTTGATCTCAGGATCATGAATTCAAGCCCCATGTTGGGTATAGGGCTTGTGTTAAAAAAAGAAAAAACAGGGATGCCTGGGTGGCTTAGTCGGTTAAGCGTTTGCCATCAGCTCAGGTCACGATCCCAGAGTCCTGGGATCAAGTCCCATGTCTGGCTCCTTGCTCAGCAGGGAGCCTGCTTCTCCCTCTACCTGCCTCTCCCCTTGCTTGTGCTTGCACTCTTCTCTGATAAATAAGTAAGTAAAATCTTAAAAAAAAAACACCAAAAACAAATACAATGGCTTATTAATTTTCAAAAAAGTCTCCAACTTGGTAGCTTTGCAGTATTACAAGGACCAATCAGAATGTTTGGAGAGGGCGCCTGGGTGGCTCAGTGGGTTAAAGCCTCTGCTTTCGGCCCAGGTCATGATCTCAGGGTCCTGGGATCGAGGCCCGCATCGGGCTCTCTGCTCAGCAGGGAGCCTGCTTCCCCCCCTCTCTCTGCCTGCCTCTCTGCCTCCTTGTGATCTCTCTCCCCCTTTTAAAAAAAAAAAAAAAAACTTTAAAAAAAAAAAAAAAAAAAAAAAAAAAAGAATGTTTGGAGAAATGTCTATTCAGATCCTTTGCCTGTTTTTTAAATTTGGTTGTCTTTTTGTGTCCTTTAGTTTTCTATTTGTCAGATATGAAAACTGCTATTCCATCTTTTTATTGTATCATAGTTTTGGCTGGCATTTTTTTCTCCACTGTTTCTATTCCTATTTTTAGTGACTTTCAGTTTTACTTTGCCTCTCATAAACAGGATTTTTGGATTTCTAAAAATCAACCTGGGAGCCACTGTCTTTACATAATTATAAAGAAAAGTAAAGCCAGACCTTTGTTCTCTAAAAGCCTATCATTTAACAGAAAAGACAAATGTATACAGTTACAGGACCAGCTGTTAATTGCCATATTAAAGGTATGTTGGTTTGGTGAAAACACACACAGATCCCTGAGATTTTAGAGCTAGCTTTAGCAAAAGTAGTCATCTCCAATCTCTTTTGAATTACACGTTTCTTATTAAAATGTTTAGAGCATGCACTGTCTATGTAAATACATTTATATTACACACATATCTTCGTAGTAATTTTGCATACATTTTTAAGTTATATTTATGCATTACTACTATATAGTAAAATTAGTCCCTCACTTACACTACTGCCTAACTGGAGTCCTAGTGGAAAATATGAGGCAGACAGTATATTTGAAAAAGTAAAAACCTAAACTTTCCAAATTTGGTTAAAGACATCAACTTATGATCCAGGAAACTCAAGGAACCCCATTAGGATACAAACAAAGAACATACAACCAAGCATATCATAGTCACACTGCTGAAACCCAACCAATAAAGTGAAAATCTTCAAAAGGCAGCTAGAGAAAACCAGGACACTTGATACAGAGCAACATACATATGCTAATAAAAGCGGACATCATCAAAACTGACAGAGGTCAGAAGACAACGGAACAAGATCTTTAAAATGCTGAAAAGGGGGGAAAAAGTATCAACCCAGAACTCTATATTCAGGAAAATACCCCTAAAAAAAATGAGTGCAGACTTCCAGTTTCCAATGAGCATGTAAGAAGTTTGGAGGTTGCCAAACTGTCCTACCAAATAAAAAGCTAAACAAATGGAAAAACCAACACCACCACTTAGATTTCCAAAAGAAGTAAGGTCACAGGACAAACTTTTACCCCTGAAATTACAGAGACCAAAAAACGAATACAGAGAAACATAACTTGTGAGAGCAGAAACCCACAAACACAAACCTCTCCAGGAACCAGAGCTGAGGTAGGGAAATCTGAACTGCACCTGACAAACTGCTGGAGGCTCAGTGTGAAAGTTTGAGAGATTAAAACTCCAGTCACTGGGAACCAGAGGGGGACCCAGTCATCAAAGGCTCTAACATTTTGGTGAGTTTTATTCCCTGGAATTCTACTAGGTTCTTAGAGTGAACATCAGAGAAAAATCTTCTCATGTTTCCAGCAGATAGGGAAAAAAAAGAACCATTCTGAAATATGCAAGGGCATTCTGTTTTTTTTTTTTAAAGATTTTTATTTTTTTATTATTTATATGACACAGAGAGAGAGATTACAAGTAGGCAGAGAGGCAGGCAGAGAGAGAGGAGGAAGCAGGCTCCCTGCTGAGCAGAGAGCCTGATGTGGGCCTTGATCCCAGGACCCTGGGATCATGACCTGAGCCGAAGGCAGAGGCTTTTAACCCACTGAGCCACCCAGGCACCCAAGGGCATTCTGTTCTTAAAAAGTCTGCCCTCAGAAGAAATTATGATCAGAGTCTAACTGACCTGGAAAAGAGAAATATCCACTTCCAGCCTACTCTAGCCATCTTGTCCCACATAAAGACAGGTGGGGGGGGCGCGGTGGTGGCAAAGGAAAGCACATGAGAAGTTCAGAGTCCAGAGGTACAGGCTCACTAGAAGACTGAGATCTAATCACAGGACTATAAAATGCTCCCCCCCACACACACCTTACTACCACATCACTAAAGGCCTATGGAATTCCTTTTACCTGGTATATTACATGCCTGGCTATCAAAATAAAATTTTTAAGATGAACTAAAAGGCAAAAAATTCAGTGTGAAGAGACAGAGCAAGCATCAAAATCAGACTCAGGTTATGTTAGAAATGTTAGATTTATCAGATATGAAATTTAAAACAACTGTAACTAATGTATTAGGGTCTCTGATGGATATAGTAGACAGCATGCAAGAACAGAAGGGCAATGTAAGCAGAGATGGAAATCTCAAGAAAGAACCAAAAAGAAATCCTAGAGATCAAAACACTGTAACAGAATGAAGAATGCCTTTGATGGGCTTATTAGTAGACTGGACATAGCTGGGCAAAGAATCCTTGAGTTTGAGGATATCTCAACAGTCTGAAAAGCAAACAGAAAAAGACTGAAAGAAAGTCAAAATATCCACAAAATGTGAGACAACTACAAAACATATAATGTATGTTAACAGGAATATCAGAGAAGAGAAAAAGAAGAAAGAAAAAGGAGGGACACCTGGGTGGCTCAATTGGTTAAGTGCCTTTGGCTCAGGTCATGATCCCAGGGTCCTGGGATGGAGTCCTGCATTGGGCTTCTTGCTCAGCAGCGAGCCCGCTTCTCTCTCTGCCTGCTGCTCCCCCTCTGACAAGTAAATTAATAAAATCATTTAAAAAAAGGAAAAAAAAAGGAAAGAAAGAAAAAGGAACGGAAGAAACTCTTTGAAACAGTATATTACTGAGAATTCTCCTAAAATAATGTCAGACACCAAACTACAGATCCAGAAAGCTCAGAGAACATCAAGACAAAAACCAAAAAGGCTATTTCTAGGCATATTATTTTCAAATTACAGAAAATGAAAGATAAAGCTGACAAAGGAGAAAAACACCTTACCTACAGAGGAATAAAGATAAGAATTATATCTGGATTTCTCAGAAGCCATGGAAGCTAGAGGAGAGTAGAGTGGAATATTTAAAATGTTGAAGGATATGGGTGCCTGGGTGGCTCAGTAGTTAAGCATCTGTCTTTGGCTCAGGTCACGATCCCAGGGT
This sequence comes from Ailurus styani, assembly GCA_002007465.1. NCBI lineage: Eukaryota > Metazoa > Chordata > Mammalia > Carnivora > Ailuridae > Ailurus > Ailurus styani. The sequence goes on along the minus strand of LNAC01000286.1, from coordinate 1,518,114 downwards.
CCTGGGATCAAGCCCTACACTGGGCTCCCTATTCAGCAAGAAGCCTGCTTCTCCCTCTCCCACTTCCCCTGCTTGTGTTCCCTCTCTCACTGTCTCTCTCTCTGTCAAATAAATAACTAAAATCTTAAAAAAAAATGTTGAAGTATAAACTCCACCAACCGAGAGTTCTATGTCTGCAAAATTATCTTTCAAAAGTGAAGGAGAAAGAAAAGTTTTCTCGGACGAAGCAAACTTGGATTAATTGTAAATATGTACTGCAAATTCTAGGGTAACCACAGAATAAAGTAAAAAAAAGTATAATGGATATTATAATAGGTAGGAATGGCTATATTAACATCTGATAAAATAGACCTGAGACAAGGAATATTACCAGAATTAATAAAGGACATTGACAATTCAGAATGATAAAAGGGTCAATACAAAAGGAAGTCACAGCAATTATAAACATCTATGTACGTGGCTTATAAAAGAGCTGATAACTGAAATATAAACTGATAGAACTAGAAGAAATAAATACATTCATAATCACATGAGTATTTTCATACCCTTTTCTCAGTAATTGATAAAACAGCTAGTCATAAAAATAAATAAATAAGCATACAGATGACCTGACTGGCACTACCAACCACCTTGTCCTAATTAACATTTATAGAATATTGTAACCAACAACTGCCAAATACACCTATTCAAGTGCATGCAGAATGTTCAAGACCGACCATGGTCCTGAATCATAAAACAAGTCTTTTTTTTTTTTTAAGGATTTTTTTAAACTTACTTATTTGATAGAGAGAGACAGAGAGCACAAGCAGGGGGAGTGGCCAGCAGAGGAAGAGGGAGAAGCAGGCCCCTTGCCGAGTGGGGAGCCAGCTGTGGGGCTATTTCCCAGAACCCTGAGAACAGACCTAAGCTGAAAGCAGATGCTTAACTGACTGAGCCACCCAGGCACCCCTCATAAAACAAGTCTTAATAAATTTCAAGACTGAAACCTTTTAGAACATTTGTGTTAGAAATAAATTACAGTATCTAGGAAAGCCTCAAGTATATGGAAATTAAATAATATACTTCTAAGTAACTGATGGATTAAAGAATAAAATATAAGTACATTAAATCTAAAGTAAGCAGAAAGAAGAGTAACAATAAGAGCAAAAATCAATGAAACAAAACACATAAAAGAGAACATTAACAAAGCCAAAAATGGATTCTTTGGAAAGATTTATAAAACTGATTAACAACAGAAAACATAAATTACTAATATCAGGAATTAAAAAGGGGACCTCACTATAGATACTACAGACATCAAAAGCATAAGGAAATACTATGTACAACTTTGTATCAATTAATTTGACATTATACAATCAAACATATTTCTTGACACAAGATGAAATACGGTTCTGAATAACTGTCATAAGTACCAAAGAAATTTGTCATCAAAAACTTCCTTCAACAGAAACACCAGGTCTTGACAGTTTGTTTTACTGACAAATTCTATCTAACATTTAAGCAAGAAATCCTATCAATTTTATATAGATTCTTCAGAAAATATAGAAAAAATACTTCTTAGTTCATTTTATAAGGCCAGCATTAACTCTGATATCAAAACCAGACGAAGACAATAGTAGAAGGTGAAAGACTGGTATACTGCATGGAACACAATCACAAAAGTCTTTAACACTATATTAGCAAACTGAATCAAGCAATATATAAAAGTTATAACACATGATAATCAAGCTGGGTTTATTTCAGTAGTGAAAAGCATCTGAAAAATCAATGCAATCACTAATGGAATAAAAAAGGAAAATTATGACAATTCTGAAAGCTGCAATATAAAAGCAGTTGACAATATTCAACAGTCATTTATAACACTTTTTAAAACTCTGCAAACTAGAAATAGGAACTTCCACAATGAGATCAAGGGTATGTAAGAGAAAACTATACCTAACATTATACTTAATAGTTTAAGACTGATTACGTTCCCCTGCTTCCCTTAAGATTGGGAACAAGACAAGGATGTCCCACTTTCACCAATAAGGAACAAAAAAGAAAGAAAAGGTTGGAAAGGAAAAAGTAAAACTGTCCCCATTTAAAAATAACCTGATTATGTAAAAATCCTAAAGAACAAAAACTACTAAGCCAATTTAGCAAGGTCACAAGACATAAATTCAGTATTAGAAACCAACTGTGTTTCTTCATACTCACAGAAAAAAATGGAAACTAAAACTAAGAAAAAAAGCAACATAAAATATGTAGAAATAAACATAACCAAAGCTGTACACAACTTCTACATAAAACCTTTAACAAACTGCTAAAGGGATTAAAGAAGACCTTAATAAGTGGAGAAATATTATGATGTTCATGGACTGGAAAATTCAATATTGTTAAAATATCAATTCTCCCCAACCGATCTATAAATTAAACACAATCCTAGGGGCACCTGAGTGGCTCAGCCAATTAAGTGTTCCGACTCTTGGCTTCAGCTGAAGTCATTATCTCCTGGTCGTGGGACTGAGCCCTGCATCAGGCTCAGCGCTCAATGCGGAATCTGCTTGATTCTCTCTCCCTCTCCCTCCTACTCACTCTTTCTCTCTCAAATAAATAAAATCTTTAAAAAACAAAATGAATCGAAAACACAATCCTAATCACAACCTCGGCAGTCTTTCTTAAAAATAACAATTGAGGGCGCCTGGGTGGCCCAGTGGGTTAAAGCCTCTGCTTTTGGCTCAGGTCATGATCTCAGGGTCCTGGGATCGAGGCCCGCATCGGGCTCTCTGCTCAGCAGGGAGCCTGCTTCCCCCTTTCTCTCTGCCTGCCTCTCTGCCTACTTGTGATCTCTCTCTCTGTGTCAAATGAATAAATAAAATCTTTAAAAAAAATTAAAAATAAAGATAAAAAAATAACAACTGACAAGCTATAATTCTGAAATTCATAAAATGCAAATGACCTGAACTAGAGAAAATTTAAAGGAACAGAAATTTGGGATGCCTCGGTGGCTCAGTCAGTTAAGCCTCTGCATTCAGCTCAGGTCATGATCCCAGAGTCCTAGGATCAAGTCCTGCATCAGGCTCCTTGCTCAGCTGGGAGCCTGCTTCTCCCTCTGCCTGCTGCTCCCCCCGCTTATGCCCTCTCACTCTGACAAATAAACAAAATCTTAAAAATTAAAATTAACTAATTTTTAAAAATAAAGGAACAGAATTTTAAGACTTATACTCATCAGTTCAAAGCTAACCATAGCAAGACCAGCAAGATAATGTGGTTATTGCTGTAAGAACAGCCATCTCAGTGAATGGAATACAGTAGTCCCTCACTTACCTGCGGTTTCGCTTTCAGCAGTTTCAGTTACCTGTGGTCAACCAAAGTCTGGAAGCAGATGATCATCTTTCTAACATGGTCAGAAGATCAATAATGGCCTAATGCTATATCACAATGTTTATGTCATTCACCTCTTTTCACTTCATCATGTAGGCATTTTATCATCTCACGATATCACAAAAAGGGTGAATACGTACAGTAAAATATTTTGAGACCACATCCACATAACTTTTATTACAGTATATTAACATTGCTCTGTTTTATTAATCTCTTACTGTGCCTAATTTGTAAATTCAACTTTATCACAGGTATGTAATATATAGCAAAAAAACGCAGTAAATGGAGGGTTTGGTATTATGCATGGTTTCAGGCATCCACTGGGGGTCTAGGGACATATCCCATGAGGATAAAAGAGGGGTTCGATAGATTAGGGTGTTCTGAAATAGACCCACACTTACATGGTCAAATGGTTTTTGATAAGGTACCAAAGCAATTCACTAGGGAAAGGAACAAATGGTGCAGGAACAACTGGATATTCACATATAAATACATGAAGCTCAACCCCTACCTCAAACCACATAAAAACCTGTTTGAAACAGATCATAAACCCAGACATTAAATCTAACATATCAAAGTTTATAAAAGAAAATATACAGACTATGCTACCTGGGAGAAGGCAGACATTTCTTAAATCATCAAAAAAGAAAAAAAACTGGTAAAATGACATCACAATTAAAAACTTCTGTCATTAAGACACCATATAGGCAAGCCACAGACTGTGAGAAAATATTCACAAAACATGTCTAACCCAGAATATCTAAAGAACTCCAACACTCAATAATAAAAAGACAAACAATCCGATAAAAAATAAACAAAAGACTAGAACAAAAACTTCAGAAGTTAGATGAATGAGCAATGAGTACATGTAAAATTCCATCAACATCATTTGTCATTAAGGGTAATTAAAAACATAAAGAGATACCACTACACAGAATGGCTAAAATTTAAAAAACTGACAACATCAAATGTTGGTGAGGATGTGGAGCAAAAAGAATTTTCATACATTACTGGTGGGAACAAACAACTATTTTGGAGAAAGTTTTGGCAATTCAACTTATACCTGCCCTTTGATTCAGCAATTCTACTCCTAAGGATTATCCATGAAAAATTAAACATAAGTCTAGAAAAAGACTTGTTTGCAAATGGTAATAGTAATTACTTTATCAGATAAGAATGTTCACTGTATTAGATTACTGTCCTGAAAGGCCTATTTTAATGGTATCTTTTTTTTTTTAAAGATTTTATTTATTTATTTGACAGAGAGAGATTACAAGTAAGCAGAGAGGCAGGCAGAGAGAGGAGGAAGCAGGCTCCCTGCTGAGCAGAGAGCCTGATGCGGGCCTCGATCCCAGGACCCTGAGATCATGACCTGAGCTGAAGGCAGAGGCATTAACCCACTGAGCCACCCAGGCGCCCTTAATGGTATCTTAATATTCTTAAAATGTGGCATAAAAAGCTGAAGATTTTTAATAGTTCAAGATTTATGTTATTTGGCCTATTAAACACACAGAAGTATGTTTAAGTACAGAATAATAACACCTAGTACTTTAGTATGCTGCATCTAAAATAATGTTGGCACAAACTGATATGATTTAGGGGAACCTGGGTGGGTAAGTGGCTTCAGCTCAGGTCATGATCTCAGTGTCCTGCGATGGAGCCTCAGCTGGGCTCCACACTCAGCCTGTTTATCCCCCTCCCTCTGGGCTCCTCTCCCGACTTGTGCTCGCTCATGCTCTCTCTTTCAAATGGATAAAGAAATTAAAAATAAAAATAAAACTGATATGATTTATGAAAGAAAATTACCATTTTCTTTCCTTTAAATTTAGAAAATTTTCACTAAAAAAAAATAGAATTGTTAAAAGAAAAAAAAAGGTCGGCACTTCGGTGGCTCTGTAGGTTAACTGTCTGCCTTCAGCTCAGGTCATGATCCCAGGGTCCTGGGATGGAGTGCTGCACTGAGCTCCCTGTTCAGTGGGGAGTCTGTGTCTCCCTTTGCCTCTCCCTCAGCCTATCCCCGTGCTTGGGCCTGCTCTCTTTCTTTCTCTCTCTCTCTGAAAAATAAATTTAAAAATCTTAAAAAAAAAAAAAAGGTCATAGGAACTTTACTCATGATAGCCTCTAACCGAAAACAACCCAAATGTTCATCAATGGGACACTGGATTATGGGTAATTATAAGTACATTCATACAATGGACTATTACTCAGCAATTAAAGTGGAACCAATTTCCAATAATCTTTAGCAACATGGATAAATCTGATAGACATTATGTGAGTAAAAGAAGCCAGGCACAAAAGAATGATTTCATATTTATGAAGTTCTAGAACAGGCAAAAATAATCTAAAGTGAAATTATCAGAATAATATGACAATCCAGCGAGGGGCTGGAGCTACTCAGAGGGAAATTTCTAGTCAGATAGAAATGTTCATATCTTAAAGGGATGTGAGTTGCATGAGATTAACTATTGCCAAAAGTGTACAATTAAGATTTGTGCCTTTTGAAATATGTAAATTTTCCCTTAAAAAAAACCCACGAAACTCAACTGGAGATCAAAAGGAAAATTTTAGATATAAATCTGAGTTTCCACACCTGAAAGGATCAGCCCATAGTAATCTAGTCATAGTTCTACTATTTCCTAACATCTAGACAAAGGCATACATATAAAGTTGATATTATACCCCATGCATGCCTATGTTCAATTCTGCAACAAACTGGCACAGGGTAATTAAAAATGATCACAGATCTCTAAAACAAGGATACAAGACTCATTTTAGACAACTACAGGAATCTAAACTATCTAGGAGATATCAACTGCCCATTCCCTGTCATTTTCCCAAGGGCAAGGACAGCAGTGCAGACAAGGCAATTTCCAATATATTGAAGCTCACAGTGAGAACACACAGGACTGAAATTCTACTTCAAGGTATTTACCTTGAAAAATACTGAGACGTATATAAAAAGAGCTGTGTACAAATATGTACAGGGTGTTCTTTGGAGCATAGTTTATGATGGGGAAAAAACCCTACAAGTTCCCCATTTGTAATTTAATTAACAGAGCAATGAAATAAATTATGGCCTCAACTTACTATGAAAACACAACAGTTAAAAGAATGATGATTTATATATACTGACGGAAAAGACCTCTAAGACAAATTGTTAAATGGAAAAAATGTCACAATTGCAATATACACAGTATAATTTCATTCATGTAGCACATCGTAATTAGAGGTAACCAGTATTTTTTAAAACTAACATAGCATTGATTTCAATCTCTGGACTATTCATGGCAAAAACAGTCTTAAAATATGACTCAGCTAAAAAGAGATCAAGTTTTCAAATTTTTTTAAAGCCAAGAAACTAAACAAACTCTTCTTACTGGAAATAAGAGGTTCTTTCTTCTACATTAGGCCTTTGTATTTCCACACAGAATAGGAATGAAATTATGTCTACCCCTCTGCTTGAGATATTACTCATGGCTCAGTAACTCATTCGAAGACTCAGTGTTTGGTTTAAAAATTCTTATCTATATAATTCCTCAAGTGGTGTATTTATATATTACCTCATTTTTCCTAACTGCTCTGTTAGGAAGGAAAAATAACCCAAAAACATTAAAAAATCATTGAAGAGACTTCTAATGTTCATCCACAGAGAGAGTTTGCATCCCTTCTAGACACAAGAGAATTATACCTCCCCGCCCTGTTTTGCAGTTGGACATAGGCCTTTAGGTTAGTTCTGGCTAAAGGGATGTGGGCAAGGTTGCTAATTCTGAGCTGGTGCAATTTATTTGCTGGGCAAGACTCTCCAGCCCTACTCTTCCCTTGCTGTGCTGAACCCTAAAAAGCATTACGTTAAGTTTATGAAGATGTGTTAAGTAACTAACCAGGATGGAACCCTCAATTCATTGCCCGCACACAGTCTGAGTAATAAATAAATTTTAGGTAGTTTAAATCTTCAAGACCATAGGGTTGTTTGTTATTTTTGGCATAACCTCATCTATCATAACTAACAGAATCAAAGTTAAGAAAAAAAGTTAAACCTGAGTAAAACCACTTAATAGTTTATAATAAAGCATCATAAAACATTATCTGGAAACATACACTAAGAATATTCCTGATGGCAGCATAACTCCCCAACCATAACTTCTGGTTATCTATAACATTCATGCAATAAGTTTTTAAATTATTGGTTAAAAAAAATGTTGTAGGGGTGCCTGGCTGGCTCAGTTGGAAGAGCATGTGACTCGATCTCAGGTTCATGAGTTTGAGCTACACCTATATCAGATGTAGAGATTACTTAAATAAATAAAATTCTAATAAAAAAAATGTTCTCAATTTAACTATACAAAGAAATCATTGGAAGTAAACCTAACTTCTTTACATCTAACAGAAGTGCTAAACTCAAATTAAAATTTATACCACACTAAAGTATGATTTCATATTCTACTAATATTTTATTTTTGTTAATGGTTATAAAATGGTAAATAGTTATGATCAAATCAATACTAAGATTATTGTCCCTAATAACAACCATCTCTATTTAGAAAGGAATAACAAGTGTTAAATTTGACTACACATTTCCGAATACATAACTGAGTACTGACAAGTATCATAAATATTAGCCTACTGCCTAAAAACAGTTAGCTTTTTCTGATATCAGAGGCTTTAGCGAGATAATCTGTGACCTATACAAATTTAGAAACTATGAACAAATAACTACAGAAAAACTAACCTAATTCCCTTCACAAATCCGTTTCCTAAGTACCATACATAAAAGACTCCTGAATATCCTATTTTCTAGTTCAAGAAAACCTCCATCCTATAGACATGAATCACTTTTATCCTTAAAGGATCTAGTTTAGAAACTCCACTAGAATTTCAATTATCATATTTCATCTTTCCAAATGATAGGCTCCATGTTATTTTACCAGGAATACATGAGACACGGGAATAACAGGAGACATTCATCCCCAGGACCCCAGCACCAACATTTACTAAGAGTTTACCATGTGCTAAGAATCGTGGAAAGCAATACACAATGGATCTCTTTTATTTTCTCAACGACTCTGTAATTGAAGTATCTGGCTGGCTTTTGTTCCAGGGTTCCTGTGAGGGAACTCTAAATCCTTACAATTTCCTGTGTGATAGGAGTATCTTTGTAATTCCTGCTCCCCGCTCCACCTGATAGTTTATGCTAATGAACGAGGCAGAGTGGGGATTGGCCATACTAGAAAGACAAACCATGTGACTGGAGGGTTGGGGCTTTCAGCCACATAATATTAGCCCCACCTCAGGGAAGGAAGTGGAACTAGATAGTAAGTCCATGGGCAATGATTCAGTTAGTCATTCCTACATAATGAAACCCCAGGAGAAACTCTGGACACCAAAGCCTGGATGAGAGTCCCTAGTTGCCAATACTGTGTGTGGATCATCATGCATTAATTTGCCAAGAAGATTATGTGTCCCTGAGGACAACAGGAGCTTTGCATTTGGAAATCTTCCTATATATCTCTCTGGCTGATTCTGATTTGTATCCTAAAACTTTAATCATAAGTACAGCATTTTCCTCAGTTCTGGGAGTTGTTCTACTGAATTATGTAACCTACAGTAGTCTATGGAGATACCTGAAATTTGCAGCCAACTGATTAGAACTGAAGGTGCCTCTGAGAATCATTAAACTTGCAGCTGTATCTTGGACAGTCTTGAAGGACAGTACCTTTAACCTGGAGTGTGGCCAACTTTGGGTAACAGCAAAGTTTAGAAAGATCTGTTAAGAGTGTATCCAAACTTAGGGCCTACCGGACACTTTAGAGATTAAATCTTTCTTTCCCACCCCAGGGAGAAAGATTTCTGTTCTTTCACATGAGATTCTCACCAGACACTGCCTTCTTTCCTCTACAGCTCAGGTTATTGGCCAATCTGCCTCTTCTTTTCAGACAGCCACACACTGTCCTGTTCTTTCTGGTTTCTTATCCCTGTAAGGCTGGCTAGAAGACAGATTTTCCAAACTTTCTCATCATTTCTATTGCAGTTTATTGTTTGTCCCCCACCCTGCCTCTCCTCCTCAAACTAGCAAATCATTTCTTTTCTTTTCTTTTTTTAAGATTTTATTTATTCGTCAGAGAGAGAGAGAGCGAGCTCAAGCAGGGGGAGCTGCAGGCAGAGGGAGAAGCTGGTGCCCCACCGAGCAGGGAGCCTGATGTGGACTCAATCCCAGGACCCTGGGATCATGACCCAAGCCAGAGGCAGCCACTTAACCGACTGAGCCACCCAGGTGTCCCCATCTCTTTTTCATTTTATAGGTTTTTTACTACTAAAAGAGAAATAAAATGTAACTATTTTTCACTAAAAGAGAAATAAATGTGTGCATCCTTTGACCCAGAAATTTTACTTACAGGAATGTATCCTATGGGTCTACTTCTACATGTGCACAAAGACATACAAAGATATTTACTGAGTTATTACTTATAATACTAGAAACCACCCAAATGTCTATTAATAGAAGGCTAGTAAGTAAAGGACAGAATATCCTGCAATAGAATAATCAGCCATTAAAATATAAGACAAAGTCAGCACAGGTACTATCTCTCTAATGTTATGTAACAATTTTAAGGACAAATTTTAAACAAGCAATGTGAAAACAGTTTAAGTGATACGCTAGCATTTACTGAATAAAATACAAATGCTTACAAATGCATAGGTTATCTGGAAGAACACAATGGTGGTCATTTCTGGATAAGTAAACAGGGAAATTAAGGGGTGGAGAAGGAAGGTTATTTTTCATGCCATACACTTTTGTACCTTCTGAAAGATATAATCAAATGCATGTTTTGCCTGTTAGGTTTTTAATTTCTAAAAAGCAGTAGCTGAGGCAGTTCTTTGTGCTCTCTGTCCTTAATATATACCCTTGTGACTGTCCTGAGATGATGTCAACAAAGTAATTTTCTCCTCATATTATGAGGCATTCCCCTTACCCATTGTGCCTTCCTTTCCACTGACTATATACAACCTCTTAATACACAGTTAGAATATCCAGAACAGGGACGATGGACTAAACCCCCGGACTATAGTGAAATGAATTTATATCTCAGAGAAACTCCAGGCTGACATACCCAAGTTTAAACCTGACCACATGTAATACAGAAAAAAATCTACTAAGATCATCTCTGACTTAGTTTCACCCACAAATCCTTAACGCACACCTAACCTTCCAATACAGGCAAATAGCTTTCCAGTGCACCATTTTCACTGAGGGAATAAATATATTCTTCCTCCTGCCATCCCACTCCACTCCTTCAAACTCCCAAAAGCCTATTCCACGATCACCTTTGAAGACAAGATCCTTCTTACTTCCTCTTCTTCTAATAATGGAAGATCCCAGAATTCTGTCAATTTAATCAAGGTCTCCGTATAAAGCATTCAAACTTGTACCCAACCTCTTCTCCCCTAGGACGGACCCACATGGACACATATGAATTCCGGGAACTAATAAAATTTGTGAATACCGTGCCTATGATAAAAAGATAAAAGAGGTAGCAATAAATTCACAAGAGAGATTAATATGCTATGTACCTGTAGCACCAGCTGTCCTATTAATTATTTGGTTGGTTATAAGAATGAATATTCAAAGTTGTAAAATCTAGAATAGGAAGTATTTCCTATACATAATCATGAATAACATCTCCCAAAGTAGCTGACTTATAATAAATATGATATTGCCACTAGATAGGTATGGAAATACGCAAAAAAAATAGGAATACTCAAGCAATTTAAAGTAGGAAAAGCAAAATATCTATAAAACTGTCCTCTGTACTTTGAACAATGTAATAGACATTTCCTCAACAAATATTTGCTGAGCACCTAATACATACGAGGCTATTTAGTGCCAAACATCTGCAATAGGGAAAGAGTATCTTACAGACTAGTCTAATTGGGGATAATGAGGGAAAAAAAGATTCAGGCCAATTTCACAATACTGTCACCAAAAGCTCTTTCTCTAGCCCAAATACTTTTATTTAATATTCTTTGCAGGTACTTTGTAGTACAGAAGTACTATAATGCAACTTGATTTTCTGCTTAGCAAACAAGTGTTAGTGTGTAGTTTCCAGATTTCTGAGTTTCTGGGGCCAGCAGAATGACCACAAAAAGGATTGATTTTCTTTCTAAAAATATTAAAAAACAAAACTACCTCGTTCATTGTCCTCATTTCATATACTAATATTTTAACAACAAAGAACATCTCTCAGAATTTGGGAACTAGACAGATTTAGTTGCAAGAAAAACAGAACATTCTTCCTATTTTTTCCTCTCCTTTTACTGAATATGAATAAAAAATTTGTAGAAGACCAATATATGAGAATCAATGAAAGGTAAAATGAAAAGATAATGGACTTCAGAGTCTGAGAGCCCTGGTTTCAATTTTAATGACTGCAGATTAAGTCACTTAACCACTCTGAGCCTCAGTCTCCTCAGGGATATTATCTCAGAAGTTTGTAGATGGATTAAACATGATTTCATATTAAGCACTTAGCATTAAATGTGGCGCCTCGAAGGTGCTCAACAAACATAAGCACCTTTGTTAAAATAAATATTGGAACTTCCACTTCGGGTTACAACAGAATAACTAGTACTCAACCAGCCTCCCAGTCTAAACAACCATAAAAGTATATGAATACATAAGGCTCTCTCACTGAGGGGGTAAATTCCCACCTATGGCACAGTGAGCTAGAATCTAAGCAGTACAGGAAGGTCCCACTGAGCTGAGACTAACTCAAATTTGGGAGCAGGTAAAAGAGCTAGAAACCTTGGGTCAGGGTACCAGAGTGGGAATGCATGCAGGACGGGTGGGGCCAGGAAAGGACAGAACTCTATGTGGAGGTCACCTATGGATGAGTTCTTGGCTGAGAGATAGGCTGCACACACACACATCCTCTTCAGAGGATGGCTGCTGTGGAATCAAGAGTGCCACAGAGATACCTCAAGGCCAGCAAACAGTGCTAGAGGACTCTGGACTTCTTGTCAAGGCAGACACCCAGCTGATTCAACACAAAGGCTGTGACCATGTGTCTTAAAGACTTCTTTTAGATCTGCCCTATCGAGGGGTGAGGGAAGGCTACCATGACCAAGCATAGGGTGTGGAGCCCAAATGAGATAAGGCAGTGGCAGCAGTAGCGAAGAATGGTTGTACATAAGGAAATGATCAAATAAATAAATATTTTTAGGATAATGAGAATCAGATTCATCAGAGTAGGAGGTAAAAATATGCAAGGGAGAAAACAAAAGAGAAGGCTGTGGCATTGGATTGGAACTGGAGAGATTACTACAAATGCATGATTTTCAATATTTCTTTCAATATGTATCTACAGACATCTATAAATTACAGATCCACCGAGAGGGCCTGGGATTAGTGACATACCAATAGCAACAAACACACTTAGTATCTTATTTCTTAACACTAACTTCTATTGAAAAGGAACAAGGCTCCTTAAAGAAAGAAACTGATTTCAGGTCTGGGGCAAGAGAAAGTCCAAGATGTGCCCTTAACATCTTGTGTTAGAACAAGGAAGTGCTCGGGCGCCTGGGTGGCTCAGTGGGCTAAAGCCTCTGCCTTCAGCTCAGGTCATGATCTCGGTCCTGATCGAGTCCCACATCAGGCTCTCTGCTCTGCAGGGAGCCTGCTTCCTCCTCTCTCTGCCTGCCTCTCTGCCTACTTGTGATCTCTCTCTCTCTGTCAAATAAATAAATAAAATCTTTAAAAAAAAAACAAGAAAGTGCTCAAAAAATGATGGGGACATGAAAAGAACAAAGGATAGCTTGAACGGCCTCCTACTGGTCAAATACAGAACTATTTGAACACAAGAATGGGATTCTATGAATATACACTGAGATAAATAAATGAATAAAATGAATGTTTGATAAGAAACAGGATATTTAATAGCTTAGAGTACCTCCCCACAAAAAACTTATTACAAAGGGTAAAAGAGTAACTTCACAGCAGAGAGATCTTGTCGACACCCCTTTCATCAAGTGATGAAAATTAATATCACCAGTTATCAAACAAATCAACATCACATGCTACTTGATAGGATAAAACGAAAATGAGAACATGTGATTTCTGTGATATTCCTGTGAAAGATACAGCCTGACTCCAATAATAAAGTGAGTCAGACAAACACAAATGGACATTTAAAAAATAGCTGGCTTATAATCTTCAGAAGTATCAAAATCATGAAAGTAAAAAAAAAAAAAAAAATCAAACCACACCAAAACAACAACAAAAAACCTGGAGAAAACATTCCAGATCAAAGATTCAAAGATAGGACATTCAAATACATGTGTTGGGCGCCTGGGTGGCTCAGTGGGTTAAAGCCTCTGCTTTCGGCTCAGGTCATGATCTCAGGGTCCTGGGATCAAGGCCCGAATCGGGCTCTCTGCTCAGCAGGGAGCCTGCTTCCTTCTCTCTCTCTCTGCCTGCCTCTCTGCCTTCTTGTGATCTCTCTCCCTCTGTGAAATAAATAAATAAAATCTTTAAAAAAAAAATACATATGTTGGAAATGGACCTTTTTGCTACAAAAGACATTACTGGAACAGTGGATTTCAGTTTCCTCCTCTATACATCGTGATGTGAAACTAAATCTATTGACTCAAACATCAATAGAGAATTCAAGGAAGTTTTCATAAAGACAAACAAAAAACTAAATCTAACAGTATTTCAAAATATAAAAAGATCTCCACTGGTATTCTAACCACGCTTATAAAGAAAGACTACCATAGACAGTTACAGGCCTTAACCAAAACTGACCTTATTAAATTTAAGTCTTATAAGAAAAAGTATTAAGGAAAACAAGTGTTACATAATGCCTCTATAAATAGTACAACCACGCAATGGAATATTATCTAGCTATATCAACTGATATGGACAGAAGTCAAGATTCTGTTAAACAGAGAAAGGAAAATTTAGCCCAGAATATATAACACATACTCCCTTTTGTATGTATGTTTACATATATACATAAGAAAGCCATATATATGGGCCTGACTATGCATTAAAAATATCTGGAAGGATACACAAGAAACTGTTGACAATGACTAGTTCTGTGAAATAGGAATAGATGGTTTTAAAGAAGACAGGGTACCTTCCTCTCCATCTTCTGCCCTTGTATACTCAAGTCTCAACATTAAAAAAAAAAAAACCACCAACTAGAAAACTATTAAGACAAGCAAAGAAATGATTATTATGAGAGTCAGGGCAGCAGTTAAATACAGGGCAGGAAGAAAGCATACTGTGGTTTTCTGGAATGCTGATGATGTTCTATTATTGACCTGGAAAATAATTACATGAATATTTGTTTCATGATTATTTAATAAGCCATATACTCGTGCAGACTTTCTTAATATGTACGTATTTCATAATTTTAAAACAAAAACATAAGGTTTCAGGAAAAAAAGTAAAAACATGAGCCTTTTAGAAAGAAAATTACAATATTTTACCTGCAAGAGTAGGTAGGTTCTCCTACTTTAAAAACACGACCACAAAGATGAGAAGGTTTGTTTGCTTGTTCAAGTTTTGGAAATCCCAATGCAGGATCTTCACCACAAAGGTACCACTCCATTGGTCCCAACAAAACATGCTGTGCTAGCATGTCCTCCTTCTGTGGAAAAGGGTTGGGACCCCTGCAGTAGATTTTGGGTACATAGTGGGCTAAATGCTGGTACACTTCTCTAGTGAGGTCAGTTGCTTGCAGCCATTTCTTTAAAAAAAAGAAAAGAAAAAAGAAAAATTAGGTTTAAATAATGTCAAACTGGTAATTTGGACAAACCTATTATATATTCTTTTAGTACAAAAACAATGATAAGAGTATCATATAAATTATTTTGTTGACATCACTCATAACTGTGTTTTCTTTCCAAAAAGGGTAAAATTCATTTAGAACTTGATTTAAATGCCAAGTATTTCAGAATTCTACTTTACTTAAAGTGAAATGATCCCTCTCCTCAAAATTACTCTTGAAGCACCTTCTGTAAGCAGTTACAGGAAAATGACCACAACAAATCGTCATTTAAGACACAAGCCATTATGCCCATCTGACTTCCTTTCTAATGCTTTGCTCAAATGATACACTGATTGTGATCTGGGTTTTCATGTCAGTTTGCTGACAGGAAGAGGATGCAGTGAACATGAACAGCCTTACACTATGCCTACTGATACTTCTCATTGATTAATAAATATATGATATACCAGTCTCTTATGAAAAGGAATCTACAAGGGACTTTGTTCTATTAATTATGCCTTCTTTCCCTGATCAACCGCTTTGTAAACCCTTTCCCCTTTGCTCCCCCTGCTCAAAAACAAAAAATACTTTTCTGTCCCAAACTTTTATGTCCAACCACCTGTGATAATTAATCTCCTTTCAACTGAACTAGAGCTGACGTCAATGAGATGACTTTTGGAAAGCCCCTAGGGATGGAGACCCAGTTGCTAGAGGAACAAACCATGTGATATGAAGGTTGGAAATAATAGC
This sequence comes from Ailurus styani, assembly GCA_002007465.1. NCBI lineage: Eukaryota > Metazoa > Chordata > Mammalia > Carnivora > Ailuridae > Ailurus > Ailurus styani. The sequence continues at coordinate 1,502,233 of LNAC01000286.1, read as the reverse complement.
CTCCAACCCCAATCTCTCAGGGAGGGGAGAGGCAATCTCGGTTGAGCTAATCACTAATGGCCAATGACTTATTCAATTATGCTTACATAATGAAGCTTCCATAAAAATTTCTATGTTGGGGTTCAAAGAGCTTCTGGAATGGTGAACCCAGAAGTGCTGGTGCACCCAGATTCAGCATGGAAGCTCTGCACCCCTTCCCTCATATCTTGCTCTATGCATCTCTTCCATCTGCTGAGTTGTATCATTTTATGATAAACCAGTAATCTAGTAAATAAACCATTTCCCTGAGTTCTGTGAGCCAATCTAACAAATTATTGAACCTGAAGAGGGGGTCATGGAAATCCTCAATTTGTAGCCAAGTCAGAAGTTCTAGGTAACATGAGGACCCACTGCTTGTGACTGGCATCATAAGTGGTAAGGGGGTCAATCTTGTGGGACTGTGCCCTTAATCTGTGCAATCTGATTTTAACTCCAAGTGTATGATGTCAGAATTGTAGGACACCCACTTGGCGTCTGTAGGGAATTAGAGAACTGCTTAGTATGGGGAAAAAACTCACACATTCGGCCGTAAGTATTGCTAAGTGTAGAGAGAAAGAGAAGAGTTTCTCCTGATTCAAACACCAAGTCAATAGGTCTAAAACTGAATTTATGATCTCTACTACCCCTCCTCAAAAACCTATTTACTCTACTTCCCTATTTTAGATACAAGCATCTACCTAAGTATCCACACCAGAAAAACCTGAAAATCTTCCTTCCTCTTTAACCCAACATCCAATTGTTCATGTCTCATCTATTAGGCCTCCTAAATAATCTGTTGACTCTATCCATTTCTTTCACCATCTCCACAGGCTCCATCCCCACTACTCTGGTCCAAAACCCCAACTCCCATCTTTCACCAAGATTAGTGCAAAAATGTCATCCCCGCTAGTCTTGCTCTTGTACAATCCATTTTCCAACCTCACTACCAGACTGATTCTTGCAAAACGTCAATCTGATCACGTCGTTCAGCTTCCCCTTGCCTTTAGGATCAAGTCAAGTCCTCGACATGATCGATAAGGTCCTTTGCCTCTGTCATACTTGTTTCCTCCTCCTGACCTGTGTGCTCCTCTCTCTGCTTTACAGGCTATTTTCTACTCATTCTTCAGAACTCCGTGTATGTTTCACTCTCTCTAAGATGCCTGCTCAGCCCACTCCTCACTCCCACCACCTATTCCCACTTCCCCTAGGTCTAAAACAGAACCCAGCCCCAGTGGGCATTTAGTAAAATCTGTTACCTGAATGACTATACATATGTTTATACTACTTACTATCATATAACATTGATATTGCAGAAAGATGCTACTTGTGGCTTTAATGAAAGCAGAGATAATAGATCCAAGCCTGCAATCTCTAAAAACCAAACCAGGGGCACCTGGGTGGCTCAGTGGGTTAAAGCCTCTGCCTTTGGCTCAGGTCATGATCTCAGGGTCCTGGGATGGAGCCCTGCATCGGGCTCCCTGCTCAGCAGGGAGCCTGCTTCCTCCTCTCTCTGCCTGCCTCTCGGCCTACTTGTAAGCTCTCTCTCTCTCTCTGTCAAATAAATAAATAAATAAAATCTTAAAAAAAAAAAGATAACAGTATAAGGTCTTCATTTTAACTCTTGTACAGTCTTCACCAATTTCCTTCCTTCTAAAAATAACTACATATGGAGAGAAATTTTATATATTCCTGAGGTGGTATATATTAACCTTCCAGTCAACCTCATATTTTCATGTGTACTAAAAATGTAAAAATTTTGTTCGTAAATTAAGGAACTGAACTGAAGCTTCTTAGGGAGCGCAGTGAAAAAATTTTCACCCGAAAGAGAAACTATCTTTTTTCAAATGTTACCAGTTTAGTTGTTTGCTTTATGCAAGAAGGAAAGACTAAACTACTCTTAAAACAACAGCACTTCTCTGGAGATAATCCCACAGGATTAAGGATTATCTCTCTTTAGAGAAGAGACTTGCAATCAAAATCACACACACACACACACACACACACACACACACACACACAAGGTTCAGCAATTATAAAAAGGATGAGTTAAAAAAAAAAGTAGTCAATAGTAAAAGGCAAAGAGTCACCAACCAACAAGCAACCTAAAACAATTCTCTGGGCCAAAAAATACTTTTTTGGCCATATCTAAAGAAGAATGTCCAGTTTTTCACCCACTGTCACAAACCCTATTTCAAAATATGAAGATAGTCAAATTATCCTAAGTAACTTGTTTCTGGATAAAAAAATCAAGCTTTAAGATTCAAAGAATTCACTCCTATGATCCTAGAAAGTTATACTTCAGGCAATATTAATTTATAACACATTTAAAGGTTTTATTTTAACAACAACTTTTGGTTTTTTATAGCTTATGTTCCCATTTGTCTTAAATCACTTTTGCAGCATTTTAATCCAGGGAGAATAAAAGGTGAAAGAAATTAAACGTTTTGTGGCTTCAACAACACTAACAAGTCAAATCTGTTCATAGATTTTTTTTTAAGTAGACTCCATGCCCAACATGGGGCTTGAACTCAAGACCTAGAGATTAAGAGTTGTATGCTCTACCAAAGGACCCAGCAAGGCACCCCTTGTTCATAGATTCCTTGAACAAAAAATTCAGAAACTAATATCAGCTTCCGGTTAAGAAAAAAAATCAGCACTCTTACATTAAATATTTTATATAACATTAACTACATATTTTTATATATTTATACTATATTACTGTAACACATATATTGTTACATATAAAATAGCATATCACTGTATATAATATCTGCTGGTAATATATTACATATTATTAGTAAAGCATTTCAGTCTGAATACTGTTTGTAATATATTAATAGAAATTACTAAGAAGATATAAATATCTGGCTTAAAAAACGCAGGCATATGCTTCAGATTTAAAACCATCTAACAGATTTGGGATCTACAACGGGCATTTCAAACTTAATTAAATTTAAACAACATATAAAGCAAAGTACCTTTACATGAGAATTCTATACCAGAAATACTGAATTAGTGACCGGCAACAGTATAGATTAAAAAAATTGTAAAAAGAAACTGAGCAGGAGGCAAGAATTTTTTGGCCACCTTCCACAATAATGGCTCATATTTCTCAAAAGAATAAAATCAATAGCTTTTCCTATTCTCACTAACAGAAGCTAACTGTAACTGTTTCTTCAACAGGAAAAACTATTGAGATTTCTAACTTGGTTGCATGTTAATTTGTCTTTATTTCAGACACTTGTGGCTGTCACACCAATGTGCACAACAAAGTAATAAGCACTATCTTATTAGAAGTGCTCTGTAAGGGAAGTAAAGAAACTGTCAACTCATTCCACTAAAGTAAACATGTTATGACAATGTCTCCAGGAGCTTTCCTTTTTTGAATGCTAAATTTAAGCCTCTGGATAGAGAGCAAGTACAATAAACACAAAAATGAAAGAATCCCTAGAGGTTAGTCTTTTATAACAGTATCTAATTATTACTCTATACCCAATTAATTGTATCCTTCAACCACATTTGATTCTGTTTTCAAACAAGACTCACCAACATATAAGTTAATTACAAAACAATAATCACTAGTGCTGAAATGAAGTTTTTAAGATTATATTAAGAAGTTTTAAACGGATCATATTGAGTTCCACAAATGAACTAAAATCATTCACAAATCAAAATAATATAGAAACTCAATAATAAAAGAAAAATCTAATTTAAAAATAAGCAAAAGACCTGAACTGACACTTCTAAAGATGTACAGTCAATATAATCATGAAAAAATGTTCAGCATCAACAGTTATGAAGGAAATACAAATAAAAACTACAGTGAGATACCACTTCACACTCAATAGAATGGCTATAATCAAAAAGATAATAGGGTTGGCAAGGATGTGGAGAAATTCACCAGAACCCTCACATATGGTTTGTAAAAGTGTAAAATGATGCAGTGACTCTAAAAAACAGTTGAATGGCCAAGACATTAGGCATTAAAGTACCATAGAACCCAGCAATTCTATGCCTGGGTATATGCCCAAGAGAAATTAAAATGTATGTCCCCACAAAAACAGACACAAATGTTCACAGCAGCATGATTCACAAGATCCAAAAAGTGTTAACCCAAATGTCCATCAACTGATGAATGGATAAATAAAATACGGGTACAGTCATATAATGAAATATCATTTGGCAGTAAAAAGGAATGAGCTATTGATATAGGCTACAAGGATGAACCTTGAAAACATTTGCTAAGTGAAAGAAACAAGTCAAAAAGACAACATATTGTTATGCTTCCATCTATATGAAATTTCCAGAATAAGCAAATTGACGGCAGCAGAAAATAGGTAAGTAGTTTAGTTGGGAGTTTAGAAGAAAACAGGGAGTGACTACTGATAGGTATAGGATTTCTTTTTTGGGGTGAGGAAAATGTTCTAAAATTGTGGTGATAGTTGCACAATTCTGAATATACTAAAAACCGACTGAATTGAATTTATATATGTGAATTATGCATAAAACTGTCAAAATTTAAAAGCAAAAAATATCCAATATAGACATAAAACTCAACATAAACTTCTCTAATGAATATATATTTCTCTTAGGTTTAGGGAAAAACAATATATGTACTTTTTAAATCACAATCATCCACTGGAACACATTATAATAAAATCTGTGGAGCAAAAAAGGTAGACAGACTCGAGAAGTGCTGGGAAAGTCATACTGTTGTACAATCAATTCTACCAAGAAAAGGAGAAAACTGAGAAGAGAGGGCCACTTTAAGATAATTGATAAGAAAAAAAAAAGATAATTGATAAGCTTAAATTATCGAAGAGAGTACTTAAATGGTTTTATTTGTGAGGAATGCTTGTTAGGATACATAAGATCACAAAAAGTCCTTCCTCCTCATAAAGAGAAATTTAAAAAGCAGTGTGTAAATAAAGTGTGGGAAAAGTGACACTAATTAATTTTAAATGGATGTGATTCCACAAATTACCATTAGCAAAGGTCTAAAGGCTGTAATAACTGCTTTGTTTACTCTAAATTTTACTTTTAACCCGAGAAAACTTTATTAACTCACTTTAATTTGTGATAAAGAGCTGTAGCTTAAGCTGAACAACAGTTTTAAGTGTTATGTGGCTTTTAACTAAATACAGACAATAAACCCCTCACAAAGTAAGGCCAGGTTATATAGCTGGAAGAACCTTGTGTTTTAATATTAGTCTGCATCTTCTTTAAGGGCTTTTTTTTTTTTTAAGATTTTATTTATTTAGTTGAGAGAGAGAGACACAGCAAACGAAGGAGCACAAGCAGGGGGAGTGGGAGAGGGAGAAGCAGGGGGACCCCAATGCAGGGCTCGAGCCCAGGATCCTGGGATCATGACCTGAGCCGAAGGCGTATGGACGCTTAACGACTGAGCCACCCAGGAGCCCCTTCTTTAAAGACTTTTGTTGGTCTTTAGACCAAATATTTTTTCATATTATTGTTCAGAAAACCATTTAAAAGTAAACATAACAAAAGTAAAATGTAGCTCAGATTGTGATCTTCACAAACTCAAATTAAGTTCAAACTAGTACATTTTGATTGCTTTTCCCTTAATTTCTCCCACTGCATCTCCCTGAGAATTTCACTGCACAAGATTTATTGCACTGGCCTTTAACACCATTCATAACTGGTTTCCACAGGAACTTCAACTAGTTGGAGAAACTCCAATCACTTGATAGTTTGCGCTTTCAGAATTGCAAAAATAAAGCAAACAGCCTGTATCACTGGGCTAACACACACATAATTTGGTGGGAGTAAAAACAACACCTTGAGGTAGACAACAGATTAAAATATCAATATGGATACTAACACAGTGACAGATTGGGAATAGCTGTCATTCTGACCATTTTAACGTTTACTTGTAACACTTTCTTTTTTCAAATCTCTTTGATAAATGAAAGGCAGATATGGGATGAAAATCCTTGGGTTGTTGTGATATTAAGTAAAAAGTAAAAGAAAACAGACCTACACTAAACAAGTTGGTTTAAAAAAAAAAAAATCCAAGAGTCATCATTCAACAACTTATTAAACTTTTCACCTCTACTCCTTTCAATTGTTTCCACTATGACTTTAGTGTCCTCATCAAGTCACACAAAGAACTCCTCACTGACTAACAGCCCCAAAGGGCCCCACTAAAATTTTGTTCCTAAAATTAAGATTGTTGACAAGTGTTCAAAGGTCCCTCCCTCCCCAGAAACTAAGCTTCTTAAATCGGAGACCTTAGAGGTGAGGCCTAGGTTGTTTTGGTCCATTCGTAATCATTCTGGACAATTTGTTCTAATGGTGTTCCCTGTCCTTCTTGAGCAAAGATGCCATCAGGTTTATTAGTCATTTTACAACGCTGCTACTTAAGAGAGCATATTCATTATACACTTTCATTATAATACTGGGTCTGAATGTTTAAGTTTGGGGTTTAACTGCTCCCACTATGCTGTGACCAAACCTCACTTTATTGGTTTCTATTTGTTGAAAGCTGCTCTCTCAAAGTTATATAACAATTCTTTTCCACCCAACTAACCCCAACTCCTAAAAAATTATTTTTTTAATCTCCCAACCTCTACTACTGCTTTCTCACACTCGGTAAACATGCCCAGACACTACTTTCCGCACATTCATCAACGCTGTCGACTGACCAAACCGGTGCAAAAATGCACTGAACAGGGGATGAAGGGAGAACAGCGTCGTTTGCATCCTCTGGTGCCCAGGGCAGTCCCAGAACAAAGTAGGAACACGGTTCGGGTAGCCTGTTTCGGTGGAGGAGGCAATGCTCCGCTAATCTGCGGGAAAGGAATTAGGCAGGTGAAGTAGGGCGACTCTACCCCCAAACCAGGAAGCGTCTTCCATTCGTTCATTCAGGAGCTAGCAAAAAGGGCAAAGGCCCTCGTGCCGGGGACCTAATGGGGGGGGGGGCGGGCGGGGAGAGGAATAATGCAAGAGCTGTCGGTTCTCCTAGGCAGAAAGGGAATGCAAAGGTGGCTGGCGCACAGAACGGCTCTGCTGCCTATTAGAAGAGAAAGGAAGGAAGGAGAGGGCAGGCTCAGTGGCCTCCCGGGGCCGTTACCCACAAGGCGAGGCCAGAGAGAGCGGAGAGGTCGTTGCCCCAAGTCACAGCCGGACTGCTCCAAGATTTCCAGAGTCGGTTCCTCCCCCGGAGCGCGGGCTGCGCGGGCCGAACGTCCCCGCCTGGGTCCCCGCACTCACCCCCGCAATTTCCTCAGCCGAACATTCCAGCAAACTCCGGTCGATGGCCTGCACCTCGGGCTCCAGCTCCGACGCCATCTTCCCTCCTCCTCCTCCCCAGTGATGACGCCGCTACCGCCGCCCCGAGGGCCGGGGCCTCCCCACAGCCCTGGCTGCCGAGACTGCCACCCGTGGCCCAGGCAGTCAGTCCGCCGTCGTCCAAGCGGCCGCGGGTGGGGAAGAAGGAGAGTAGTGTGAGGTAAGCCGCACAGGAGGGAAAGCGGCCTCCTGCGCTCCCTCCGGGCTCGGCGCCCAAGAGTCAAGTCACTGCCTCGTCCCGGCCCCGGAGAAGGACACAGAGAACCCAGAACCTGGCACTCTCGCTAGCTTCTATCGTGTCCAGCACCGGGAAAGGGGCAATAACACCCAAAAGAGGAAGCAGAGCATTCTGGGAACTGTAGTCCTCCGCCACACGGCTGGGAAGCCCGTGGAGCCCTTATAGGGAGCCTCACGAAGGCATTTGGGGAATTGTAGTCCATCTTGGGCAAATGGCAGATAAGCGGGCGGCGTTTTCCTGTATCACTAGAATCCTGGGAAGAGACTAGCGGAAAGAAGCGCTCACCTGGGAAGCAGCCCAAGAGCAAGACATTGTGGGAACTGTAGTTTTATTCCCCCTCTCTCCATTTGTTCGTGTTTGTATCCGCAGGTCCTAGAACGGTGCCTGGCACGTGGTAGCCATTCAAGTAATTTTCAAAGCCTGGCATAGGTGGGAAGATACTCGTGGAAAGAATGGAAGGATTACGTTCTATTACCAAAGTTCTATGGCCCCGTCATTCATCATGCTCTCATCTTTCAGACCGTAACTGAGGCGGACATTACCCAGATTCTTTAAGGGTTTAAAACATACTTAAACGCTACTAAAGAAAACATTTCCAAGTAATTTAGTTATGGCCACTTATCAAAATTTATTATAAATGTTGCTGGAAAGGAAAAGTAAGCCAAGCCCATCAAGATTTACTCTTGATAGGGACATTTTATAAAAATGGATTTCGTACAAAAGAAAATTATGTTTGGTTAGAGGTAATTAGGCTCTTGACTGACAGCTGGGTGAATGGGTTTCTTAGAACAAGTCTTAAGTTCCTTTAGAGTTTATCAGAAAATTGCTTACACATTTTGTCAAGCATATTAATTTATTCTGAGAAGGAGATTGTGAATTAAGAAAAAAAAAAAAAAAAGAAGGATCTGACCCAATCCGGGCCTGGGAAATGTTTTTGCTGTAATTGTTTTAACAATAATATTAACCAAGTGTCTTGTTTTGCTTTTTTTATTAGGGAATAAAAATTACCTATAATCCCATAGTTCAAATAAGTCTTGCTATCACTTTTGAAAATAAAAGATTAGAAATTCAAACTTAATAGGAATATATTTTTTAAAGATTTTATTTATTTATTTAAGAGAGAGTGAAAGAGAGCACGAGAGAGTGCACAAGAGCAGGGAGGAGGGGCAGAGGGAGAAGAAGAAGGAGGCTCCACACTAAGCAGAGAGCTGGACCTGGGTCTCCATCCCAGGATCCAGAGATCTGAGCCAAGGCAGATACCTAACTGATTGAGCCACCCAGGTGCCCCGATAGGAATATTTTATTTATATCTTTATTTATTTTTAAAGTAAGCTCTACGCCTAACATGGGGCTAGAACTCAGCATCCCGAGATCAAGAGTCACATGCTCCACCAACTGAGTCAGCCAGGTGCCCATGTAGAAATATTTTAAAAGGAAAAATGAGGGGTGCCTGGGTGGCTCATTCTGTTAATCGTCTGTCTTCTGCTCAGGTCATGATCCCAGCATCCTGGGATCGGGTCCTCCACTGGGCTCTCTGCTCAGTGGGGAGTTGGCTGCTTCTTCTCCCAATACCCACCTCCCCGACTTGTGTGTGCGTGCTCTCTCTCTGTCTCAAATAAATAAATAAAATCATTAAAAAATTAAAAAGAAAAGAAAAGAAAAACAAAAACTACTCCACTTACCCCCGTCCCTCCTCCCCAAAGAAAATCATGTTTAATACTTTCTTATGATTCAGTCTAGAAAAAAAGTATGCATATATCTTCATTGATATTTAGAATGAGTTACCTTGAAATGTTGTTCTCTATGTTACTTTCTTTTTTGCCCAACTTCCTTGCACTGTTACTCTACCTGGTCAGAGTCAAGCTGGAGGAAAACTGGAATTGTTACAACCTGGAAGCAAAGGTAATACCTCTCCAGCACCTGGGTGGTTCAGTTGGTTGAGCGACTACCTTCAGCTCAGGTCATTATCCTGGAGTCCCTGGATCGAGTCCCACATCGGGCTCCCTGCTCAGCAAGGGGTCTGTTTCTACCTCTGACCTTCCCTCTCTCATGCTCCCCTCTCTCTCTCTCTCTCAGGTAGATAAATAAGATCTTAAAAAAAAAAAAAAAGGTAATGCCCCTTTAAGGGTCCTAACATAGAATTAAAGCAATTAAAAGAGATTATAAAGAAAATTTCTGCTGTTATCATTATTTCCTTCCTTCTATTTCTTTTAGATTGATTTTAATGTTTTTTCTAAATTATTGAGTTGGATGTTTGATATTAGTACTTCTCTTTTTTTAAAAAAATACACATTTAAGACAGTGGTTCTCAAACTTAAGCATGCATCAGAATCACCTGGAGGTCTTGATAAAATACAGATTTCTAGATCCCACCTTCAAAATTCCTAATTCAATAGGTTTTGAGTAGAGATAGAAAATTGCATTTCTATCAAGTTCCTGGGTCATCCTGCTGGCATGGGAACCAACTTTAGAATCATAGGTTTATTAAGGCAATACATTTCCATTATCCACTGCTTTGACTGCATTCCACAAATTTTGTTATGTAGTGATTTCATTATCATTCATTATCATATTCTCTGATTCTTTATTATTTCTTCTTTGACCCATATAGTGTAGCTTAAATTTTTCAAATGTGTGTGATATTGTTATCATTTGTTATGCTTTCTCATTGTATCATATTGTGGGCAGAGAACATGTCTATACTATATACATTCTATAGTATAAAATGACATTCTCTTTGCAGACTAGAGTATATGGTCAACAAATTCTTCAAACCCATTATTTTTCAAATATTACCTTCAAATATTTCTTCAAATATTGCCATTCTATTCTTTCCTTCTGGAACTTCTGTCTGACTTCCTTTTCTATTCTCTATTAATCTTTTTCACTCTTCCATACTTTTAACTATTTGTGCTGCATTCTGAATATATCTTCTAGTATGCAAACTCTCTCTTCACCTGTGTCTAATCCGATATTGAACAATCCACTAAGTTTTAACTTTCAGTGATTTCCTTTGTCATTCCTAGAAATTATATTTCCTTCATTTCTAAGATTCTTATTCTTCCTTCATAATGTCTTGTTACTTATGTAACAAGTTCTAAATATTTTTATATCTTTCATACTTTTAAAATATGCATATTCAGTAGTGTTCGTTAGATTGTTGTAGTCATGAAGATCTTGGGATTCTAATCTTACTTTGTGTGTGTATGTGTTAATCATTTAAATGATTGTTTCTTTTCTGCTTTGTAATTATGAATTTTGAGATCATCTTCATTTAACATTAGCCATGAGAAACTTGAGAGGCCTCTGTTAAGAGCATGTACCTTTGAAGTGGTTTTCCATCTGCCTCTGCAAAGCCAGGAATTCTAGAAGCATCATAAACTCAGGACCAGGCACTCTGGGAGTATCATATATGTTGGACTGATTTTTATGTCCGTTTCTTGGCTTGGGGTTCCCTAATAATATAAATTCAATTGTGTGCCATTGTCCCTGTTTGTAAATTCTTTTTTTTTTTAAGATTTTATTTATTTATTTGACAGAGAGAGATCACAAGTAGGCAGAGAGGGAGGCAGAGAGAGAGGAGGAAGCAGGCCCAATGCGGGCCTCTGTCTCAGGACCCTGAGATCATGACCTGAGCCGAAGGCAGAGGCTTTAACCCACTGAGCCACCCAGGCGCCCCCTGTTTGTAAATTCTTAAGGGAGAATACTTTTTCCTTCTCAGAGTCTAGGTTAAAATCTTCCTTGTCATTTCCCTCTGCAGGTCAGTGTGTGTTTTTCTAGTCTATCTTTTCACTGATGTTACTTGCCTTTGAAAGCCCTGGCTTAATGTACAGATCACAGTTTCAATTCATGTTTCTTGGATCCAGGGTCTTGTCTTATGTACCCATGTGGACATTTAAAACATCCAGTTAAACAGGACATATTGAATACTCATGACAGTGAAGGGTGGGGCGGGAAGAGACTAGAGAATGGCAACATCAAAAGTTTGGAAGATGGGAAGCAAATGGATGAGAAATAACTGACTTAGCAATTAGAGAATGCTGAAACCTAAGTTAGCAGCAGAAAAACCCAGAATCAAGTGAATTAATGTACAGAACTCTGAAAGATGTAGAAATTTGAAGCACCATGTTACTCTGAGAGTGGGTGAAGATGATCCTAAAAGTAAGAATATTGTTTGAAAGTCTGTATAGCAATAAGTTAAATCATCCCATCTTTCACCCTGGAAGAAAACTGGAGGCTTTTTCTCTGGAGAGGCTGTACCTGAGGTCTTTGGACTGTGAGACACCAGGCACAGCTAAGGACAGGAACATTGTACTGCATACTAGAGCATTAATTCAAAGTCTGTCCACTGAACGGGCTTACTCCAGTGCATTTTCCACCACTTGACTCTGAGAACATCAGTGGCTGGCCTGTATCTCCCAGACAGGAATTTGAGAAAGTCTTATGCAGAGAAACTGACCAGCCCAAAAGTAAGAAAATCTATCAAAGTGGAACCCTATATTAGACTGCTCAGGCTGCCACACAAAATACTATGAACTGGGTGGCTTAAATAACAGAAATTTATTTTCTCATAGTTCTGGACTTTTAGAACATCAAGAACAAAGAGAGAATCCTACAAACTTCTAGAAAGAGAAAACACAAAGGCAATAGAATCAGAATGGCACTAATGTTTAAAATATTCAGAGTAAAAACTCTGAATAACAGGAATTCTAGAAAGAACACTAAAAGGGCGCCTGGGTAGCTCAGTGGGTTAAAGCCTCTGCCTTTGACTCAGGTCATGATCTCAGGGTCCTAGGATCGAGGCCCGCATTGGGCTCCCTGCTCCGCGGGGAGCCTGCTTCCTCCTCTCTCTCTGCCTGCCTCTCTGCCTACTTGTGATCTCTCTCTCTCTCTCTGTCAAATAAATAAATAAATAAAATCTTTAAAAAAAACACTAAAAAAATGGATGAGTATAAATTATCAAGGAAAAATTTCAAGAAAACTTGCAAGAACTGAAATATTTGAGATTCTAGATGAGGAAGCCCATCTAGTACCCAGAACAATTGCTTTAAATATAGCAATGTTGGGGTACCTGGTTGGCTCAGTTGGAAGAACATGTGACTCTTGATCTTGGAGTTGTAGCTTCAAGCTCCACGTTAGGTGTAGACATTACTTAAAACCAAGATATTTTTAATAAATAAATAAATATAACAACATCGTGGCAAATCATCAGGACCTTTTAGAACATCAGGAACAAAGAAAAAAATCTACCAATTTCCAGAGAGAGAAAACACAAAGGCGACAGAATCAGAATGGTACCAATCTTTAAAATATGCGTTTACGATCATATTTATTTTGTTTTTATCCAACATTTTTAGGTATTTGTAATGGGAGTGGTAGTTATTGAGGTGATAAAGTTTGTCATATTTTCAGAATTGCTAAAATGTGGGTTGAATGAAGGCAGGGACCCTATTGTTATGCATGTGTCCATGTTCCTAGAAGACTGTTTGGAACATACTAGGTGCTCAATAAATATTTACAGTTGAATGAGTAAACCACAAATCCACATTGATCTTTTTTAAAGATTTACTTATTTGTTTGTTTGTTTGATATATATAGAGAAAACGTGCAAATTGGGGAGGGGCAAAGGGAGAGAGAGAAAGAGAGCAGTCTCTTCACTGAGCACAGAGCCTGATGTCGGGCCCGATCTCATGATCCTGAGATTATGACCTGAGCCAAAATCAAGAGTCAGATGCTCAACTGACTGAGCCACCCAGGGGCCCCTTCACATTGATTTTTTTAACCCCATCATGCTTCATTATTTTTCACAGCTACATAGTATTCCATGATATGAATGCATCATAATGTATTTAGCCTTACTGATGAACTCATTGGATTTTTTCAGTGTTTTATGTAATTAAAATAATAATGAAATTCCTTGTTCATATAGATTGGCAAGTTCTTTTTAAGTATAGGCAGGTCAGGGAGGTATATGTGAGTTGGGGGAGGGGGAAGAATTGAGTTGAGTCCTAAGAAAAGAGTTAGTCACGTGAGGATCTGGAACAAGAGCCTTCTAGACAAAGGAGGCAGAAAGTACAAAGTCCCTGAGGCTGAAACACACTTGAAATGAATCAAGGACAGTATGAAAGCTATGACTTTATGGCAGAGTACTTTCAGATGGGGCGCCTGGGTGACTCAGTCAGTTAGGAGTCCGACTCCTGATTTCAGCTCAAGTCACAATCTTGGGGTTATGGGGTTAAGCCCTATGTGGCATGGCTCTGCATTGGGTGTGGGGCCTGCTTGGGATTCTCTCTTGCCCTCCTCTCTCTTTGCCCATCCCCCCTAAAACTTATTTAAAAAGTTTTCAGATATATGCTGTGCTTACTAGTAATTTTAACAGGTATATTATTCTTATTTACTAAAACCCTTTCAAATGTGTTATTACTTTCATTTAAGACATGATGAAACTGAGGCTCATATAGATAAGGTAACTTACTCAAAATCACTGTGATTGCAGTTTTTTTTTAAGATTTTATTTATTTGAGAGAGAGAAAGAGAGAGCAAGAGAGAGCACAAGCAGGGTGAAAGACAGAGGGAGAAGCAGACTCCCTGCTGAGCAGGGAGCCCAACATGGGACTTGATCCCAGTACTCCAGGATCATGACCTGAGTTGAAGGCCGATGCTTAACCGACAGAGCGGCCCAGGTGCCCTTGATGGCAGTTTTATGGAGCTAATTATTGGCGCCCCCCATACTACTTCAACCACAATGTGACTCTGTCAGTTTTTAAGTCTGTTTTCCCATCCTTTGAAACTGCGCTGGCCTTGTGACTTGCTTTAGTAAATAGAATGCAATGAAAATGATGGTATGCCAGTTCCAAGCCTAGATCTCTAGATGTGGTCTTGCACATTCCCATCCTCTGTCCTGGACCTCTGCTTTCCCCATGGCAACAAGGTTGGGGAGCCTGCTGGAAGATGAGAGACCATGTGGAGGAGAACAGAATCTCCCACCTTTGGTCTGATTGCCTTGATATTTAGTCAAATTCTTTATCCCTCATCCCTGATATTTTATAACCCTAGTCTGCCTTCAGCAGGAATCTGGTTGAGTTGGTCTAGCAAGAATCCTGTTAGCTTTGATGTTTCCGTTTAACAATTAATTGTCCACCCCCATGAGCCCAAGGAGTCCTGCTCCTTGGCTATAAGTCTCTATTAGTCTTCGTTGTATTCTGAGCCTGATCTTTCTCCTTGACCACAAAACTCCATTGTATAGTAGCCTCTTTGAATAAAGTCTTCTTTATCATCTTTAAACAAGTATCATGAATAGTTTTTTAATTGTTAAAATCCACAGCATATTTTTTTTTCTCGACAGGTACAATATACTCTTTAAACTGTGTAAATGATTGTATTTGGTCACTATGTCAGTGAAAGAAAGGATCTGCTATCTACCTGGCTTTGCAAAGGCATTAGTCAGCCAATGACATCCAACCCAAAAAGGACAAAGGCTTAAGGCTACTAGGAAGACTACTAATCTACTGGCCTCTCAGAAACCATCATTCACAAGTTTAGGTGCTACAGCAAATGCTGTGGATTGTGGTTTGCCCCGCAATTTCATCTGGGGTATGCTTTCATGTGCTACAAAGTGTGGTAAGCTAAACACTACATTTCCCACCTTCCTTTGCAACAAGGGCTCTAAGACAAATCCATTATATGTGCTCTGGTGAGATTTAGAAGTTGGAAGTAAGTTGGAGGCTGTCTTTCTGTTTCCATGGCTGTTACGGATATCAAGCATGGTCATGGAGATGTTGAGTTATCTATAGCATCTGTAGATTACAGTCTATAGTTTCTAGAATATTAAGAGGCCATTATTGTGGCAGTAAATTTAGCAGTTCCAGGATCCCTCTCCCAGATGCTCATCCTAAAATTGCACCTCTACCCATGTCAGCCTCTGCTTTCTTGTATCAAATACCCACCTACTTAAAAAACCTGCATAGCAGTTTCTATGCTTTGCAACTAGACCTTCATGGATGGTTACTGTGATGGTTAATTTTAGGTGTTAACTTGGTTGAGCTATGGTGCCCAGTTGTTTGGTCAAACACTAGTACAGATATTGCTGTGAAGGTATTTTGCAGATGTGGTGAACATTTACAATTGTTGACTTTTTTTTAACATATAATGTATTATTTGCCCCAGGGGTACAGGACTGTAAATCATCAGGCTTACACATTTCACAGCACTGACCATAGCACATACCCTCCCCAATGTCCATAACCCAGACACCCTATCTGTACCCTCCCACCCCCCAGTAACCCTCAGTTTGTTTTGTGAGATTAAGAGTCTCTTATGGTTTGTATCCCTCCCCATCCCATCTTGTTTCATTTTTTCCCTCCCTACCCACCACAACCCCCCTGCCTATCAAATTTCTCATATCGGAGAGATCATATGATAATTGTCTTCCTCTGACTGACTTATTCCGCTTAGCATAATACCCTCTAGTTCCACCCACGTTGTAGCAAATGGCAAGTTTTTGTTTTTTTAATGGCTGCATTGTATTCCATTGTGTATATATACCACATCTTCTTTAACCATTCGTCTGTTGATGGACATCTAGGTTCTTTCCATAGTTTGGCTATTGTGGACATTGCTGCTATAAACATTGGGGTGCACGTGCCCCTTTAGATCACTACATTTGTATCTTTAGGGTAAATACCCAGTAGTGCGATTGCTGGGTCATGAGGTAGCTCTATTTTCAACTCTTTGAGGAACCTCCATACTGTTTTCCAGAGTGGCTGTACCAGCTTGCATTCCCACCAACAGTGTAGGAGGGTTCCCCTTTCTCCACATCCTCACCAACATCTGTTGTTTCCTGACTTGTTAATTTTAGCCATTTCTTACTGGTGTGAGGTGGTATCTCACTGTGGTTTTGATTTGTATTTCCCTGATGCCGAGTGAGGTTGAGCACTTTTTCATGTGTCCGTTGGCCATTTACAATCAGCTGACTTTAAGTAAAGAAGATTACTCTTGATAATGTGGGTGGGCCCCATCCAGTCAATTGAAGGCCTTAAGAAAAAAACTGAGGTTTCCTGGAGAAAAAGGAATTTGCTTCAGACTGTAACAGAGAGCTTTTCTGAGTTTCTAGTCTGTTGGCCTGCCCCACATTTTCCAGACTTGCCAGCCTTCTTGATCGTGAGAGCCAACTCCTTACAATAAATCTGTCTCTGTATATATAAATTGGTTCTGTTTCTCTGGAGAAGCCTCATTGATACAGTTACTAATTAGCAAATACACATTTACTTTGTTGTTGGGCTCCCTTAATTAACTATATGGTTTTTGCATTTTGTATTAAAATTTTTCTAATCAAAAATTCATTTTTTAATAGGCAATATTATCACACAGCCTACAATTTTAAAAGTATGAAAGGGTATGGTAATGAAAAGTAAGTCACTCTCCTACCCTTTCCCATCAAGTTCTCTCTCCTGGAGATAATTAGTATTTCCTTTTCTTGGGGGGGGGTGTCCTTCTAGAGTTTCTATACAAGTATTTTCCTGTTCCTATGCCAATGGTAGCATCCATACACATTTTCTGCATTTTTCTCTTTCGATTAGGAGATTCCTCCACATGTATATCGAGTTGCTTCTTTTTAAAAATAGGCCATCTAGTATTCCAATGGATATGTTTCATTTATTTAACTATCCCTTATTGATGATATTTAAATCGTTTCTTATAGACCATGTTGCAGTCAATGACTGTAAAAATGTCATTATGTTGATATGTAAGTCTATCTGTGGGATAGATAAATTCTCAAAGCTAGAATCCCTTGATTACAGGATATGAGTGTTCTTTAATTTTTAATTTTTATCAAAATTATTCATGCGCAAATTTCAAGAGTTAGAGGGTTCTGCAAAGTTCGGTAAGAAAAAAAAAAAGGAAGGAAGAAGAAAAAAACCAAAGCAGTCCCTAGTCTCCTTCCTCCCATTTCTGCCTTCTCAGAGGCAATCACTTTGAATTATTTTAGCTGCTTCCATATCTCAAAATAGCTTCCCTGTACTGCTTCTTGATTTTTTTTTCCATTTTAGGTATCATTTATGCACTTCCTGTAATGAAAGATGAGAATTTCACTCTCTTTCAGCCCCTGCCCCACCACATACAGGCTCCCTTCCTATTCCTCTATCCTCCTAATATAGTCATGTGACAATGATTTTGTGATATTTTTCTCTAGAGAGAATAGGGAGATAATTCAATCTTTTCCTGAGCATGGTTAATCACAATTTTTCTTATTATCACCAGTAAAGATGTATAAAATAAACAACTTTATGTACACATAGTATTGCTCAGCTACAGGCTTAAGCAGAATTCTGATAAATTTCATATATGTGTTCTAACCAAAGAAGAAAAACTGTACAGTGCCTTTATAATTGTATGTGTTGCATTATCCAGTATATACCTGATAGGAGAAAACTGAATTGCTGAGCATCAAATCCGTCACTTGCAATTTCCTATATCTGATTAATGGGAAAAGTTTTCCACAGACTAGCTTCTGGCTCCTTACATTCAGTCCTTGTTTCTCTGCCCCTACTCACCCTGCTGCCAGGCACCACAGTACCTCTCATTATAACCTCTGACCCTGCACCTTCTTGTAATAGCCCTACATGAGTTGGGTACAGTAGGAGGTAGAAATATTCCTGAAGCAATTCCTACTGGGATGGTTGACCATAAGTTAACTTTATACAGATGTGACTGCAAGCTACATAAATAAATCCAACTAAATCTAAACTGAACAGATCTCCAATTTACTTTCCTTTGGTTCTCAAAACTGCAGTGTGAGAAAAAGTATAACAGAGGGAAAGTTGGATAGAAAAGAAACTGAATTTAACCGATCACAGTTAAAATATCTTACTTTGCAAATTTTACCCAACTCATGATTGTGTGGAGGGTTCCTGCTGCTGAGGCTTCATTAACTTCACAAGAAATCCACTGCTGGCTCTAAGTTAACAGGGCAATCAGCCCATTTTGGAGTAGGTCAGAAAACTCCAGGAGAGATCTCAACAAGATAAAATTTATAGGCAACTGGATGTGTCTCGGTATAATGAAAGATTTAGCCAATTGGTGGAGACTTGGGAGTTGAGCATTTTGATGTGTTCAGAGAAAATTGTGAAAATGAAAAACAAGACAATCACTATCTCCATGGAAAACAAAAAGCTATTCAGGAAAAGTCACCGTAATTTGCCATATGGTTCAGCTATAATTAATTTTTATCAGCGTAATAATGTAAACTCTGAGGAATGGATAGATGGACAGATTGATGATAAAATAAATATAATAAAATGTGAAGTGTAGGATTTAGGTAGTAGGTATATAGTGTTTATCATGACATTTTTGGAACTTTTCTATATAGTTTTTAAATTTTTCACAATAGATTGTGGGGAGGAAAATTATGCACCTGAAAAACATAGAGAAAAAAGATATTAAAGACATGGATCAGGGGCACCTGGATGATTCAGTCAGTTAAGCATCCGACTCTTGATTTCCGTTTTGTCTTTTGCCTGGACAGTAAAATGGTCCTATGTTTTCCCACTCTCAATGGAGTAATCCAGAATGGCACCCATTGCCAGAACCTGCAGGAACACAGTTCCCAGGTTCCCAAGTTGAGTCAGTTAAACAAACTCATTGTAGACTCGAAGGGATGAATGTGTTCATTTTGTATTGTTAGAAGGGTATCAGTATACTTTAAAAAAAATCATGCTCTAATCTCGGATCTATACACAGAGATTACTTACTGTTGGCTTTTGTTTCCATTCATTACTTATTTTTGCCAGTGGCTACAGTAGTTGAATCTTTCCATAGTTGAGCTTACTCCCATATGGCCTTCTATCTGCAAACATTCAAATAATTTAATATTATTAGAGTATGTGACTGTTCTCTTTATACATCCCATCCTGGCTTGGGAGGTTCTTATGTTTTCGGTCTGTCCACAATTGTTGGATGAGGCATCAGCTTATGCTGAAGGTTGTGTTGCTTCCCAGTAGAGGGAATAATCCCACATACATCAAGGGCTGGCCTTTGAGCAACAGGAGCCATAATGAAAAGAAACAGGATCAGAGCAGCTATACTAGAAAAGGAAAATTCAATCAAAGACCTCTTCACATGATTTGGGGGTGCTGAATCTAATCTGTGTTTACGATCATATTCAGTCTTTTCTGGGCCTCCCTCCTTCTCCCATTCATGGTTTGATTCCAAGATAATAAGTTCATAATGTATGCACCATTTAGTTAAAAAGAGTTTTCATTTTTACTTTAATCTTTCTGATGAATTGTGAAATCATAAGTTCCTGTCCCACTTTACCCAGTAAACTATCATCAGATTGGTCACCCACATTGTGTAAAACCCAAAAGATAGAGGGAAATTTCCTTTGAGACTCGTATGTTTAGTTGTTATTTTACCCAATTCATAATTCTTTTCTCACTTTTTGCCCACATCCTTCTCTTGTGCTTTATCAAAGCTAAGTTTATTTTATTTTTTTTAGTTTTTAAAAGATTTTATTTACTTTAGAGAGAGAATAAGTGTGAGCATGAGCAAGGGGAGGGGCAGAAGGAGAGGGAGAGGCAGAGAATCTCAAGCAACTCTGCACTGAGCACGGAGCCTGATGTGGGGCTCAATCTCACGACCCTGAGATTAAGACCCAAGCCAAAACCCAGAGTGGAACACTTAACTGACTGAGCCTCCCAGGCACCCCTATCAAAGCTAAGTTTAAAACTCCTTATTTGGGGGTGGCTTAGTCCGTTAGGTGTCTGGCTTCAGCTCAGGTCATGATCTCAGGGTTCTGGGATCAAGCCTCATGTTGGGCTCTGTGCTCAGTGGGGAGTCTGCTTCTCTCTCTCTCTCTCTCTCTCTGCTCCTTCCCCTGCTTGTGCTCTCTCTCTCCCTCAAATAAATAAATAAAATCTTTAAAAAAGCCTCCTTATTTGTATTTATCAGTTCCTTTCATAAGTGACATCGCCAGATATATTTGGAGATTTGGCCCATTTATTAGGACTCTTACCATACCCCATTATTTTTACTCATTCCTTGGTGCTGCCAACATGGTAGAATGTGCTAGAGAACAATTAGCATGAGAGTGACTGGCATATCATAGAATTGTAGGCCTTCTAATGCATGTTCCTAACCTAATGGATATTCTCAGCAAGAAATGAGGGATCAATTCCTTTGTCTTTCCTTACCTGACGCTTGGGAGAGATGGGCACATGGGAAGGTTGTTTTATATTTAGATTATAAACCCATTCTTGAATCACACCAGTCGTGAAGTTGTGTTTCCAAATCAGATGCTAAGTAATCAGGACTGTCGGGGCCCCGGGGTGGCTCAATCGGTTAAGCATCTGACTCTTGGTTTTGGTTCAGGTCATGATCTTGAGGTTGTGAGATTGATCCCCTCGTCGGGCTCTGAGCTGGGCATGGAGCCTGCTTGGGATTCTCTCTCTCCCTCTGCCCCTTCCCCCAACTCTCTATCTCTCCCTCTTAAAAAAAAAAATCAGGATGGTCATATTCCTATACAACTTCCTAGGAAAGCTCCTGAAGACTTAATTCCATAATGGCTGATTTCACTTAATTAAGCATTAATTGTTAGGACAATACACTTTGGCTTTGATAGGCTGAGTAGCAGTGAAATTTCAGCAATGGGCAGGACGTTTCCTCCAGGCACAGTAGTATGGAGAGGAAGGCCAGTCTCCTCACAGGGCTGTTGAAAATAGCAGGTTGGTTGTTACATATGTTGGACCCTTGCCTTTGCCCAGGCAGTATCCATTTCTCTGCAATCACTCTGTTCATGTGTCCACTTGCCTGCCTCCCTCATCTTGTCAGAACAAGGATTCCTCACCAAGGATTGAGTGGCATCCACACGAAGAACCAGGAGTTTAATTTTCTCAGAATTGCCAGTCAATTCATGTGAGCAGCAAAGTCAACCGTCAACATAAACCACAGCCCAAGGCTTTGCATCCGTAAGAGGATATCCAGTCTATCTCTAGAGTCCAGAGTCATGTCATCTGTACTGCCTTTAATCGGCCCCCACTGTGATGAGACCCCTCATTCTCCTTTTCAAGTGCAGTGTCCCCACCCCCAACCCAAGCTGCGTGTAAGATGACTACCACCCAAGGAGGCTTTAGAAGTCAGCCAAAGCCATCCACGCGCCTGGCGGAGGTTCTGCCCGCGCTTCCTGGGCAATGATGTTGGGTGCCTGCAGGGGGCGCTCTTGCCCAGGGCTGGCCTCTGCCGCGCGGCGAGGGAGGGCCGACTCCGGCTGGGCTTTCCTATCCCTGGGGTTTCTCCTCTTTAACAATGGAGCTTGCATTTGTTTGAACAGGAGCGATTCCCGTTGCACAGCTTGGGACGCAGAAGTACTTGATGTCCCTTTGTTGTTCTACATTCAATAAGCAGCTGGTAACTGACATTCAAAGGAGCGTGGTGTTCCGCCTCCTCAGGACCGGAAGCTTGGGGCCAATTCCTTCCCCTCCCTGAGGAATCCCAGAGAGGATCTAGCCTCCTGGGGTCATGGAGACACACCTCCTATTCTGGTTTGTGATATGGACCTGGCCGAAGGGCGGCGTGTACCGCTGTGAGGCTTCCCAAGCTGTGTGTGGTTCAGACCCCATACAAATTACGATGCTGTACCCAGATGTGGAGTTGCTGTCTCTAGAGCCCCAAATTCCTATTAATATATGTCCGCTTTGTTGGCAGGACACTTGAACAACGCCTCTTCTGCTCGATCTTGGGGTATTCTTCTAGTGGCTAGAGATAGAGCAAACTGTCATGGAGGGCTCCTGAGGTTTTTTTTTTGTGGTTGACAACTCATCCCTTTTCAGTCAAAAAAATCAAGGGAAGGCAGAATTTCAGGCACAGTTGTTTCTGAATCATCCTAATTAGTATGTTGTAATTGAACTGAGTAACTTCAATATCTGCTTTATGCCACCTGTTGAAATCCTGTCTTATCAGATTGAGGCATGTTGTGGGATCATGGGTATTTCGCTGTGGCAGAAGCAAGGGATTTTCTGGCCTTGCCAAATGGAGATTCCTGACTCCTTCTATTGTTAGCTGGGTGACTTAATTTCTCTGGATCTTAGTTTCCTTATCTGTAAAATGAGGATAATAATAGTATCTACTTCATAGGGTGTTATTGGAGGTTAAATGAGTCTGGTACATAGAAGGTTCTGAATGATGATCTATTATCAATAATGGTAATTATTACCATTAATATTATATATCATGTTACAAATTCTTATGGAGACATATAGTAGTCCCTGCTTATCCATGGGGGTATGTTCCATGACTCCCAGTGGATGCCTAAAACAGCACCAAACCCTATGTTTACTGTTTTTTCTGGGGGCCTGGGTGGCTCAGTCCTTTAAGTGGTTATGCGCCTGATCCCAAGGTCCTGGGATGGAGCCCCTCTTTGAATGCTGAGAGGAGAGCTCATTTCTCCCCCTCCCTCTGCCTGCCACTCCCCTTGCTTGTGCTCTCTCTGTCAAATAAATAAATAAAATCTTAAAAAAATGTATACTGTTTTTTCCTGTACATGCATGCCTATAATAAAATTTAATTTATAAATTAGACACAATAAAAAGTTCAAGAAAAATAAAATTATACAATTATAACAATATACTGTAACAAAAGTGATGTGGGGATGCCTGGGTGGCTCAGTCCGTTAAGCATCTGCTTTCAGCTCAGGTCATGATCCCAGAACCCCGGGATTGAGTCCTGCATCAGGCTCCGGGCTCAGCAGGGAGTCTGCTTCTCCCTCTGCCTGCTGCTCCCCCTGCTTGTGCTATCTCACTCTTTAGCTAGCTCTCTGGCAAATAAATAAATAAATAAATAAATAAAATCTTTTTTAAAAAGTGATGCAAATGTTCTGTCTCTCAAAATACTACACTGTACTCACCTTTTTTTCTTTTGATAATATGAGTTGATAAAATGCCTATACGATGAGAGGAATGAGGAGGAATGACGTAGGCATTGTGATATACATTAGGCTACTATTGACCTTCTGACAACATGTCAGAAGGAAGATTATTTTCTTCCAGACCGTGGTTTACTGTGAGTAACTGAAACGGCAGGAAGCAAAGCCCCAGATTAAGGGGGAACCACTGTACTACATGAATTGGTCTATACCCTGCTTTTATTCACCTTTTAAGTCTTGCTTATTTTTTTAACAGATGCATAGAAATCCTTTTGTTTGTTTGTTTGTTTGTTTATTTAAATGTTTTATTTATTTATTTGACAGAGACAGATAGCAAGAGCAGGAACACAAGCAGGGGGAGTAGGAGAGGGAAATCAGGCTCCCCGCCGAGCAGGGAGCCCAATGTGGGGCTCTATCCCAGGACCCTGGGATCATGACCTGAGCTGAAGGCCGATGCTTAATGACTGAGCCATCCAGCACCCCCTAGAAATCCTTTTAAAAAATTAATTGGTTTCTATTGATAGTCATTTGGGTTATTTTCAAGTCTGTTCTGTTTACTGCTTCGGTGAACATCTTTGTGGTGCAATGAGTATCCTCAAGTGCTTCTTCTGAGTAGTCTAGAAAATGAGCCAGTTAGAACTTGGAGTCTTCCTCCACTCTGCTTCTCCCAGGGGGCAGGGCTGCGCCTGAACTCGCCGGTAATACCAGGAGCTGCCTCATCCAGATGTAGGGGTTTGGGGGCTGGCTTTCCCAGACAACACAGCCAACAATGGCAAAAAGGCTGAGGCTATGGTGCTTGGATGCAACATGTAAGAGGGCGTCAAATCTCAGTAATCAAGAAAAAATAATATTTGATGCAATATTTTAAAAATCAATATTAATGCAAAAAAATCCACAATGAACAAAATATCAGCATTTTAAATAAAGACAGAATCGGTAACAGTGGCGTGCCAAGTCATATTGGGTTATATATTGATTTTTATTTTTAAGTATTTCATTAAAATATAAATTATCCTAATTACTGAGGTATGGGTGGCTTCTTAAAATTTGCACCAGAAATAGGTGCCTCATTTGCCTCACCCTGTGTCTAAACTGGCTGGCACCATATCTAGATGGCACAATGTCCAGGCTTTTGCTTCATTGATAAGGTGGTCCTCATGTTACCACTAAAAGATGGGATTCTGTCAGGGAACTGGAGTCCCTCCCACGAAACACAAATAGGCATTGCATATACAGTAGACCGCAGGATCCTGGGCACATTTTTCCAGGGGTAAATAGGTTGATGGAGATCATGGAACTTCTCTTGTT
Organism: Ailurus styani; assembly: GCA_002007465.1. Taxonomy (NCBI): domain Eukaryota; kingdom Metazoa; phylum Chordata; class Mammalia; order Carnivora; family Ailuridae; genus Ailurus; species Ailurus styani. The sequence goes on along the minus strand of LNAC01000286.1, from coordinate 1,477,442 downwards.
GACCCCAACCTTTCCACATTAAAGTCTATTCTTTATTTTTTCTAAGATTTATTTATTTGAGAGAGAGAGAGAGTAAGAGAGTAGGGGAGGGTCGGGGGGGGGGAGAGGGACAGAATCTCCAGCAGACTCCCCTCTGAGTGTGGAGCCTGACACAAGGCTCAATCTCACGACCCTGAGATCATGACCTGAGCCAAATTCAAGAGTCAGATGCCCAACCGACTGAGCCACCCAGGTGTCGCTAAAATCTATTCTTTAACCCACACTATGCTCCTTGTGGAATTTATTTGGAATCCTATTACACAAATAGGCATCAATCCCGAAGTGATCTAACATGACAAATCTTATATATAAGATTTTGTAAGCATATAAGAATACATGTTTAGTATAAATTGCTGGAAGTAGAACTGCTGGTCCAAATAGTATTTACACTACAAGTTTTGATATATATAGCCAATTTCCCTTCTTAAGACCATGTATTGATTTACACTCCCAGGAAAAGTATGTGAGAATTAACCTTTCCCCATATTCTTAGTAACATTGAGGATTATAACACTTTTTAATCTTTGCCAATCTTACAGATAAAATAGCATTTTATTTTTGTTTTATATTTCTTAATTATGAGCAAAATTAAACACTTTTTATGTTTTTAAAAAGTATAGTTATGTTCTCTATAAGTAAATTCCCTAGTCTCATTTTTCACAGGTACATTTTTTCACATCTAAAAAGGATTGTTGGTCCTTTTTATTGATTTGTTAATACTCTTTATATGTTAAGGAAAATAACTCTCTGGTCATTATACATGTTGCAACTATTATATCTGTTTTTTTGCTTGTCTTTTGACTTTTTCATGATTTTTCCCCCTGAAGGAATGATTTACATTTTTATGTAGTCAAAGTTATTAATCTTTTCCTTTATGGTATTAGATTTTATCTTTTCAAAAAAAGATTATTTATTTATTTATTTGAGAGAGAGAGTGAGAGGGTGGAGCAGAGGGAGAGGGAGAAGCAGATTCTCTACATGGGGCTCTATCCTAGGACCCTGAGATCATGACCTGAGACAAAAGCAGATGTTTAACTGACTGAGACACCCAGGCACCCCAGAATTTGTATTTTTTTTAAATTATTTATTTATTTATTTGTTTGTTTGTTTGTTTGTTTGACAGAGAAAGAGAGCGAGATCACACATGGATGAGCATAAGAGGGGAAGGGCAGAAGGAGAAGCAGATTCCTTGCTGAGTGCAGAGCCTGTCATGGGACTCCATCTCACAACCCTAAAATCTTGAGCTGAAACCAAGAGCTGAAACCAAGAGTTGGACACTTAACTAACTAAGCCACCCAGGTGTCCCTAGATTTTGTTTTTTATTTAAAAGTTCTTTCTCACAATAAGTTTATAAACCATTTACCTGTGTTTTCTCCAATACCTTTTATGACTTTATTTCTTCTATTTAAATCCATCTAGGATTTCCTTGCGAATAGAGAGTAAGAAAGACATCTGCCTTTTTTTTGTTTTTTTCTAAATGGCTAGCCAACATGATTTACTGAGAAACTATCTTTCCCCCCACTGACTGGGAATGCCACATGAATTACATTTTAAATTCTCATTTGTATATGGGACTTTTCCTAGACTCTTTAATCTGTTACAATTGTTTGTTTATTCCTGAACCAGCACCATGTTGTCTCAAAGAGGTAGATTCATAATGTGTTTTAGTATTCAGTATTTGTTTTCCGTTTCTAAGTTAATGTTTCTTTCCCCCTATTTGCTGAGTTTTCTTAATGTCTTTATGATTGATACCACTTCAAATTCTTTGCTAGTTTATGAATCTCTTCTCAAGGTTTACTATTTTATCAATTTTATCTCCCTAAAAAACATCTGGACTTGGTCTCTATGCCTGGTGCATACTTGCCTCCCTTGGTCATTTGTTCTGAAGACCCCCTCAGCCTGTCTCCTTTAGTTTTTGGATGTTAGATCTCTAGAGCTCTAGTTTTTGGACGTTAGATCTTCCTTTTTTGTTTTGTTTTTGTTTTTGTTTTGTTTACTCTCATGTTTTGGTGAAGCATATCCTTCAATAGCTTTATAGGGAAAGGTGCTTGGAAGGTACATTTTTTCACATCTAAAAATGTCTCTATTTGACTCCCAGACTTGAGTAATGGTATTATGAGCATAAATCTCTAAGTTGAAAGCCACCCTGGAATTTTGAAAACATTGTTCTGTTGCTTTCTAGCTTCCTGTGGTAGAAGTCAGAAACCACCTTTTTTTTTTTAAAGTTTCTTATTCATTTATTTGACAGAGAGAGAGACACACACACAGCGAGAGAGGGAACACAAGCAGGGGGAGTGGGAGAGGGAGAAGCTGGCTTACCCCGAGCAGAGAACCTGATGTGGGGCTTGATCCCAGGACCCTGGGATCATGACCTGAGCTGAAGGCAGATGCTTAATGACTAAGCCACCCAGGCGCCCCAGAAACCATCTTTATTCCCCAATCTTTTTTTTATATGGGTCTTTTGTTTTCCTCACTAGAAATTTGGAGGATTTTTTTGTTGTTTGTCTTCATTGCTCTGAAATTTTACGATGATAAATGTGAGTACAGGTCTATTTTAATTCTTTGTGTCGAACATTTTAATTTGGAAACTCATGCTCTTCAGTTCTGGGAAATTTTCTCAAATTATTTCTTTAATAATTCCCTCCCTTTTATGTTCATTATTTATTCTTTCTGGAACTCCCGCGGTTCGGGTATTGGACTTCCGGGACCAGGCTTCTAACTTTCTTATATTTTCTCTCCTAGTTGCCATCTCTTTTTGTCTTTGGGCTTTACACTCTGGGAGATTTTCTCCACACCAGCTTCCAACATTTCTGTAGATTAAAAGCAAATCTCTGATATCATGTCTTTAAATTCCAAAAGCTATGGTGTCCAGGTGCCTCAGTTGGTCAAACATCTGCCTTCAGCTCAGGTCATGATCTCTGAGATCCGGGCTCCCCACTCAGTGGGAAGTCTGCTTGTCCCTTTGTCCGTGCCTCCCCACCCCCACCCCCCCTCAAATAAATAAAATCTTTAAAAAAATTCCAAAAGCTCTCTCTCACTCTTTCTTTTTCTTTCTTTCTTTCTTTCTTTCTTTCTTTCTTTCTTTCTTTCTTTCTTTCTTTTTTTTTTAGAGCATTCTATTCTTATTTTGTGGATGCAATGTCACAATAGCTTCTTATGTTTCTAAGGATATTAATAATGGTTTTTGTTGTCTTTGTTTTCTTGTTCTTCTCCTTGTATAATTGCATAATCCATTTCCTCTGACTTCCTTTTTCTTTTTCCACATTTGGTTTCCATGCTGCATGTTAGAAGTTTTCCTCAGATGCTTGGCGATCTTTGGTTATCTGCTCCTATTTAAGCTGATTGGAAGCTATGCAGGTGTAGGGAAGGATTTGTAGCATGTTCTGGCTGGATGGTTTCACTGGGGGGACCCTTGTCTATACCTTTCTGTCTTACACGTGAGCTGGTTAGATTCCCCAGGTAAGTCTTTTCCAACCTCCTTCTGGAAGGGAGAAAGCCAGGCTGCTGTCTTCTAGGAGCAGTGGTGGATGAGGGCAAAAGTTTCAGCAACCAATACTTAGTACCTAGTCCTGTTTTCTAACGGGTACCCCTGCCCTCAAGTGTGCCTAACGTCCTCCAAGCCAGAGACCTCCCCGGTGTTCCCTTTCCAGAGTATAAACCTCCAGTCTTCTGCCATGGTGAGGCAGGCAGTTGGGAGGGTGTTTAGGATTCTAACTGCTTCTCAAACAGTATTTCAATCAGTTCTCTTTGCTCTAATTCTTCCTTCACTTCCGAAAGGAACTGGTCCCACCAATTCCTGAGCGTGTGGGGGATTCTACTGTGCAAATTGGTTTGATTCTTATCTTTCTCACTGCCACCTTACAATTCTATTTTCTCAGGTCTGAGTCATTTACTGATAAGAGAACTGTCCATTTTGTTGTATTTATTTTACAGTTAGACACTGTAGTGCATTTTCTTACCCTTAAGTTCTCAAAGTGTACCATCATAGCATCTGCAAATAATGAAAATCATCTTTCCCTTACTAATTTTTATACTTCCTATTTCTTTCCTTTCTATAATTGCATTGGCTTATACCTCTACTACAACATGAAATATGTAATAGTGGCAGTGAGGGCATTTTAAAAAATTAACATATAATGTATTATTTGCTTCAGGGGTACAGGTCTGTGAATCATCAGTCTTACACAATTCACAGCACTCACCATAGCACATACCCTCCCCAATGTCCAATCCCCCAGCCACCCCATCCCTCCAACCTCCCTCCCCTCCAGCAACCAAGTGAGGGTATCTTTGTCTTTTTCTTAGGTTTACTGGGTGTCCTTTTAGTATTTCACAATTAAGCATGATGCTGTGACTGAATTTGTTTCTTATATTAAAGAGATATCCTTCTTTTTTATTAAGAGATTTTATCAGAAATTAATGTCACATCTTCTAGGTTTTTAGAATCTCTATTCAGGAGTGAAATTTGTGGCTTTCTTCTGGGTGCTGTATTTTTCGGGTTTTGATATCAATGTAATACTGGTTCTGTAAAAAAGAGTCTGAAAGCTTGCTTTCTCTCTTATGCTTCTGAATAGTCTAACAGCATTGGAACCATCTGGCGAGTAAATTTGAAAAATAATAGTGTCCAGCACTTGGACAGATTGGCCCTTCACCATCCTTCAAATCAAATCACAGCTGGTAGGGTGAGGCCTATCTCTAAGCGGACATACACTGTAAGCTATAGTCTGTAGTCTCAGCAGTGCAGAAGTAATATTGAATGAAAGATGTAAAATTTACTTTCTGGAAGCTTCAGGGAGCCGGAAAAGGAGGAGAAGGAAAGGGAAAAGGAGGAGGAGGAAGTTAATTGTATTGTTTGGATAAGAATTTAGTTCAACAGACCATGTTTCTCTTCTGCAGGCCTGATAAAATAGGGCAAAGTAAAAGGAATTTCTACCACTCCTTTCTCCACAGTCCTCAGACTTGGCCCCACACTCCCATGGTCTCCCCAGTCACCTTTGTAGACACTTTCCCAGAGGAAATATGTGAGGCCCTCTCTGCACCATTGGAAAAAGATCTGGAGTTGCTACTTGCTGATAAACAGTAAAGCCCTGTGTCGGTTTAGGGACTTGCTGATTTCTTTCTCTGATGAAAGATGGTGTTTAGTTCACCGTACCAGCTTGATCTGCCTGTCTGGTTCAAGACCTAAAGGCTTTTCAGGGTTTTCTACCACCAGGAGAAATGCTGAGGTGGAAGGTTCTGGAAAGGGTTCAGTACCTTACAAATGAGAAACATCTGGCTATGTGTGAAGTGAAGGTCACTGCCTCTAGGTGCTTGACTTCACCATCGGTTGCCAGACAGGGTGCCTGGGTTACTCTTGTAATTTTCCAAGTGCACAACTCTATGAAATGGGGAGGTTTTGAACATGTTTTCCTATTTTAAATAGAGCTTTGAATTTAGATCATTGCTATACTCCCTTTCAATATCATAACTGATTAGAGAGTCAGTATAGTGTAAGTGACCAAGAGCACAGACTCTGGATTTGAACAGATATAGTGGGAATCCCATTTCTGCTCTAACTAGCTATATGACCTTGGTTAAACTAATCAGCCTCTTGGAGCATCAGCTTATCTGTAGAGTGGGGAGAGTCTTAGTGTCTATTTCATAAGGCTGATGTAAAAATCAAATGAGATAATGGGTTTGAGGCTTCTATCACGGCATCTGGCCCACATTAAGGACTGACCACATATTCCCTATTGCTATTATTGTTATTCTTATGTCACCAAATGGAGCTTTGGGAGAGATACATGTAAAAATCAAGGTTTCTCTGAGAGTTAGATGGTGGCTGAAGACTTGTATCAGCCAGTCATCCACTGCTCACAGGAGGCTGCTGACCCCTGACTCTCTAGTTCTTGCTTGGGCATCTTTTGTCTTAGGGGAAATGGTGGGGACTGTTTGGATGCCTAAGTTCTGTCCTCTGAAAGTGCACCGGGATGTTTATTCTTGTTCAGTTGGAACGACCGGACTCCAGGTGGGCAAATCTGGTTGCTACTTCTGACTGGTCCTCAACAGAGCAAAGGCCTCTTTGGGGGAGTCACCTGCTTCTTGCACCATCTGGCCTGCTCTAGTCACCACATCACCCCCTGAGCACCTTCCGGACAGCACTGCAGTCCAGCTTCCCTTCCCTCTGACTCTGGCCACCGGTTGGGTCCTCTTTCTGACTGGGCAGTCGAACCTTCCAGGAATAGTCTAGACTGGCTACTGATGGAAAGGTCTTTCCCATCACCCCCTATTCTAACCTCCCCACAATGCCTTCCCTCTCTTTTGTTTCCCCAGGGATCCCCCAGTCTCCACCTCATTCCATCACCCGGTTTCTACTCTTCTTCCCATTAAAAAAAATCAGATTTTCCATTTTTTAGTCACAAAGTGTAAGAAATGAGTCAAATTATGAGGAGTGTGTGTTGGACTCTTTTGCTTATAATGAAGTCTTTTTTGGTTTACTTTAAATAATGTCCTTCCCTCAATGGTCAGGAGGCTACATAGTTATTGTGAAGAGTCCCCATAGTAATTGTGGGGATCAGGGGCCCGGAGGCACCTAGAGTGACTTCCCAGCTGGCTTCACTGGAACACAGTTCAGGGACCCGGAGGAGGTCCAGGATGCAGAGACCGGAGGACAGGGACTTGTCCTACCTTGGCAGGAGGGCGCCCACTTGTCAGCATGACACAGCCTTCATCTGCTTCCGCTTCTCACACTTCTGTTGCCGTCAGCCCACCTCTCACTCTTCTTTTCTCTGCCTCATGGCTTCTGCTGCCTCTCAGCTTCTGCTCTTCAAGAGTTCTGGGCCTCTAAGCTTCTCTGTCTCATGGTACTGCCTCCTGTCTGCTGAGCAGGGGGTTTTATAGCAGAGCTCCCTGTAGGCGGCTGGCTTGGCCTGCACTGGTTTCCCTGGTCCTTTGGCCTGTGGCGGTGGAGACCTGTGGCTTTGTCCAGGGTCTTGCTCCTCAGCGCAGGGAGCTGGCAGGGCTGTGGGTGTGCCCAGCACTCTGAGCTTGGCTTTGTCTAGGAAACACTCTTGTCCTTCCCACAAGTAGGAAAGGGTTAAATTAGAATTCTGATGATTCTCAAACCAAGCGAATAACAGAATCTCATGGGCAAATTGTTACACATGAAAATTTTACTTATTTGTAAAATGGAGACGGTAATAATACTTCATGAGATCTTCATGATGTCATCTACCCTTTTCCCCCCAGATTTTTTTTTTCCTATGTTTGCCTGGAAAGCAGTTGGAAATTTAGTGTCCCTAAAATAGGAAATTGTTAAATCAGTGGTTCTCAAGGTCTGGGAAGAAGAGAGAGGGCTAGTATTTAAGAGTTGTTTGTGGAGAGGCGCCTGGCTGGCTCAGTCGGTTAAGCATCTACCTTCAGCTCAGGTCATGATCCCAGGGTCCCAGGATTGAGCCCCATCTCAGGCTCTCTGCTCAGCAGGGGGAGTCTGCTTCTCCCTCTCCCTCTGCCTCTGCCCATTCTTGTGCTTTCTCTCTCGCTCACTCTCAAATAAATAAATAAAATCTTAAAAAAAAAAAAAGAATCTGGGGCCCCACTCCAGACCTATTCAATCAGAATCTGCATTTTGACAAGGTCACCACGGTTGGTGTACACATTAAGGTCTGAGACTCACTACTCTTAAACACTGGTTCTTATCTTGGGTGCTCATTAGAACTCACCTGGGGAGCATTTATTTATTTTTTATTTTTTTAAGATATTATCATTTTTTAAAAGTTTTTATTTATTTATTCGTCAGAGAGAGAGAGAGCACAAGCAGGCACAGTGGCAGGCAGAGGGAGAGAGAGAAGCAGGCTCCCTGCTGAGCAAGGAGCCCAATGCGGGACTTGATCCCAGGGTCCTGGGATCATGACCTGAGCTGAAGGCAGCTGCTTAACTAACTGAGCCACCCAGGTGTCCCTTAAGATATTATTTTTGACTAATCTCTGTACCCCACATGGGACTTGAACTTACAACCCCAAGATCAAGCGTTGCATGCTCCACCGACTGAGCCAGCCAGGTCCATTAAAAAAAATCCTGGTGCCCAGGTGGCACCCAGTCCAATTAAATCACAGTCTCTGGGGGGTGGTGGTAGGCTGGTGGTAGGCATCATATAGGTTAGAATACCCAGGTGATCATGATGAACAGCCAGGACTGGAAAAAGCTGCTTTAAGGATCGCCCACAGGTATTAGTGTACGTTTCCTGTGGGTGGTGCAGATCTGGTGGTTCCAATATTGTGCTTTCTGCTTTTCTGCATTTTCTCATTTCTGTTTAGGGAACATATATTATTTTTGTAATGATAAAGAAGTTATTTTAAACATAAAAACCTTCCATGAATGTAAAACTAATCTGGAGTTTAGACAGCAGCCTTGAAATGAGAAAGATGGGTTAGAGCAGGATTCACAATAGAAAGGGGAGGGAGGACACATGCTTCCAGGTCTGGAAGAGGGAGAATGATGAGAAAGCAGTCTTTGTGCTATTTCTTTTATTTTTAGTCATGATATTGAATTTTTTAAATTGTATTTGGAGATAAATAATAATCACAAAGGAAACCATGAGCTTTTTGTGGTTAGCAAAAGGGAAGATGGGTTAAGCCTACTGAAAAAAAACGCTGTTTAAAGAGATAAGAGGAGTCTGTCCATCTACCTCCTACCAGTGCATCTCTTTCCCCTAGCACAGGAGAAACTACACATTGCTGAGAGGTCACTAACCACCCAACACTGTAACAGGCATTTCATTGATCCTTGTGACAATATCAAGGAGTAGCACTACAAATATTGCCATTTTAAGGAAGGCCGAGTCCTAGCAAGGTGACTTCATTTGCATTTAATCCCTAGCCCTGTGCTGTCCAATATGGCAGCCACTAGCCACATATGGCTCTTGAACACTTTAAATGGCCAGTCTGAATTGATATGTACTTTGAGTGTAAAATATCACCAGATTTCAAAGACTTAGTATGAAAAAAAGTAAAAGAGCTCATATCAATAATGTTGCATATTTTTAAAAAAAAGATTTTATTTATGGGACGCCTGTGTGGCTCAGTGGGTTAAGCCTCTGCCGTCCACTCAGGTCATGATCTCAGGGTCCTGGGATCCAGTTCCTCATCAGGCTCCCTGCTCAGCGGGGAGCCGGCTTCCCCCTCTCTCTCTCTTTCAGCCTCTCTGCCTGCTTGTCATCTCTCTCTCTCTCTCCGTCAAATAAATAAATAAAGTCTTAAAAAATATATTTTATTTATTTGAGAGAGTGAGAATGAGAGAGAGAGCATGAGAGGGGAGAGGGTCAGAGGGAGAAGCAGACTCCTCGCTGAGCAGGGAGCCCAACGTGGGACTTGATCCTAGAATTCCAGGATCATGACCTGAGCCAAAGGCACTCGCTTAACCAACTGAGCCACCCAGGCACCCCAATAATGTTGCATATTAATTATACATTGAAATGATGTTGGTTCAGATATGTTTGGGTTAAATAGAACATATTATTGAAATTATTTCACCTGTTTCTTTTTCCCTGGATAAATGTGGCTAGCCAGAAAATGTTAAATTACTTATGTGGCTGACATTATTTCTAGCCAGGTAGAGGGAAGGGGAAGTTAGACCTAGGGGGATTATTCACACTTGTTGTTTTTTCTCTTTGGAGCCCTCCTAAAGCAGAGGAATTGGTGAGAGAGGAATCAAATCCTCCATAGCCTGTTCGGTTGAAGCATGGTTGAAGGTTTAGATGAATTCGAGGGCATTCTTGCCAATTGTCTTTAGCCTCAGCTGAACATTAGAATTTCCTAGAGAGTTTTTTAAAATTCTGATACTCAGCCACACTACCATCTGATTAAATCAGAATCTCTGGAGAATCTCTATTTTTCAGGATACTGAGGCTCAGCCAAGATTGAGCACCCCTGCTTTAGCCAGATTTATTTTTCTTCACCAGGGACAAACTAGAGCTATCTGGGAAAGTAGGCTAACAACTTTCAGAAGGCAGAGACCTGAGATGATCTTCATGGATGTTACTTGGGCCATGACAAATTTTTTATTAAAAAAAAAATCGGGGCACCCGGGTGACCCAGTCAGTTAAACACCTGCCTTCAGCTCAGGTCATGATCCCAGGGTCCTGGGATGGAGCCCCATGTAGTCGGTTTCTGCCTCTCCCTCTGCTGCTTCCCCTGCTTGAGTTCGTGATCTCTCTCAAATAAATAAATAAAATCTTTTTTAAAAATTGAGGTTGTTGGGCCCCTGGGTGGCTCAGTGGGTTAAAGCCTCTGCTTTCGGCTCAGGTCATGATCTCAGCGTCCTGGGATCGAGGCCCGCATCGGGCTCTCTGCTCAGCAGGGAGCCTGCTTCCTCCTCTCCCTGTCTCTCTGCCTGCCTCTCTGCCTAGTAACTTGTAATCTCTCTCTCTGTGTCAAATAAATAAATAAAATCTTTAAAAAAATCAAGGTTGTTTTATTTCCCTTTTGTGAATTAACCTTGAGAAAACAGGGTTAGGGCGCCTGGGTGGCTCAGATGGTTAAGCGTCTGCCTTGGGCTCAGGTCATGATCCCAGAGTCCTTGGGCTCGAGTCCTGCATCCAGCTCCCTGCTTAGTGGGGAGCCTGCTTCTCCCTCTGCCTGTCTCTCTCTCTGTGTCTCTCATTAATAAATAAAATCTTTTTTAAAAAGTTGTTTAAAAAAAAAGGGAAAGACCAGGGTTAGTTTAGTTATGTTGAAAATTCAGCCCGTTGGCCACTAGGGGGATTGGATTAAACCACTCTCAGAAGGATAGGCTGATGTTCTTGGGGACATGGCTCAGTGTCATCCTGGTGGGTAAAGGACCAGCATGTATTGCTACTTTTTAACTTTTATTTGAGTTAAATCCTATCTGCTCCCTCAAAGGCCATTGACCTTTGTTATCAGTGCAAATTGATGCTATCTTTCTGGAGATCACTTTAGTAAAATAATTATAGAACATATTTAGTGCTCACTCTGGTCAGATACTGTGCTAAGTGCTTCATACTGATCATCTCATTTAAATCCTCACGACAGCCCCATGCAGTGGGTACAACTATGATCTTAATTTTGGATGAAAAACAAGGGTTAGAAGGATTAGAGGAGAGACTCATGGCCACAGAGCTGGAAAATAGAGGATTTAAACCTAGGTAATCTGTCCCAAGAACTGGCCTCTTTACCTGCAAGTGATATTATATAACATGCACTTAGATTTTGCCCAGTGATGTTAGTTCTAGGACTTTATTCAAGGAAATGACCAGACAACTGCATAATGCAGAACAAAGCTAGGCTGCCTAGGAGACTGGTTTAATAAATTAGTGTATCACCACGAAGTGAATGATATGTAACAGCTAGGAGTGCTGATATAGAAGCAATTTATTGAAATGGAAAAAAGCTTCATGAAGTATTAAGCTAAAAAAGCAAGTTAGAAAACTATTCCAGGACACCTGGGTGGCTCAGTCAGTTAAGTAGCTGCCTTTGGCTCAGGTCATGGTCTCAGGGTCCTGGGATGGAGACCCATGTTGGGAATCCTTGCTCAGCAGGGAGTCTGCTTCTCCTTATCTCGCTGCCCCTTCCCCCTGCTCATGCTTTCTCTCTCTCAAATAAATAAATAAAACCTTTAAAATAATAATAAAAAAAGAAAACCTAGTTCAGTATTCAGAAAGAATAAGTTGGCAGGGGTGTAGGGGGAGGGAGGGAACACTGTAACATTAACAGTGGCTATACTTGGAATCTCAGAAATTTTGACTTTCATCTTCATTTCTTTACATTCTAATTTTTTTCATAATGTGATTTTCAGGCAGTAAGTTTTTTAAAGATTTTAAAAAAAAAACGCAATCTCTACACCCAACACAGGGTTCAAACTTACAACCCTGAGATCAAGAGTCATGTATTCCACCGACTGAGCCAGTCGGGTGCCCCCCGCCCACCACAAGGTAGATTTTTTTTTAAAAGCAATGCAAACTGTGATATTTCAGGATATGAGAGAACAATGCCTGATTGAAGGAAGTGGAGGGAGTAAATGGGAACTAGTTCTTGAAGTTGTCCTGGGCACTAAATTTAGCATTAAAACTCTGCATGCCAAAGGAAAAAGAGAAATGGACTGGTTGTATAAATTTCCCATTATTTCACTTAGCGTTTTGTAAGAGAGCCTCTTAGGGGGAGCTCTGCATTTCCAGTTGTTCACGTTGCAAACTTCAGGGTGTGCAACCCTAAACAGATGCTCCAGGCGTATTCTAGCTCGTGTCACCAGGTCCATCAAATGCGACTGAACTTGTGTTCATTGAGCTCATTGTGTCAGGCCCGGGGCGGAAGGCACAATCATATCTGCCTTGAAATAGCACTCTGATTCTTACCTTCTGTTCCCTTCTCTTCTGGAATTCCATCCCACACATACGCTCTGGTTCTTAGGTCCAATTCCGACACCTCCAGTCGAGTCTCCAGTCCAAACCAGTCATCCCTCTTTGGAGCTCCGTTGCTTCACCAGTCCTCCCGGAACAACTTCGTATGTGCACATTCCCTCATCACGTCATGGACAGACAGTAGATTTCCACTACTACTAGATTGGAAACACCTTGTGAGCACGGGCCTGTTCGGTCGCTGGAATTGTAGCCTCTTAGAGTTCGAAGGGGATCCCTGCCAGCTAGGACGACCAGTGCATTCTGGTCTGCTGGGACTTTTCCTGGTTTTAACACTGAAGGTAACACATCCAGAAAACAAACAAACAAACAAAAAAAAAACTTAGTTATGGCAAAATAGTTGGTCACTTCACTGGGTATTTATTTCTTGGTTGGTTGGATTGTTTTATATGGTCAAATTCCTCCGACGCACGTTCCCATTGTTAGCTATATATTAGCAAAATAATAACTCTTGTATTAACATGGCTGTCTCTACTGAAGTGCTTGTATGATCCTCAGACCAACTCTGAAAGTAGGAAAAGGTAAGGATTGTTACTCCAGTTGAGGAAACTGAGGGTGAGGAAAGTTTTGTGAATTTTTCTAAGTATTAAGTGAATACCTAAAACCTATCTTTTAAGGATTTTTTAAAAAGATTTTTTTTATTTATTTGACAGAGAGAGACACAGCGAGAGAGGGAACACAAGCAGTGGGAGTGAGAGAGAGAGAAGCAGGCTTCCCCATTGAGCAGGGAGCCCGATGTGGGGCTTGATCCCAGGACCCTGGGATCATGACCTGAGCTGAAGCCAGATGCTTAACGACTGAGCCACCCAGGTGCCCCCAGGATTTTACTTTTTTAAGTAATCCCTACGGCCAACCTGGGGCTTGAATTTACAACTTCAAGATCAAGAGTTGCATACTCTACCAACTGAGCCAGTCTCTTTTAGGTCTTTTGGTTCTTAATCAGGGCTCCCTGGAATTTGAAAATATCCACCATAGAGCTTCAACTTCCCATGTCTTCCAGCATTTAAAATAATTGCACAAGGCTTTTGTGAAGAAAACACAAATTGTACTTTGATACCCAAAGGGTCTGCATAAGTAGAACATGGAATATTGTCTTTCTAAATGGAACAATTCAATACTGCAAAGATAGGTTCCTCAAAATTATTTACTACGTTGAATGCAATTTTAACTTAAAATTTCAGGAGGTGCCTGGTGGCTTATTTGGTTGAGCACCCTACTCTCAGTTTTGGTTAGGGTCATGATCTCAGGGTTGTGAGATTGAGACCCACATTGGGCTCCACACTCAGTGGGGAGTCTGCTGGAGAGTCTCTCTCCCCCTCTCACCCTTCTCTCTCAAAGTAAATAAATAAATCTTTAAAAAATTTCAGTTTTTTTTTGGAATAAGGCAACAGTGATTCTAAAGTTCATCTGCTAGAATACCTCCTGAAGAAAAGTGTGAGAAATTTTTGAAAAAGAACAATTATGAATAAAGGGGAGGGGGTGGTGCTACTAGTTACTAGTTATTAAAAGTTATTAAACCTTCATACTTTGGGGACATCTGGGTGGCTCAGTTGATTAAACATCAGACTTTATCTCAATTTGGGTCTTTATCTTAGGGTCATGAGTTTGAGCCCCGTGTTGTGGTCTACACTCAGCATGGAGCCTACTTAAAAAAAATAAAATAGGGGCCCCTGGGTGGCTCAGTCTGTTAAGCGCCCAACTCTTGATTTTGGCTCAGGTCATGATCTCAGAGTCCCACATGGGACTCTGCATTCAGCAAGGAGTCTGCTTGAGATTCTTTCCCCCTCCCTCTCCCTTCCTCTCTACTCCTCTCCCTGCCTTCGTACTCTCTCTTTAATAAATAAATAAATAAATAAGTAAAATCTTTAAAAATAAAATAATAAACTTTGGTACTTTAAGCAGTGAGGTGTTGGCATAGATTTATTCAATCAATGAAACCAAATAAAAAGTCTAGGAAATATACCAAAATTTGGTATACAATAAAGGTGGTTCAGATCAACTGGGGAAGGATGGTTTACTTCGTAAATGATGTTGGGAGAATAGACGGATCATTTGAACACAGCTTAAACTAGGTTCCAGGGCGCCTGAGTGGCTCAGTGGGTTAAAGCCTCTGCCTTCGGCTCAGGTCATGATCTCAGGGTCCTGGGGTCGAGGCCGCATCGGGCTCCCTGCTCAGCGGGGAGCCTGCTTCCTCCTCTCTCTCTGCCTGCCTCTCTGCCTACTTGTAATCCCTCTCTGTCAAGTAAATAAATAAAATCTTTAAAAAAAAAAATAAAATAAAATAAATAAAAAATAAACTAGGTTCCAATCTCTCCCAAAATACCAAAATAAAATTCAGATGGCTTACAACTTTTAACATAAAAAAAAAACAATGGAAGAATTAGAAGAAGGATCAATGATTATGTGATTTTGGGGTGAAGAAAACCTTTCTAAATATAACATGAAAGGCAGACACCACAATCGTAAAAACAGATTAAATTTGACTGCAAGAAAAATCCATTTCAAAAAAGCACAGTAGAAATGACAATGTGGAAAAAACCTTTGCGGCATATATGACAATTTAAGAAAATTCTTACAAATCATTAAGAAAAGAATTGACATGCTAACAGAAAAGTGGGAAAGTACATAATTTACCACAGAAGTGCAAATGACAACAAAATTAGGAAAAGTTCTATCTCCTTAGTTAGCAAATGAGAGTAAATAATGACCCAGAAGCTCTCCTCCTCCCCCCCCCCTTTTTTTTAACTTAATCAGACTGGCAAAAAAATTTTAAACAATAATATCCTTTGTTGGTAGGAGACTAAATTGGCAGGCTTTCTGTAGGGCCAGTTGTATTATAAATCAAAAGCCTTATCAACGTGCATTCATTTTGATCCAGCAATTGCTTATCTCGAAATATTTTCTAAAGGAATAATCAGAAGTATGTGCAAATATCTCTTCATAATTATGTCCATGGGAATTGTATTTATTGTACTTAAAAGGGAGAAACAACTTAAATGTCTATTTCTAGGGAATTGGTTGCACAAATGACAGTGAGTTATATTATTCAGTAGAATACGAGGTAGTTATAGAAGGTAATACACAGCTGATATTGTAGAAGAATATTCAGTGACATGATAAATATTCATGACAATGTGTACTGCAGAGTGAAAAATGCATGTTACTGGGTTGTATTCACAATATGGTCCTATGTTTGTTTACACACACACAGCATGAATTGTGCATTACAAACAATTTTTTTCCTTTCCCTTTTTTGCCTTTCCACAGAACGTATTTGTTGGTTTTCCCATAAGAAAAATTGATAATTACTATTCATTATTATTAAAGAGAACCTAACAAATCCTGGACCAATGGTTTCCTGGGGGCATGGAATCCTGGGGACAGGGTGGTTCGTGTCCTACAAGATATACTTGTGTAATGGTTGAACTGTGCTTATCAAATCTGGTCATTTTTATAGTCAAAAAGAAACAATTTTAAAAACAAAGAAAGGGTTAGAGAACAGAGAAGTTCATGTTCTTTAATTCAACAATATCACTTTTAAAAAATTGCTCTTAACACTGAGGCGCCCGGGTGGGGCAGTCAGTTAAGCATCTGACTCTTGTTTTTGGCTCTGGCCGGGATCTCAGAGTGGTGAGTCCGAGCCCCGGCACTCAGCTCAGAGTCTGCTTAAGACTCCCTCTCCCTCTGTCCCGGCCCTCCCCCAGCACATGCATGCACACTGTCTCTCTCAAATAAATAAATAAATCTTAAAACAGAAACGCTCTTAACCCTGAAAATGAGCAAATATTTCTGCAGAGATTACTCACAACAGCAGTATGTGCAACAGGAAAAACAAACAAACAAACAAAAAACCTGATAGCAAACATATAAACACCATCTGAATGTCTGACCACAGGGAGCTAGATAAATAAACTGTGATGGGCCCATTAGGTGGACCTATAGTCACCGAGTGAAGTCAGCGGGATTCAGATCTCCTCCAACTCACTTGTTGTGTGACCTTGTACAAGGTGTGAGTTTCAGTGTCATTAATAAAGTGGGGATAGGAATAGTACCTGCCTCATAGGATAGTTATGAGGATGTTCCTCTGTTAGAGTCCACAGGGGAAGCCAATGACACACTGAAATTGGGTAATTTGAGGCACATTTAACAAAGGGACTCTTTACCGAGGTGCGGGCAGGGTGTCAGGCAAGCAGCAAGGACAGTGCAGTACCCTGGGCTAGAAAAGTAGAAAGTCATAGGAAGCAGTTGGGCAGTGATTGGAACCTGGAGAGAGAGAAAAAGAGGGGGAGAGAGAAAGAGAAAATAGAGGGAGAAAGAGGTCAATCTAGGAGGAGCTGTGCTTTTTCAAGAAAGCCCACTGAGCCTTCATAAGTACCTTGACCTCACTCTCTAGGGTCCTTCTGAGACAGCTGTGATGAGTCTGCCATTTCCGCCCTAGTGCCATATACAAACAACTTCAAATCTCAGTGGCTACCAACTGCAAACATTTGTTTTTCTCACTCCCAGGTTGAGGGGCAGCTCTGTTTCAGGCTTTGGATTAGTTGGGTTCCGGTCAGCTTTGAAGGCCTTTTATTTTGGGGCCAGAACTCAAGAGGCCAAACCAGACAGACAAGTCCATTTCAGGCCTCTGATTACCCCCGGTCCACAACCATTCCATTGGCCAAAGCATGTCACGTGATCGAGCCCAAGATCAACGGAGTAGTATTTCTGTTCCATGTATTCTACTAGAAGGCACATTCACATGGCGAATGCTAACACAGCAAGAGAGGTAGGGAGTGGAGTTGGGAATGACAATTCAATCTACCACAACTCGTCACTGGCCAAACTCAAGGGAAGTGAGAGGGTACAGAAGCTTGTTAATCTACGCAGGTTGGCCTTCCAGGGCATAGAGCAGGGTGGAAGACGGTAGAGGTGTCTGGAGAGGCAAACAAAGGTATCTGTGCAGGATTATATGAGTTAATATTTTTAATGAGTTTAGGATAGTGGCTGGCATGTAGAAAATACTATAAGGGGCACCTGGTTGGCTCAGGTGGTTAAGTGTCTGACTCTTGATTTCTGCTCAGATCATGATTTCAGGGTTGTGAGATCGAGTCCGGTGTCCGGCTCTGTGCTCAGGAGAGTCTTCTTAAGACTCTCTCCTGCCCCTCTGCCCCTCCCCCACTGTGCGCTCTCTGTCTCTCTCTAAAAAAAAACTAAGAAAGAAAGTACTGTACAGGGGCACCTGGGTGCCTCAGGTGGTTAAGTGGCAGCCTTTGGCTCAGGTCATGGTCCCAGGGTCTTGGGATTGAGCCCGACCTCGGGCTTTCTGCTCAGTGGGGAGCCTGCTTTTCCTTCTTCCCCTGCCTGCTGCTCCCCCTGCTTGTGGTTTCTCTCTCTCTGTCAAATAAATAAATAAAATCTTTAAAAAAAATACTGTACGGTTAACCCTTGAACAACATGGGGTTGAACTGCATGAATCCATTTATATACAGATGTTTTTGTTTTGATAAATACATTACTGTAAGTGTATTTTCTCTTCTGTATGAATTTCTTAATAACACTTTCTTTTCACTAGCTTACTTTATTGTAAGAATACATATAACATACAAAATATGTGTTGTTTATGTTATTAGGAAGGCTTCCTGTCAATAGTAGGCTATTAGTAGTCAAGCTTTTGGGGAGTCCCAAGTTATATGTGGATTTTTAACTGCACAGGGGAGTTGGTGCCCCTAACTACTACGTGGTTTAAGGGTCAACTGTGTGTTTATTAAGTGAAATAATAAAATATGGCACGATTGAGAGTGATGTTTTTAAGAATATTTAAATATGGAAAAGTTCATAATTAATTGTTAAGTGAAGGAGGTTATAAAGCAGAAGTACATAGTGATATCATTTAAAACCACAATGTAGAGTGCTGCCAACGCCCCAGCGGAGAAGCTGAGGTCATCATCGAATTTGAAATATTTTAAGTGGTTACAAAACTGTTTCAGCAATGCAGACAATTAAGTGTGTTGTTGTGGGCGTTGGTGCCGTTGGTAAAACATGTCTCCTGATATCCTATGCAACAAACAAATTTCCATCTGAGTATGTACCGACTGTTTTTGACAACTATGCAGTCACAGTTATGATTGGTGGAGAGCCATATACTCTTGGACTTTTTGATACTGCAGGGCAAGAGGATTATGACAGATCACGACTGCTGAGTTATCCTCAAACAGATGTATTTCTAGTCTGTTTTTCAGTGGTCTCTCCATCCTCCTTTGAAAATACGAAGGAAAAGTGGGTGTCTGAGATAACTCACCATTGTCCAAAGACTCCTTTCTTGCTTGTTGGGACCCAAATTGATCTCCGAGATGACCTCTCTACGACTGAGAAATTTGCCAAGAATAAACAGAAGCCTATCACTCCAGAGACTGCTGAAAAGCTGGCCCGTGACCTGAAGATGGTCAAGTTTATGTGGAGTGTTCTGCACTTACACAGAAAGACCTAAAGAATGTATTTGACGAAGCAATATTGGCTGCCCTGGAGCCTCCCGAACCAAAGAAAAGCCACAGGTGTGTGATGCTATGAACGTCTCTCCAGAGCCCTTTCCGCACAGTTGGTGTCAGCATCGTACTAAAAGCAATGTTAAATCAAACTAAAGATTAAAGATTAAAATTCGTCTTTGCAATAATGACAAATGCCCTGCACCTACCCACATGCACTCGTGTGAGACAAGGCCCGTAGGTATGGTCCCCTTTCCCCCTCAGTACTAGTTAATTTGAGTAATTGCGTATTATCAGAAAAGTGATTAGTACTAGTTTTTGTTTTGTTGTTTAAAAAAAAATTTTTTTTGTTTTTTGTTTAAAAGCAAGGCATGCTTGTGATGACTCTGTAACAGACTCATCTGGGTTGTTGAAGCTGCTCCCGGGCTCCATCCACCCTGGAGAATGATCTGGGACATTTAGGTGGTTTTCTTGGGTTTTTTTTTCAGGGTGGAGTGGGGTGTGGGGAGTGTATGTGGGGTTTATTTTTATTTAGTCATGTTTTTAAAACTCATTAACCATTGGACAGCCCTTAAGGGGAGGAGGACGGAATGTGATTCCCCATTCTACTTCCTAGATCTAGTTTAGAAAACTTGTTTCCTACCTGGTGCTCTTAGGAAGGAGTATAGTAAATGCCTCATTTAATAACATACTCCTTTTTGAAAGTTGCCTTTTCTCTCCACCCTTGAGTAGGTCTAGTATTTGATGAAACTCATGAAAGTGGGTGGAATCTGTCTTGCCACTCCTCTTTTCTAGGATGCACTATATACGTGACTGTGACTCTCAAGGAAATTTGTTTGCCATTTGCTGATTTTTTTTCCGAAGTTAATTTCTAACTTCTTTCACTGATAAATGAAGAAAAGTATTGCACCATTTGAAATACACCAAATGGATTGAGTATGTAATTAAAAAAAAATTTTCCCCCTTCATAAAAAACAAAACAAAACCCACAATGTACCTAGAAGAAAGACTGGAAGGAAACAGAAAAATATTAATATTGTTGCTGGAAGGTAGAATCATGGGGAATTGTCTCACTTATGTTCTATGTGTTCAGAAATAAGTTGCCATATACAGTCTCATAGGATGTGCACTGCACAACTCCAGGGGGCCCCATTTGTCCCCCTTCACTTCTCCGGCTAATACAATGTCATTTCTTGCCTACAGCTTCTAAAATGTATGTGTATTACTCTTGTGTAATCAAACAAACACATGCAGTTTTAATAAATTGCAACCTTGCTTTTTCTCCCTAAAACATTTAAAAGACAACTGATGTTGACCTAGTTTGGCATTTTTACTAGAGTGGGAAAGAAATTACCCTGGTACTCCAAAATGATTGTTACAAGGTGCACTCATCCATGCTTGAGACAAGCAGGGCATTCAGTCACCGCTGCAAAACTGAAAGGTTCTTCATGTGTATAGCATAAAAAAAAAAACACCATACATGGTCCAAGTGTATTATTAAATAATAAAATATAATAAAGTAATAATAAAATAATAATAAATAAAATAATAACAAACCACAGAATGTATTTTAGTTGCTGGAGAAATCCAGAACTGTTCGATCAGAAATGATGAATGTAAGAATGGAAACTTCATATTAAATCCACAGTGGGAATGATTAAAAGTAACTGAAGACTTCTTTCCCCAGGGCCAGGACAAAAGGAGCCTGTTTTTTTGTTTGTTTGTTTGTTTGTTTTTTGGTTTTGGGGTTTTTTGGGAACCTGGTTCTTAATGGCATCCAGACCAATCAGGCACTTCCTCGTCTTCATACTTCTTGTTATATAAGAAGATAAACACCTTTACTGTTTCAACTACTGTAGTTGGATATTCTATTACTTGAAGCCAATATATATATAAATATATGCTCTTTGAAGCCCTTCCTTCCCTAGATAGAGTTAAAAATCCCCTCCTCTCTGTGTCCACAACCCCTTGTGTTACCTCTATGCCAGTCGTAGATGTGACTTGTTTGTGAGATCATCCAAAGAATTCGTGGTTTCTCTTTTATTTCGTAACCCCGGTATCCTTCCTGATACCCAACACAGAAACATTTGTTTAGCAGATATCAGGATTCCGTATATTTACTGTTCTGGGCAGTGTGGAGGACACTATTTCTTTCTTTCTTTCTTTCTTTCTTTTTTTTTTTAAGACTTTATTTATTTATTTGACAGAGAGAGACACAGCGAGAGAGGCAACAGAAGCGGAGAGAGGGAACAGAGGCAGGGGGAGTGGAAGAGGGAGAAGCAAGCTTCCTGCAGAGCAGAGAGCCCTATGCAGGGCTCCATGCCAGGACCCTGGGATTATGACCTGAGCTGAAGGCAGGCACTTAACGACTGAGCCACCAGGTGCCCTGGAGGACACTCTTGAGAGTGCGGAGAAGTGGTGTACCCCGCCAGCTCACATACACACATGAGTAATCTCAGCCTGGGTGAGGCTGTCGGTAAAAGCTGAGTCAGAAATGGCCTCGTGAACTCTTGCCTCCAGCCCTGAGCCCCTGGCGGTGCACTCCAGAACACTGGTAGATGGAAGCAAAAGTCACCCTGGTTGCAGGGTGACAAGAGAACAGTGCATCTCTAATTCTATTTGAATTTTTAGGATTATTCTTAGATATAAATTTTATGTATGTTTTTATATATAACTTCTATGTATGTTTAAATTTTATTTTTAAGAAATCATTTTGGAAATTAAAATGCTGGCTGTGGGGCGCCTGGGTGGATCAGCCGGTTAAGGGTCTGCCTTCAGCTCAGGTCATGATCCCAGGGTCCTGGGATCGAGCCCGCATCGGGCTCCTTGCTCATTGGAGAGTCTGCTTCTCCCGCTCCCTCTGCCCATCCTCCCTGCTTGTGTTCTCTCTCTCAAATAAATAAATAACGTCTTAAAAAATAAAATAAAATGCTGGCTTCATTACCAAACCGGGTTGGAGAAAGTAGTCTAGTTGTGAAGTCAAATGGGCTGGGTAATACTCTCTTACTTTGAACTTACCCTCCAAAATGCCATCCTCCACCCCTGCTGGGACAGAGGTGATCCTGTTTGGCTTATCATATGGCTGGGAGAACAGACCAGAACACACCCGGAATCCACAGTGCCAACCACTGACCCAGGCAAAAGTGGATTCAGAAAGCCAGCCCTCCAGGGAAGCATATACAGCCGTCCCCCTTATCCACAGTGTCAATGCCTGTGGTTTCTATTACCCGAGGTCAAGTGCGATGTGGAAGCAGGTGATCCTCCTTCCGATGTTTGGTAGCTTAAGGCTGCATTACAGTACGTAATGTGCCTATGGCACTCTGTTCATTTCATCTCATATGTAGGCATTTTATCATCTCAAGTCATCACAAGTAGAAGAAAGGTCAGGACAGTACAATAAGATATTTTGAGAGAGAGAGCACATTCACATAACTTGTATTACCAACATTGCTATCATTGTCCTATTTATTAGTTATCATGTTAATCTCTTACTGTGCCTAATTTATAGAATAAACTTTATTCTAAGTATGTACATGTAAAAGAAACCCAGCTTCTATAAGGTCCAGTACTATCCACAATTCCAGGCATCCCCTGGGGGTCTTAGAATGAATCCCCCACAGAGAAGGGGGGACCACGCTATAAAGACATGAACTTCTTTCCTGCTAATCTGCTCACTTTCCTTCCCTGCTTTGGGTCATTGGGAGGCCAGAGTATACAAACACTTTCTACCAATCTTGGTTTGGTTTTTGCCTTCTTACAACATGAAGAATGCAGCCTTTGAACCGGCTGAGGAATGCGGGCTGCAAAGTGTGAACTCTTTCATGTTTGCTAGTATCATGATTCCGTACCTTCTACACAAAATCTCAGTGTGGTGACTGGAATCATCACTGGCAAAAATATGCAGGAATCCAAATCCGAAAATTTGGGCTCCAGGCTGTAGTAAAAGTAGCCAGTCAGGAGTGCTATTTTCAGAGTTCAACTGTATCAATGGGCAAATTATATCGATGAATTTGAAAGGCACTAAGGACAGAGAACAGGTTTATTTGTTAGACCACCAATCCTCATTTGCTGTTTAGCGGCCACTTTAGATGCCTTACCCCGAAGGAGGCTGTCCTGTGGGAATGTTAAGCCAGGTGGCAGGTCTAAATCGTGGCATCTAGGAAACGCCTACTTGATTCTCCCATACAAGAGGCTGATGCTTGGGCGCCTGGGTGGCTCAGTGGGTTAAAGCCTCTGTCTTCGGCTCAGGTCATGATCTCAGCATCCTGGGATAGAGGCCCGTATGGGGCTCTCTGCTCAGCAGGGAGCTTGCTTCCTTCTCTCTCTCTCTGCCTGCCTCTCTGCCTACTTGTGATATGATCTCTCTCTGTGTCAGATAAATAAATAAAATCTTAAAAAAAAAAGAGGCTGATGCTTGTAAGAATGTGGTGGAAAGGGGGACGTTTTCCAGGTTTAATTCAGAAGGAGCAAAACACAGGTGGCCTCAGAGCAGGGACCCTTCGAGCCCCACCATGTCAGGATACACTTCACCGGCTTGGGCAGAAACAGGAAGTAGGTAAGGGCAACACAGAGCCCCGCCGATGTGACCAGGACACCATGTCTGTGTTCTACAGGGTAAGTTTACCTCATCAGGCTGCAACCAACCATTCTGAGACTCAGTCTCTCGTTCCAGTCTCCTCAGCCTAGCACGTCTCTGGGCCCCACGGCCTACCTGTCTCCCTCCCCTGCAGCCACAGTCCCAGCATTACTAATCCTGGCCACTTGTCAAATAAATAATCTGGATTCTTAGGGGCCTGGGGGAGAGTGTGGATGACTCAGTGTGGCCCATCCCCAGTATTAGAGAAGCAGCTCAGAGCAAATAGTTTGTGGCAGTGAGTTAGTAATGTCAGCTTCATTCAAGAGTATTCTGTGGAAGGTATAGCAGTGAATAGCACTTGCAGACCTCGTAAGTCTAATTTTTGTGCCACGAAAGAAAGGGGAAGTTAGAATAAATAGACTGAGACTCGGATGATTTATTTTTCAGTTTAGACTTGTGTGTTTCATTCATTCCCGGGACATACATTCTCATCTATCTGCCTTTGGGGATCAGCACTGAAAGAGGAGTGAGTCAACCCTTGGCCATGCCTTTTCTGTCTTTAATCCCTTAATGTAAAGGAGAATTAGGCAAGAAGATTAAGTCAGGTTAAATAAGATTCATTGATGAATTATTAAAAATTAAGCTCTAGCTTAAAACAATACAAGGGGAGATGTGTACAACCATGTAAGGGACACACAAACTTTTTGGTCAAACACAAGAGATGTTATCCATTTTCTTCTTGAGAAAGTCAATCATTAACTATAATAATATGCTCAGAAGATGTTATAGTGTTTCTTCATCTGTGCAGAGACCCTACTGGCCCCCTTCTGGGAGAGGATAGACTTAGAAGAGTAGCTCTCTCTAGTCCTGAAATGGGTTACCTGGTATTTCTCCCCATCTGCCATAGGACCAGGTCTCCTCATGCAGTGGGCACTCAGAGTTTCCAACCCCTAAACCACCAAATAAATGCTCATAGGTCCATAAGCCTCTAGGTAATACTCAGGCCAGAGCTTGAGCGAGAAACCTGAAAATTTGCAAAGTTCCCTTCCTCCTTTTTAATGACAGACTTGGCTTCCAAGCTCAGCTTCTCAATCTATTTGTGACTTCTAGTCTCCACGTGGGAGAACAGAGAGTGAAGATCCAGGGGAAATTCTGGAAAGAATAAAATTAGGTTTTCCTCAGAGAACTTCTCACAAAATTATTTAGATGATAGAAAGATGACTAAAATGTTAAAGGTAAGATGGTCATGTGTTGCTTATTAAATTTTATGTCTCCCAAGGTAGTTCTTAAAACCACAAGATGGGAAAATTTCCACAGGGCCAGCTCAGTCTCAGAAGATTACACTTCCAGACATCAAAGATAGACTGAGCTTCTCAAAGACACAGTGCATGTTTGCCTTTGGAGCTGCTGTAGTTTTCACGAGGAGTTGTTGCTGCCTTTTCTCTGTGGGTTTCTTGCTGTTGTGTTTGGTCTAGAGCCAAGGCTTGGAACTCCCTAGAAGAACCATGGATGGGCAACTGGGGGTTTGTAAATCCCATGAACTTGTTTATGTTTAACAACATTTTCATCATATGAACATGGGTTGGGGGAATATGGAGTATCTACTGCTCTCATTAGATCCTCAGAGGAGTCTGTGACCTTAGAAGTGAAGGTTTCTGGTCCAAGGCTGGAGCACCTGCATGCTTTCTGGATCAGCTGCAGGACCCACACCTTAAATATAGGTAATATTGTCATCTCTACTGTACAGATGAGAAAACAGATGACAGAGTTTAAATGACCCATCCAAGAGTCATATGACTGGTGAATGGTGAATCCAGGTTATAAACCCAGATCTGTCTGATTTCAGAAATGGAGCATTTCATTAGTGGGCAACGCTTTGTCTACTTTGAACAGGTTTACAATAGTAAAATCTGGAATTTGTTTGGGTTTACCAGCTTCCCCAAACCCTTACAGCAGCATCTGTGACAGGTGACCCAGCTCTGTAGGAAGCCTACTGGGGATGGGAGCTTCCTACTTCATCAGGAGTCAGCAATGTGGTTGGACTTAATTAGTGCTTTTAAAATAATAAATCCCAATTTACCTTAGGATCAGATGTTGGCAAGGTACCTTCAAATGCTGTAAAATGCAGAACATCTTCAGGTGTGTTGTCAAGAACTGGGGTCTGAATTTCTGCAGCATGGAGCCTCTAATTCTCTTCAAAGTGGGACCCATAGGGAAATACTAGCGTTGGGAAATACAAGCATACCATCCAGAAATAATCTAACGCGTGGAATGGTGGGTAGTGCAATCTTCCAAAAGCAGCAGAAGAAGGTGTGTTTTGACAATGGGAATGATTGACAGTTTCCATATGATTTTTCTTAGCTGCCTTGGGGGTCTTTCTTTCTCTAGTTTCTTTTGTAAGTATGATCCTTTTTGGATCTCCTTGACACGTGAGAGAACAAGAAATCTGGAAGGTGGGGGAGGATGTTTTCTTAGAGTATCTTGCGAAACCAAGTTCTTCCTTGCTTCCCAAAAGGTCCTGAATGATAGATGCCAGAAATGCCTTAAACATCGAAAGCACGTAACAGTAATGTTAGTAAGTTAGAACGTTTGTTGATATTATTACCTGAGTGAGCTATACATCTTGCAGTAGCCAGACAACAAAGATAGGCCCTGACGATCCATGCTTTATAGGACTCATGCCTGCGGGTCTAGACTGGCCCAGTTCCCTTCAATCAATACAATATGGCAGAAGCTATGCCAGTTCTAGGCCAAAGCTTTAGAAAGGTCTCAAAGTTTCCACTTGGACTTTTGGGAGTTCTGTGCTAACATGCATGGAGTCCAGCCATGCAGCTAGAAAGGGCAGGTAGAGAGAGAGTCCCAGCTGCCCAAGTATTCCAGCTGAGTCCAGCCTGCCAGCCATCTCCAAGAAGGTACCAGACATGAGGATGAGCTATCTTGGATGGTCCCATGCAGTCCCATGCAGAGGAATCACCCAGCTGATCCTCGTCAACCTACAGAATCATGAGAGCTAATAAAATGGTTGTTACTTTAAGCCCCTGAGTTGTGGGGTGGTTTGTCACATAGCAGTAGGTAACTAAACACCTTCCATTTTCGTATATCAAACTTGGTTATTTTTATGGGTACACAAGGTTAATAACAATGTATTTTGTAGCAAAGTAATTAAAAAACACTCATTTATCTTGCAAAATACCCAATCAGAGTTAAGCTTCAGTAAAGCAATATTCAGACCACAGTGAGATAGCACTTTCCACCTATCATGATGGCTACAATTATCAAAGACAGATGATAGTAAGTTTTGACAAGTACGTGGAGAAATTGAAACCCTTATACACCATTGGTGGGATGCAAAATGGTGTGGCTGCTTTGGAAGGCTGTCTGGCAGTTCCTCATAGAGTTCGCATGTGACCAAGCAATTCCATTACCATATACCCAGGAGAAATGAAAGCGTATGTCCCCACAAAAACTTGTACAGGACTGTTCATAGCAACATTATTCATAATAGCTGAAAAGCAGAAACAACCCAAATGTTCATCAAGTGATGAATGGATAAGTCACATGCTCCATATATGTGAGTATTATTTGGTGATAGGCATGAAGTACTGACACAGGCTACAATGTGAATGAACCTTGAAAATATTATGTTAGGGGCCCCTGGGCTGGCATAGTACATAGAGCATGCAACTCTTGATCTTGGGGTTGTGAATTTGACCCTCACATTGGATGTAGAGATTGGTTAAAAATTTTTTTTAATAAAAATCAATTTTAAAAAAGGAAATGTTACGCTAAATGAAAGAAGCCAGTCACAGAGACCACATATTGTATAATTCTATTTATATGAAATGTCCAGAATAGGCAAATCTATAGAGGCAGAAAGTAGATTAGGGGCTGCCTTGGACTAAGAACAATGAAAAGTGATTGTCAATGGGTATGGAATTTGTTTTGGGGGTATGAAAATATTCTAAAATTGATTCCTTGATGATTTCAAACTGTGGATATACTATAAACATTGGATTATACACTTGGGTGAACTCTATGGCATGAATTATATCTCAATAAAGGTGTTTAAAATTTTTTGTTATTATGATTTTATTTTTAAGTAATCCCTATACCCAGTGTGGGGCTCAAACTCATGACCCTGAGATCAAGAGTCACACACTCAGGGCACCTGGGTGGCTCAGTTGGTTAAGTGTCTGCCTTGGCTCAGGTCATGATCCCAGGGGCCTGGGATTGAGCCCTGTATTGGGAGCAGGGAGCCTGCTTCTTCCTCCCCCTCTGCCTGCCACTCCCCCTGCTTGTGCTCTCTCACTTGCTCTCTCTTTCTCTCTCAAATAAATAAATAAAATCTTAAAAAATGAAAGAGAGTCACACGCTCTACTGACTGAGCCAGTCAGGCATCCCAAAGGAGTTTTTTTTTTTAAAGGTAAAATTCTATGAGACTGACGTCTATTTTGTTTTGACTATTTGGGGCACCAGACTCCTGCTTATCATCAGATAAGAGAAATCAACACAGACAGGTAACAATAATGACACTTTAATGGGATTTTTGATGGAGGAGTTTATAGGACCAACAAATGAAATGAGAACTGAATGTCAGTTTATTAAACAGTTAATATAGTGTAATATTACAGTTAATATTATTATATTCCTCTTATCAGTAAGGTGAAGATCAGTACAGAGACTTCATCTGAATTCTTACATTCTCTGATTGTGAAGTTTAAACCACCGCTTAGGATCTGCTGTGTTCTGATTATGAAGTGATAGTAACTTGTCAGCATGAAGAGAGGGGAGAGGGAAGTATTATCCCCTCCTCAGCTTCCCAGAAAGCAAAACAGTGTTCATAACTGTATTTCCAAGAACCATCAAAAGTATCTGAATTCATTATTTACATAGCAAGAAAATAAGTTACAGTTTGACTCTCCTGCAACAGCATGATAGCACATATTTCTTATCTAATGGTTACTGTATGATTGACTTTCCCAGATGTTTCACATGGTTTTGAAAAAAAGTACGTATATGGGGCTCCTAGGTGGCGGGGTCGCTCACGTCAGACTCTTGGTTTTGGCTCAGGTCCTGATCTCAGGATGGTGAGATTGAGCCCCATGTTGGATTCTGTGCTCAACGCAGAGTTTGATAAATCTTCTCTCTCTCTCTCTCCCTCTGTCCCTCCCTGCTCTCTCACTCTCTCTCTAAAATAAATAAATAAGTCTCAAAAAAAAGGTATGTCCTGTTTGTTGTTAGGTGCAGTTTTATATATATCCATTAATTCAAGCTTGTTAATTATGCATTTGTGTCCTCTATGGCCTTACAAATGTTTTAGCTATTTAGAATTAAAATAATAAAATAATAAATGTTTATTTATTGGGAAACTAAACTATGTCAGGCCCCATGCGAGGTTCTGAGGGGTCAATCCTCACAGTAGATGGCAAATGTTTCAATCCATGAGGATATATGACTGGCAATGCCAGTTTATTTTGACTTTGAATTTATATTTTTAATTCTATTTTGTTATTGTTTAACTAGTTTATTTTTTTAAGATTTTATTTATTTATTTGACAGAGCAAGAGAGAGAGAGAGAAGCACAAGTGAGGGGAGTGGCAGAGGGAGAGGGAGAAGCAGACTTCCTGCTGAGCAAGGAGCAGGATATGGGATTTGATCCCAAGACCCTGGGATCATGACCTGACCCAGAGGCAGATGCTTACCCAACTGAGCCACCTAGGCACCCTGTTTTGTTATTGTTTTAATTTAAAACTCTGCTTTTCACTCTATCAGAATTTGATAAAGCAAATCTCTCACCATGGTCATGAAGTCATCAAATCTCCTTTAGATCTGTCAATTTTTATTTCATATCAAGACTCCACTGTTAGGTGCATGGTCATTCAGGATTTTCATAACTTTCTAATGAATTCTCTTTTATCTCTTGCTGTGGCCAATCTGCTGCTCACACCATGCAGTGAAATCTGTCCTAGACATTGGTAGTTTTTATCTCTAGAGGTTCAATTTAGGTCTTTTTTATATCTCTCATGTCTCTTCTTAACATGCTCAATCTTTCCTCCACCTTCTTGAACTTATGGAATATAGTTACAGTAACTTAGTGTCCTTATCTATTAATTCTGTCCTCTGTGCTATTTCTGGATGATGTGTTTCTATTAATTGACTTTTCTCCTCTGACATAGGATTGCCACTCAGCTTTCTTTTGATGTCCATTAGCATGATAAATTGTTTTCTACCCCCTCACTTTTAAATCTGGAGGTGTCTTTGGGTCTAAAATGAGTTTCTTGCAGACAGAATATCAATGGGTCTTGTTTTTTTTTTTATCCATTCTGATATCCTGTATCTTTTGATTGGGGCATTTGGCCCATTTACATTCAGGGTAACTATTGAAAGATATGAATTTCATGCCATTATATTGCCTGTAAGGTGACTGTTACTGTGTACTGTCTGTTCCTGTCTGGTCTGTTACTTTTAGGCTCTCTCTTTGCTTAGAGGACCCCTTTCAATATTTCCCATAGGGTTGGTTTGGTGTTTGCAAATTCTTTTAGTTTTTGTTTGTCCTGGAAGCTTTTTAACTCTCCTTCTATTTTCAGTGACAGCCTAGCTGGATATAGTATTCTTGGCTACATATTTTTCTTGTTTAGTGCTCTGAATATATCATGCCAGTCCTTTCTGGCCTGCCAGATCTCTGTGGATAGGTCTGCTGCCAATCTAATATTTCTACCATTGTATGTTACAGAACTCTTGTCCCGAGCTGCTTTCAGGATTTTCTCTTTGTCACTGAAACTTGTAAGTTTTAGTATTAGATGGCAGGGTGTTGACCTATTTTTATTGATTTTGAGGGGGGTTCTCTGTGCCTCCTGGATTTTGATGCTTGTTCTCTTCACCAAATTAGGGAAATTCTCTGCTATAATTTGTTCCAATATACTTTCTGCCCCCCTCTCTCTTTCTTCTTCTGGGATCCCAATTATTCTAATATTGTTTCGTCTTATGGTATCACTTATCTCTCAAATTCTCCCCTCCTGGTCCAGTAGTTGTTTATCTCTCTTTTTCTCAGCTTCTTTATTCTCCATCATTTGGTCTTCTATATCACTAATTCTCTCTTCTGTCTCATTTATCCTAGCACTATGAGCCTCCATTTTTATTGCACCTCATTAATAGCTTTTTTGATTTCAACTTCGTTAGATTTTATTTCTCCAGATAGGGATTTTATTTCTCCAGAAAGGGATTCTCTAGTATCTTCTATGCTTTTTTCGACCCCAGCTAGCACCTTGATAATCGTCATTCTGATCTCTAGTTCTGACATCTCACTAATGTCCATATTGATTAGGTCCCTAGCTATTGGTACTGCCTCTTGTTCTTTTTTTTGGTCAGTGAACTTGGTCTTGGCTGGATGTTCTTGCTGATCTTCTGGGGCCTGTTGCTGTGATTCTCAAGTGTCTTTGCCCGAGGCGGAATTGTACTGCCCTTGACAGAGGCCAGGCTAAGTAATCTGTTTGGGTTCACTCTCGGAGCTTTTGTTCCCTGAGTGCTTTCCGTAGGGCTTTGGAGGACGGGACTGAAGATGGCGGCCTCCTAATCTCCGACCTGGAGGAGCCGAGAGCTCGGGGCCTCAGTCCTCAGTGCGCCCTCAGAGAAAAGCAGTCAATTCCTCCCATCTCCCTGGTCTCCAGCCGCACTCTGAGCTCACCCAGACTGTGACCAAGCATTTCTATCTCTGGCACATGGCCCGTTAAGAATCTCCAAACCTAGCAGATTCCTGCAGCCCCTCCCGTGCCGCTCCTCCCGGAGGAATAAGGCGAGTCTCTGCGTATCTGCCACTTGTGGAGTCTCTGCTCAAAGAGTAGTGGCCTGACTGTGCCTTGGATCACAGTTTAAGGTAAACCTGAGCTGAGAGACCCCTCCTTCGCTCCCTCTCTGCAGCCGGCATCTCCACTCTAATACCTGGGAGCTCTGCTGCACTAAGGCACCCCCAGTCTTTCTGTGACCCCGCAGGTCCTGAGACCACACTGTCCCCATGACGGTTCCACCCCCCCCCACCCACCTTAACCTCTGGAGCGAGGCCCCTCAGTGGAGCGGACTTCTAAAAGTTCTGATTTTGTGCTCCACTGCTCTATGGCTTAGCAGGAGCTGGCCCCTCCCTCTCGGTCTCTCTTCCCATGTGTCACCTAGGATTCGCATCCCTGAAAGTCCTACCTTCCAGGGAGTGGTCGCTTTTCTGTTCCTAGAATTGCTGCTCTTCGATCACCTGTTGAGTTTGTAGGTGTTCAGAATGGTTTGATAAATATCTTGCTGAACTCCTGGGACCTGATGATATTTAGGTCTCCTACTCCTCTGCTATCTGCTCCTCCCTCCCCCCACCCCCCACTTTTCTCTTCGTTATGGGTCATAGTTTCCTGCTTCTTTGCATACTGGGCTTAAGTTTTGATTAGTTTCTGGACATTGTATATTTTACCTTGTTAGATGCTAGATGTTTAGTGTTTCTGTAAATGTTCTTGAGCTTTGTTCTGGGACACAGTTAAATTACTAGGAAACAGTTGATCCTTCTAAGGATTTTTTATTTATTTAAGATTTATTTATTTATTTGAGAGAGAAAGTGCAGGAGAAGGGGCAGAGGGGGATAGAGAATCTCAAGCAGACTCGCCACTGAGCATGGAGCCCGATGAAGGGCTTGATCTCACAACCCTGAAATCATGATCTGAGCTGAAACCAAGAGTGAATGTTTAATTGACTGTGCCACCCAGGAACCCCAGGATTTTTTATTTTTAAGCTTTGTTTGGCGGGACTCTGGTAATCTTTATTCTAGGGCTGATTTCTCCCCACTACTGAGGTAGTATCCTGATTACTCAATGCTCTGTGAATTATAAGATTTTCCCCTTTGTCTGATGGGAACCCAACTATTCCTAGCCCTGTGTCATCTCCCTGCATGGTTCCCTTTGCGCCTTTTGGGTCCTTTCTCCTCTGGTCTTTGGTAGCTTCCTCTCACTCATGTGCTGATGAGTACTCAGCTGAAGACTTGGTGTTGGGGGGGTGGGGATCCTGTGCAGATCTCCAGAACTGTTTTTCTCTGTGTGCAATTCTCCCCCATCCAGTGCTATGCCTGCAAACCGTAGCAGCTTTGCTTCCCTGCTTTGGACTCCCAGACTTATCTCTTCACCTCAGGGAGACCACAGGTCTGCCTGGGTCCTCCCCACTTGTGCCATGTCCTAGGAACTCTCCAGGATCCAAACTGGAACAATCATACAGTTTGCCAAATTTGTTTCCCCTTTCAGGGATCACTATCAGTGCCGTCTGATGTCCAAAGTGTGAAAAACCATTGTTTCAAATAGTCTGCCCACTTCTTTAGTTGTTTCAGGTGAGAGGGTAAATCGGGGCCCTGTTACTCCATCTTCGCTACAAGCTGAGGTCTAGTTAATTTCTAGTAATGTTTTTTGCCTGATATTGCTTTTGCCACACCAGCTGTCCTTACTGTAGCATTTGCCTGGTGTAGCTGCTATCATCTATTTACTCTGAACATTCTTATATCATTATGTCTAAGATTTGTCTCATTATTATTATTATTATTTTAGATCTTATTTATTTATTTGAGAGAGGGAGAGAGAGAGAGCAGGAGCAGGGGGAGGAGGAGGGGCAAAGGGAGGGAGAAGTGTGGGGAGAGAGGGAGAAGCAGACTCCCCACTGATCAGGGAGCCTGACTCAGGGCTCTGCTCTATCCCAGGACCCTGAGATGTGACCTGAGCTGAAGTCAGACAGCTTAACTGACTGAACCACCCAGGTGCCCCTCAGATTTACCTCTTTGGTTTTTTTATTTTTTAAAACATTTTATTCATTTATTTGAGAGAGAGTGAGCAAGAGAGAGAGAGAGAGAGAGTACAGCAGGGACAGAGGGAGAGAGAGAGAGGCAGACTTCCCTGCTGAGCAGGGAGCCAGACTCAGGCTTGATCCCAGGACCCTGGGATCATGACCTAAGTGGAAGGCAGACACTTGCACCCCCAGTGAGCCATGCAGGTGCCCCCAGATTTATCTCTTTAAAAAGAACTAATTGTTGACTTTATTTCCTGGCCTGAGAATTTTCGTCTTCCTTTCTTTTTTCTTTTTTGAATTTTTGTCTTTTAACAGCTGGATTTAGGGGTGCCTGGTTGGCTCAGTGGGTAAAAGCCTCTGCCTTCGGCTCAGGTCATGATCTCAGGGTCCTGGGATTGAGCCCCACATTGGGCTCTCTGCTCAGCAGGGAACCTGATTCCCCCTCTCCCTCTGCCTGCCTCTCTGCCTACTTGTGATCTCTCTCTCTCTCTCTCTCTCTCTGTCAAATAAATAAATAAAATATTAAAAAAACAGCTGGATTTAATTTTTTAAATTTGTTGGAAAAAAAGAAATAAATAAGTACATAAATTTATTGGGACTCATAATCTGTTTGGATTTATATCACTGTCCTCTTTTTGTGCTTTTCTTTTTTCAAGCTTTTTCTTTTTCTAAATTGTTTTTATTGTATTAAAGTTTTCCCTATGGTCTCCCTTTTCATTTCTATGGGCTTGGAAATTATGTATTCTATTTTTTATTCTTTTAGAAGCTACACTTAGCATTTTAATATGTATTTTTGACATAATAAATTACAAAATTAATTGGCATTGCTATCTTCCTAAAAAATGCAAGCTCTTATAATGATTTAATACCTTTCCCCCTCCCCTATGTTCCATATTACTGGTGCCAAAAATGTATTTCCATCTTGTTTCTAAACCTTCCCACACAAATTAGTTATTTTTAATAGTGTTTGTTGGGGTTTAGATTACCAATCTACCTGTTTGTTCACCACTGCTTCTTCTTTTTTTTAACAGAAAAATAATTATTTTGGTGTCATGATGCACCGCCCCCTTTTCTTTGGTTTCAGGACTAGAATTTAGTGACTCATTACTTACATATAACACCCAGCGCTCCTCACAAGTGCCCTCCTTAATAACCATCCCCCATCTAGCCCATCCCCCATCCACCTCCCTCCCAGCAACATTCGGTTTATTCTCTAGAGTTAAGAGTTCTCTTATTCACCACTGCTCCTCGCATCCCACTCCTCCAACTACCATCTTACTGGAGAATATTCTTCAGGACATTCTTTCACTGAGGGTCTGTGAGAAGTGAACTCTCTCCGTCTTTAGCTTGTCTGAATGTCTTTATTTTATTTTGAACTCAGACTGGAAACATGATTCAGCTGAATATAGAATTCCAGGCTGAGGATGACTTTCCCTCGCTACATTGAAAATACTGTTTCATTTTCTTTTCCTGTTTGTTATTGCAGATGAGAAGGCAGCTCCCAGTAATTATTGTGCTTTCCAATTTGGTTGGATTTCTATCTTCTTTGTCTTTGTTGTTCTGCAGATGTAATGATGTGTCTATGTATGGATTTGTATTTATTCATTCTGTTCAAGACTCATTTTGCTACTTCCATTAGAAAGACTTCTGGTGTTTTAAAATGATTTTTATATTTTCATGTTTATTTATTTATTTATTTATTAGAGAGAGAGAGAGAGAGTGCAAGCAAGAGGAGGGGCAGAGGGAAAGAATCTTCAAGCAGACTATCCGCTGAGTGGGAAGACCAATGTGAGGCTCAGTCCCACGACCCATGAGATCATGAGCTGACTGGAAGCTGAGCAGAAATTGAGAGTCAGACACTCAACCGACTGAGCCATCCAGGTACCTGAAGACTCATGGTATTTTTTGTTTGTTTTAAAGATTTTATTTATTTATTTGACAGAGAGACAGCAAGAGAGGGAACACAAGCAGGGGGAGTGGGAGAGGGAGAAGCACCCCCCCCCGCCACCCCATTAAGCAAGGATCCCAATGTAGGGCTTGATCCCACAACCCTGGGATCATGTCCTGAGCCCAAGGCAGACACTTAATGACTGAGCTGCCCAGGCGCCCAAGACTCATGGTGTTTGACACTATCCTGCCCACCTGGATCCCTCTTCTGGGCTGAAGGACCTAATCCTAATCCTCCAGATGCTAGAAGCTGGAGCTACTTCCAGCAGGCAACTTGCAGTGTCAGCCCATCTCTGGGAATTGCCCTCAGCTGAATAGGGCTGCTTCACCTACAACATCACACCCCTTCCTAAGTGCAGCCTGCATCCAATGATTGGTTGATGCAGGGGTATAAAGAGCCAATCCTCTTGTCTCCAAATGGGGTAATTCTAAAGGTCCATCTTAGTTTCCCAGCTTCCACGGTAGGACAGTTAACTCATCCTAGGTTTGCCAGGGACTCGTGTCTCTGAAAACCCTCAATTTTGCATCCTGTGAAATGCCTTGATCCCGGGAAAACCAGGACAGTTGATCATCCTTCCCATAAAGGTGAGTGAAGCCTTTGTTGAGACTGCAGTGCACTCCCCTTCTCCCTCTGCCTGGTCCTGCTTTCATCCCTTCCACTGGTTTGATCCCAGAAGTATTTTGTAATAAGCCTCCTGTTCCAACTTCTGTCTCAATCTACCTTCCCAGGAGCCCAAGCTGCAACACTAATGTCTCTCTAAATTTAATTACAGAAAATTCCTAGATATTTTCTTGAAATATCACCTTTTGCATTCTCTATTCTTTCCTTCCGGTACATCCACTAAATAAATACATGTGGAATGTCTTCATTCTATCCTCCATTTCTTGCAATCACTCTTTTTTATTTTCATCTTTTTATCTCTCCCTTTGAATTTGCTAATTTTAACTTTGTGTGGGTCTAAACTGCTGTTGAACTCATCTATAGACTTGTATACCTTAATAACTTCCTTCAGTTGGCTTTGAAGACACACAGTCATCTGGTTTTCTTCCTGTATTTCTGGTTGCTCTGTTTCAGTCTTGTTTGCTGGTTCCTCTTCATCGTCCCTACTTCTAAATGATGAAGTCCCTGGGGCTTGGTTCTTGAACCTCTTCTCTTTTTTCACAATGTAAACCACTTTCCAGATGAAGTCATCGGTCTTGTGATTTCAAATACCATAGATATGCTGATAACTTCCAAATTTATATCTCCAGCTCAGACATCTCCCCTAAACTCCTGACCTATATATCCAGCTGGCTATGGGATCTCTCCACTCAGAAGTTTGCAATACGAGCTCCTGACCTTCATTCCCAAATCCTGCAGTTTTTTCCCCCTCCTATCTCAGTTTATGGTAACTGTTATTATAGGTGTTCAGGCTGAACTCCTTGGATCATCTTTCTCACCTCCCTTTGTCTCACACTGTAAATACTACAAATCCTGTGGATTTTATCTAAAAATAGATCCAGAATTTGGCCATGTTTTTTAAAAAGATTTTATTTATTTATTTTAGAGAGAGAGAGAGAGTGAGCAGGGAGAGGAGCAGAGGGAGAGGGACAAGCAGACTCTGTGGTGAGCACAGAGCCTGACACGGGGCTCAATCCCACAACCCTGAGATCATGAACTGAGCTGAAAGCCAGGGTTGGATGGTTAACCAACTGAGCCCCCCAGGCGCCCCTACCTACAATTTGGCTATTTTCAAACAATTCTCACTGTTGCCCCCTCTGCTCCAAATCACTATCATTTCTTGCCTGTATTATGGCAATAACCTCCTGACCCGGCTGCCTACAGCCTCTTTTCAACATGGCAGCCAGAGCAATGCTGCAAATACGTTAGCCAGAACCTTACTTCCCTCTACTGAGACCCCACCAGGATTCCCTTGTCACTTAAAGTAAAACCAAAGTCCTTACTGTGATTGGCAATTTCCAGCATCATCCAGCCCCTTGTTATTTCCTGGGCTCAGCTCCCACTGCTTTCTCTCTCTCTCTCTCTCTCAATCTCCCTCTCTCTTTTTGCACTCCCACCTATACTGGGTTCCTTGCTGTTGCTTAAAAACACCAGGCATATTCCCCCTGCAAGGCCTTTGCTCTGGCTGTTTCCTCCTTCTGGAAAGTTCTTCCTTACACATCTATATGGTTTGCTCTCTCACTTTTCAAGGTCTTGAATAAAACTCATTTGCTCCGTGAGGCTTTCCTAGATACCTTATCTAAAATTTCACCCACTCCCCCTTGAGAGTTTATCCCCTTCTTCCCTACTTTACTTTTTCTCCTTATCATGTATCCCTCCGTCATATGCTATATTTATTATCTTCATCATTAAAATGTAAGCTCTGTTATGACAAAGCTTTTTGTCTAATTTGTTCACTGCAATGTTCCTGGAGCTCACATCTGCCATATAAAATGGGCTCAAGAAATATTTGGTAAATGAAAGAAAGAGTGACTCTATTTTTGTTCTAGAAAGTTGAATTGGTTCTTCCTTCAAACATGCTTGTTCTTTTTTTTTTTTTTAAAATATTTATTTATTTATTTATTTCACAGAGGGAGAGAGATCACAAGGAGGCAGAGAGGCAGGCAGAGAGAGGGGGGAAGCAGGCTCCCCACTGAGCAGGGAGCCCGATGCGGGCCTTGATCCCAGGACCCTGAGATCATGACCTGAGCCGAAGGCAGAGGCTTTAACCCACTGAGCCACCCAGGTGCCCGACATGCTTGTTCTTATTTCAGAGTGTCCTGCTGCTTTCCATTCGTAGTGATAAGTATCATGTGCTCTGGCACTAGACTGCTTGGGTTCAGATCCCAGCTCTCTTCCCCTAATAGCTGTGTGGCCGAGCGTAAATCCCCTCACATCTCCTCTGTAAAATGGAGAAAGTAATAGTATCTGCTTCACAGGGATTTCAGGAGGATTGAATGAATTCACATTCTGTGAAGTGCTTTGAACAGTACTATCTAAGTGTTAGCTATCTTTACTATTATCTTCATCATTTAAAATCTACTTATGATTTATAGTTTCAGATTTTCTATGATTTTGACTTTGGACGAGGGGCCAAGTTTTCTGTTTCTTGCGTATGCAGACTCTCTACTGATAAAGCCCAATCAGCTACAGACCACCAGGAGCAAGGCTGTAGTCTGCCCATATCAGTTACTGACTCAATGCAGCAAGGGAGGGCATTCCAGGCAGAACTGTGGAATGTCACTCCACAAGAGGGAGAAGGGGAGCATTTTTGTAAGATTCAGGTCCCACTGAAGGATTCTGAGGATGCTAAGGGATGTGGGTATCAATTCTGGATTAGTTGCTGTTACTGAGGGGATATTAGGAGAAGTGTAGATTAACTAGTTGTAACCCAGCTAGGGGTTGGGTGCTACCATGAGGAGAAGGTGGTTTAGCAATAGGGTACCCAAGGAATAGAAGGGTATGACAAGATGATTGGGGATTTGGTAGGAATGCAGTAGTCACTCAGAGTCATTGTGGTATTTTATAGAGGCTGCCTGACCTTGGGAGTAAGAATGTTTCCTGTTAACTCTATCTGGCTGTGTTAGTACCTGTCCTCCTGCCCTCTCACCTAATTTGACAGAGCTACCATTTTGTTTAGTTTTGTTTTGTTTTCCAATTCAAACCAATTTCCCCTCTTTAAATCCCAGACATGATTCTACTCTCTCACCAGCATGCCAAGATATTTGTAATTTCTTGTGAATTTATCTTCAGCAGAGGTTGTTTCTTCCTATGGGAATCTCGGAAGCTCTGAATAGTGGCTTTTCTCCATGGAGCAGATTCATGATTTGTCTACTAGAAAGCTAAGTGTCTCAATGACCCTAAACCAGTTTTTATGTCAAAATTTCTTCTTGGATTTTGCACTGTGTAGGTAGCTTAATTTAGACCTCCACTCTGGTACACAGCAAGGCCTAGAGTTTAGATTTCTCATGGATGATGTTTTTGCTCCACATCTAAGAATTTTGACAAGTGGTAAGCTTCCTGGCCAATTTCCAGGGACTGTGTGCAATTTTTCTACCTCCATTTCAGAGGGAAGAGTTCTTCTTCAAGACCTTAGATTTTTTTCTGGCTTGAACTCACAACCCTGAGATCAAGACCTGAGTTGAGATCAGGAGTCAGATGTTTAACTGACTGAGCCACCCAGGCACCCCCAAGACCTTAGATTTTATGCGGAGAGTGCAGTCATTGCTTGCCACCTTCCCTTTGCCCTCTATGGCATAAACCCCTGGCCCTAACTCCAGATCCAAATTCTTATGGGCTGTTGTAACATTAGTTCACTTGATGGCTCCTCTGCCTTTGATGGCTCTCTTCATTCCTAGTATTTAGCCATTTTCCTTTACTTTCTTCCAGCTTATTTACTTAAATATATATTTCCATTGTGTTTTATTCAGCATCTTCTATATATTCATGATAGAACTGAGCCCACATCCATATTAGCTCAGCTCAGTCTAATGATGCTAGGATGTTAGTGGTTGTCTGGAGTCACTCCTGGCTTTAAATCCATGAGTCCAAGAGTCCATGCTTATTTTTTTTTATAACTTTGATAAACTCTCTAAGCCTCCATCTTCTATGTAGAAAATGGATATGATAATAAGACATGTCTATAAATGAGGAAATATACACAAAATACAGATGTAAGAACTCATTAAATAACACTATTAATAGTATCAATATAGACAATTTAAAAAATAAAAAAAGACAAGAAAGTGGTGTGTGTCCTTTAGTGACAAGACCTACCTCTTATCAACTGTACTTCAATAATAAAAAAAAATTTTTAAAGACCTATTTCCTAAAACCAAAAAGTCGACCTCTGTCCATTTGTGATGTATATTGCCTATGAACACAGAATACTTACTTTTTTTTTTTTTTTTGCCAAAAGGCCTTTGATTTCCTCAAGAGGGTTCTGAAAAATACTTTCCGATAGTTATCCTACCCAAGATATGGCTTAAGTCTTTTGTTGCTGGTCCTTAGCAGATGTTCCTTTTAATACGAGAGCTCTGGGGGCAGCTGGGTGGCTCAGTTGGTTGGGCATCTGCCTTCAGCTGGGGTCATGATCCTGGAGTCCTGGGATCAGACTCCATGTCGAGCTCTCTGCTTGGCAGGGAGCCTCCATCTCCCTCTCCCTCTGCCTGCTGCTCCCCCTGCTTGTGCTTTCTCACTCTCTCTCTCTCTGTCAAATAAATAAAATCTGTGTTTTATGACTTGTGCCCATGAGCTAGTGGTTTTCTCCTGCTTCATTTGAAGGGAAAAATTCTGTCTTTGGTATCTTTTGAAGCAGAATCCTTCCCTATCACCCCACCACAAACACACACCCCAACCAGGCAGAAAAACCAAGGTCATGACACTTCTTTTGCAACACCATTAACTTAAAGTTAGAATTAACTCCAGCAGTCCAAGGTCATGGGGGTTAGATGTACATTTAAATCTCCTTACACATTTCTGTTTTTGGAAATCTGACATCCCCTCTCTAAATAGTTGTACCTTGCTTTCAATTCTTGCTTCTCTAGTAAAGATAAAAAGTAAAGATGAGTTGCCGCTATACGTACTGTTTCTACCACCATCTTGCCCCTCTGGGAAGTCCAATAACCGCTTTAATATGTAAAATGTCTCATACCTCCGGAATTCCAAATTCATGCATTATGAAGATTAAGTGAAAAGAAATATTGAAGTATTTCTTGGTAACTTGTAGGCTCAGAATGAACAGATGTTATAAATTGGACATTATCTCTAGCCTCTACATACTGATGTCATCTAAGGCAGATTTTTTTTTAAAAAAGCAAATTATAAATTCCCTAATGCATTTGTTTTCAAAGGCTGTCATGTATATAATATATACTATATATAGTGTTGGCCTGCCAATCTGAGAGTGTGTTTCTATTTTTCAAATGAGACAGTGTAGGCTCTAGGTAGCCAGGAGTGATTTATACTCTAATCTGAGTCCTCCCCCGCCAGAAGGCCTTATGCTCTGCATGACTTCTTCTTACATACAAGATGTTCACGGCTGGCCTTGGTGAAAGAGAGTGAACTTCTAGGGGCCTTGGGGCCCTAGAAACAAATGAAGTTGTTCCCCCTCCCTCCTTTCATGTCAAATATTACAGATATGCTTACTCAGCTCCATTTCAACTCCCTTGTAATATGCCTTGCTAAATGCTTCAGATAAAAAGTAAAAGAAAACATATTTTCTAGAGTCCTTATTGACAGGAGTTCCAAGCCCATCTTGGAAATACACTGGGGATTTGAAAGTCAGGAAGAGAGGGAGGCCATGGTTCTGTTTTTCGTCATGTCTGCTGGCCTGCATGCAAGTAGAGTTGAGTTGGGTTCTTCTATGAAAGTGCCAGAAGTTCCAGGGTCCGTTTCTTAGCTCTCTGGGGGTCAGGATGTAGCAGCGCTGACAATACTGACTCCATCTTTGGTTCTCCATCACGCTGTGCCCACAACATGACCTCCCTCAGGGGTATGTGTTCCAGGCCCCTTGGAGATTAATGTACGCCCTCACCAGAATGTGAGGAGGCTTGCTCTGATCGTCCCTCAAGTCGTGCTCAAAAAGCATCACTGGGGGTAACCAGCGGCAATCCACTGTGGGTAACTGGTAGGTATGACTGGTTTACAGCTGGCCCACTGTAGAGGACCAGTAGAGATCCTCTGGTAACTACCTTTCACCTCACCACAGTGATCCCTTTGCTCTATAAAACCTGTGGGTTAAGGTCCAGAAGGAGCTGGAGGATGGCTGGATGGTCTCTCTGCCCAATCCCCACCCTGCCCCACCACCATCAATAAGTAACCCCAAATAAAATTCTGTGTAAACGATATGGAGTAGCTACCCTTGTTTTAATGTCTCTAAGTGACTTCTCCATCTGGAGGGTACTTTACTCTCCCTCCCCCACCTACTAACACATGAGCAATGTGGTGCTAGAGCTTTGGGATTCCCTAGCTTACTAGTATTGACAGCCACAGGCTCCCAACGTGGGCCACTTCTACCATCGTGTTCTGGGAGTCATTCCTAGAAGCTCTTCCCATACCTTTCAAACAGTGTTGTAAGCACGAAACTCCCTTATTAAAGGGTTATTTAAACTAGCCAAAGTAGTTTCAGTTATTTGCAGATGGACCCCGACTGATAGACCCTATAAATACCCACTCCTCTCACACCCTCAACCAAGGCTGTGGGCCATAATTCTTATGGGAAAGTGTATTCCATTTGTTTGAGCCTTTGAATCCTCTGAAAGCTTACAGAACCTGGGAAGATATAACCTACTGCAGGGTATTCTCAGCCCATTATAGCTCAGAACAATATACTGAGATTTCTCCTATAGAAGGTGTGGAAAAAAAAGCAAGGAGGGAAAGAAGGGAGGAAGAAAGAAAGAAAGAAAGGAGAGAGAAAAAGAAGTAGAAGAAAGGAGGGAGAGAAGGCAGGAAGGAAGGAAGGAAGGAAGGAAGGAAGGAAGGAAGGAAGGAAGGAAGGAAGGAAGGACTCCAGGCATGTAAGGAACCTTTGGAGAGGACTTGACACCGAGGGAGGAGAACCAGATGCATAGCCTGAAGGCAAATTTTGCCCCCAGCTTCTGATAGCGAGGGGCTTGGTTTTAGCACAGAGTGTGACCATCAGGAAAACCATGCAACTGAGAAAGAGCTGGAGAAGTCACCCATCTCCACATCCTCCTTGCCACAGCCTGCATTCGTGATGCAAATTTCCCAAAATGCTCTGTTCAGCACATTGTGAGTTGGCTGTGGGATCTAAAGGAAAATCCCTGATACAATGTTTGTACCCATCCCAAGTCCTCTTTCAGGAGATTTTTTTTTTTAATTTAAAAGTAAAATGTAGTTATTTTTATTTAAGACAGTTCCCCATTTTGAACGCGTTTGAACGCATTTTTCTTCCCCCATTTACAGCCTGTTTTTTTTTAAATATTTTATTTATTTATTTGAGAGAAAATGAGAGAGAGCTTGAGAGGGGGAGGGTCAGAGGGAGAAGCAGACTCCCCACTGAGCAGGGAGCCTGATACGGGACTCGATCCCAGGACTCCAGGATCATGACCCGAGCCGAAGACAGTTGCTTAACCAACTGAGCCAACCAGGCTTCCTACAGCCTATTTCCTGAAAAATGTTGAGCAGATTTAATTGTCTAATATCTTCTGAGGCCATCTCATGATTTATTGTTCATTAAAATATCAGCCTCAAGAAACTGGTTTAAATGGGAACATTTGTCTGGCTTTTCTCTTCTGATTTACTTCAAGGATGACACCAGAAAGAATTAAAAGATTAAAAAATCAGTGAATCCCTTCACTAACCATGAGGACCCATAAGAACCAAGTGAGGCTACATCTAGCACTCCTCATCCTGTGATATAGTCATGTATTAATAGAATTTGTAACCTTAAGGGGCCTTCGATCTGTCACCTCATTTCACAGAGAAGGAAAGTGGGCCTGCAGAAGGGAAATGACAAACCCAGGATCACACCTTTAGCCAGTGGCAGAGCGAGGACTAGAACTCAGGTCTCCTGAGATTCACCCTCGAGTGCCCTCCCTGCTCCAGGCTGATTTTTAAGTGCCCTCTTTTGATCTTTCTTCCTTTTCCGGCTCTCCAGCTGTTTCCATTAAAACAGGAGCCTCACACTTTTAGAGTGTCCCTACTTATGTGAAATGAGAGATCATTTGAATAGCTGAGAATTTCCTTCTCATGTATAGCATACCTCCGTAGAGGCTAGGACTCCCATCCCCCTGGTGCAGATGAGGAAGGTAAAGTTCAGACCTGGAGTTCGACTTGCCTGAGACCACAGAGCTAAGCCTTGACCTCAGGCCTCTTAACACCTATGTCAGTGTCCTTTCCCACACATGACAGCAGATGGGCTGGTACCGGAAGAGAATGCAACCTGTTTTTGTTTTTAAGAAGTATCCAGTAAGCAGAATTTGGTCAAATTAAAGGCTATCCAAGGGGGATTAATGAAGTACAAAAGGGGCTCATCAAAAGGAGCTGGCCTCTAAAAGTTACCTTTTCAAAGTGAACATTAGAGAGCAGTTCTTGTGGGGGAGCTTGGAGGACTCAGTCGGTTAAGCGTGTGATTCTTGGTTTTGGCTCAGGTCATGGTCTCGGGGTCCTGATCTCAGGGTCCTGATTTTGAGCCCTGCATTGGGCTCCATGCTGGGTATGGAGCCTGCTTAAGATTCTCTCTCTCCCTCTGCCCCACGCCCCACTAGTGCTTGTGCTCTCTCTCTCAAAAAAAGAAAGAAATACCTGTGTAATTTTCCAATCATATAACTTCAAGATTTTTATCTGTAAAGTATGTGTGGGTCTACATGTCCTTTTATGATAACCTGAATCAAGGTTGACTTCAACAGAGTTCCTAAAGGTCAATGATCATGAGCTAGTACTTTTCTTCTTGTGTAATTATTTAAATTATGAAAGTAATATAAGCACATTACAGATCTTTGGGGA
Organism: Ailurus styani; assembly: GCA_002007465.1. Taxonomy (NCBI): domain Eukaryota; kingdom Metazoa; phylum Chordata; class Mammalia; order Carnivora; family Ailuridae; genus Ailurus; species Ailurus styani. Next base: position 1,432,761 of record LNAC01000286.1, on the reverse strand, counting down.
ATTTGGGAAAGAAGAAATATAATCGTAATTTCACCATCCATCATGTTATTGTTATTATTTTGAGTATTTCCTTTCTGTCTTTTGTATAGAAGTGTCTTTTACAGTTTTGCACTTTTTCTCATTTCCGTAGCATGCTTACAAACTTGTGCGCTGCTTTCCCCTGTGACATTGTATCAGAAATATTGTTCACGTAGTAAATTGTCTTCATGAGCTTCGTGTTTAAATGGTCACAAAACATTCCACCTCATGAGAGTCCCATACAGTGTCCGTGATCCTCTGCTAGATCTGTGAACATTATTCCAGGGAATCCCAGAGAACGTGGAACGTTATTCCTTTTTCAAAGATAGCAATAGCATTTGTTTGAATTTCAAAGAGTAAAAAGTAGCTCAATGAGTTATTCAAAAACATTTGCCCTTTAACACTGAGTACTGAGAGAACCTCTGGGCGTGGGCGCTTGCGTGGCTTATTGCTTAAGCGTCTGCCTTTGGCTCAGGTCACGATCCCAGGGTTCTGGGATCAAGCCCGGCTTTGGGCTCCCTGCTCAGGGGGAGTCTGCTTCTGCTGCTCCCCCTGCTCCTTCTCGTTCTTGCTCACTCTCTCTCTCCAAGAAAAAAAAGAAAAAAAAAGAACCTCAGAGTGTGCGTGGAGATGGAGTGTCCAGACAGGGTTAGTGGAGATTGTGAAGCAATCCCCCAGTCCTTATACTGCTCAGTGTGACACCATGGACCCTAATACCTAAGGAGCCTATTGGGCGGTTGGAAATTGTCCTTTTTGTTTTTTAAAGATTTTATTTATTTATCCGACATAGAGAGATCACAAGCAGGCAGGCAGAGAGAGAGGGGAAAGCCAGCTCCCTGCCGAGCAGCGAGCCCGATGCAGGGCTCAATCCCAGGACCCCGAGACCATGACCCGAGCCAAGGGCAGAGGCTTAACCCACTGAGCCACCCAGGTGCCCGGTTGTAAATTGTCTTTATTCCTGTTGTATTATTTAATCTACACACTGAATAGATTTTAGGCTAACAACAGAAAGAATAAGGAATACTGTTATATTAAAATATAAAAAGTTAATCAGAAGCATTAAAATTATAATTCTGTATTGATACATACTACAGAATGGGTGCATGTTGAAAACATACTAAATGAAAGAGGCCAAGTGCAAAAGGCCACATACTGTATGTTCCATTTATATATTTGGAATAAGCAAATCCATAAAGACAGAAAGCAGATTAGCAGGGGCTAGGAGGGAGGGGTGACTGCTTAATGGAATGGGGTTTCCTTTTGGGTGATGGAAATACTCGAACTAGATAGTAGTGGTGGTTGCACAACATTGTGAATGTTCTAAATGCCACTAATGGCAAATTTTATGTTTTGTGCATTTTGCCAAAATAAAAATGATAATTCTGAATTTCTTTCCTTGAAAGAGTTCTTACCAGATATGCAGGTTGTATTTATTTCATCATTCCAATAACATGAATATAAACATCAAAACGTTTCTGATAGTTTAAAGTCTGTTTTAAAAGTGGGAGGGGTGTCTGGGTGGCTCGACCTTGGGGTCGTGAGTTGGAGCCCCATGTTGGGTATAGAGATTACTTAAAATCTAAAACAAAATACAATAAAAATGGGAAGGAGTAATTCATTTACTAGGAATAATGATGATCTGCACTCAGCTTCCATTTCCAAATGTGTTTTAGAGAAATATTTGCAAATGAGAGCCTAAATTCTCCCTCATCTCTTCACTTGGAAACAAAATATGAAAATTATAAAAAGAGAATAGTTGATATTTTAAGTTAAAATGCAAGAATTCTAAACATAAGGCAACAAAACCAAGTTTTACCCATTTTAATGTCAGAGCGTATAGCTCTTTCAATCAAATATTGGATTTTGTCCCTAAACAAATTAAGTAATTCCATTTCAAAATATATGCCACAAATTATGCTTGTTAATATAATTAAAATGTAATTATGTAGTTATTTAAAGTATGCATCACGTTAATAGGAAGTTATGTTTTTTGTCTTGGATATTAATGGCTGTTATATTAAATAAACTTTAACATACAATTTTAATACTATTTCATTAAATATAAAATATTTTACAAAAAGTTTTTATTTTATTAAGATTTTTATTTATTTGACAGAGCACAAGTAGGCAGAGCAGTAGGCAAAGGGAGAGGGAGAAGCAGGCTCCCCATGACCAGACATCTCAATTTCAGGGCTCAATCGCAGGACCCTGGGATCCTGACCTGAGCTAAAGGCAGACACTTAATTGATGGAACCACCCAGGTGCCCCAACAAAAAGTTTTTAAAATAGGTACATTAACATTTTAAAATACTTTTGAAGTCTTAGAACAATGACTGGTACATATTAAGCACTATATGCACTTGCTGAATAAAAATAATATGACAATTACAAAATGATTTTTTTAAATGCAATGAATTTTATGAGATTATTATGAGTGGACAAATGAGACTTAGTAAAAAAAAACTATATATATATATATTTATATCCATAGGAAAAGGCAGATTTATGTAATGATTTCCTCATCATTGGCTATTTGGGTTACTGCCAATCCCTTGCTTTAATAAGGATTACTATGATGAACATTTTTCAAGCATAAAGATGGTTCTGTAGTTTGTTATTTTCTTGAGGTATATTTACAGAATTAGGGTTCTTAGTCCAAAAGTCAGGATAACGCATACTACTTTTCTTATGTGTCATCGCTGCTAATCATCTCTGTGTGGCACTTACCGTAAGGGAATATACAATGCCCTGACTCATAAAGCCCTTTGTACCAACCTTATTTTTGCCATTCCTTGGCTTATAAGTATGTAACTATAATCTTGGTGCCTGCCTTCACATGGCCTTCTCCATGTGTTTATGTCTTCACATCCAAATTTTCCTCTTCTTATAAGAATACCAGTCATATTGGATTTATTTACTCTAATCCAGTATGGAATCATTTTATCTTGACTGCATCTACATTGGGCCTACTTCCAAATAAGGTCATATTCACAGGTTCTAGATGAATGTGGATTTTGGGGGAGACACTACTCAATCCAGTACACCCAGGTAGTTCTATTCTTCACCACTTCCCACTTTGTGTCATTTAGCAGTGAGCAGAGGTATCTGCCCCTGAAAAGTGAGAAGAGATCTTTGGGTATAACAGGCAAGGCAGCATCTTGGGGGGCTGCTGATAGCCAGAGACAGACAGCAGCTCCACACTCAGAAGGCCAGATGCAGGTCCATCCCCATTTCCCTCCCCAATGTTTACTGGCAGTAGGTTTCATTAAAGAGCTCCCCAGGCAGGATAAACAGAGAATCTCAAAGGAAAATATGTGCACAGAGGTACGTATCACTAATATATCATCCAAGAGAAGCACAAAATATAACACATGATGAATACCTAAGAAACAATTAATAGAAGTCACGGAAGGTGATTTTAAGGGAAATATAATTAAAATCTTCATGGGGTGAGAAATGTAATTGAATCCATGAGACAAAAAGGAAGTATGAAAAAGGACCAAGTACCAAGGATCCAAGGATAAAGAATCAAGATCTTAGACATGAAAAGTATTCAGAAGAGGGGGAAATAGCAGAATGAATACAGATAAAGAGCAATTTGGTGAGCTAGAAAAAATAGCCAAAGAATTCTCCCAGAGTGCGAGTATAAAGGGACAGAGAGTATGAAAGGAATGTTTAGAAACATGGACAATAGAGCTAGAGCCTCCCAAACCTGGTGATACATGTTCCAGAAGAAAATTTTAAAAACAGAGAAGATGAAAAGGAAGAAAAATTCAAAATACAATAAAAGAAAAGTTTCCAGAGTTGAATAAAGACACAGTCTTCAGGTTGGAAACTGAGTTGGATGAATAAGAAATGACTACATCTTTGGGGTGTCTGGTGGCTCAGTCAGTGGAGTGTCTGACTCTTGGTTTCCGCTCAGGGTTTGTTTGTTTGTTTGTTTAATTAACATATAATGTATTCTTCCCGCTCAGGTTTTGATCTCAGGATCCTGGGATTGAGCCCCACTTTGGGCTCTATGCTCAGCGTGGAATCTGCTTGAGTTTCTCTTTCTCTCTCACTCTCTCTGCCCCTCTCCCCGCATTCTCTCTCTCTCTCTCAAATAAACCTTAAAAAAAAAAAAGAAATGACTACATCTTAAAAAAAAAGAAAAGAGGAAGGAAGGAAGAAATGACTACACCTAGATATATAGAGTGAAATTTTAAAGCAACTGGCATAAGGAGAATCCCTTGAAGCATCCAAAAATTCTTAAAAGCATTTCTACAAATGTTGATATCAGAATTTTCTATGAGAACATGTTGAAAACAAGAAGACAACAAAAATCTATCTTCAAATTTTTGAGAGGAAAATGGTTACAAATCTAGAATTCTATACTCAACTATTATTCAGATGTGAATGCAAAATAAATACATTTATAGATATTCGAGGGCTCAGAAAATTTACCATCCACAAATAATTAATAGAGGATGTACTTACCTAGAAAAAATTTTTAATTTAAATATAATCCCACAGAGACCTATGAAGCAGTATCTTATTAAAGAAATCAGTGAAACTTATTGTAAAATCCATATAAATGAGGGTAACCACTAGAAGAAATAGCAGATATAAGTTCCAAATTTTAAGAACAAAATAGGACAAAGGAAATTCAATAAATCTTAAAAAGGATAAAAGGAAACAACAAAAATCCAGAATAAATAGAAAAGGTGAAATAAGATGAGAGCTTAGCTATGTCAATATCACATTGCATGTGACTGGGTTAAGTTCATGGATGAAAAGAGAATCTTATTTTGGATTTTTTTGAAAAGATTTTATTTATTTGACAGAATACAGTAAGAGAGGGAAGACAAGCAGGGGGAGTGGGAGAGGGAGAAGCAGGCTCCCTGGTTGAGCAGGAGCCCAACGTGGGGCTCAATCCCAAAACCCTGGAATCATGACCTGAACCAAAGTCAGATGATTAATGACAGACCCACCCAGGCGCCCCTTATGTTGGATTTTTAAAAATCCAGCTATTATAAGAGACACCTGTAAAATAAAGTCACCCATGAATGTTGAAAACAAAGTGATGGAAAAAGATATTCAAAGAAGAAATGAATGGAAAGACACTCTGTGCAAGTACGTTTAGAGCAAATAAAATAGAATTCAAGGAAAGTCTAGAAAACAAATTCACCCAGTAGTAGTGAGCATCACTGGTGCCTCAATTAGTGGTCTCTAAGCATTATTTCTCACTAAAAGGAATCAGGGTTCACTAGAGAAAAGGCTGATTCCATGTCAGAGACAGGAAATGTACAAGATGAGGCCAGAACAAGCTGTCCTATCAGAAGCAAGAAAGTGAAAGACTACAGAGAGTGTCAAAACCACTTGGGAACCAACATAAAGAGGCTCCTCCTCGGTAAAGATGTGACCATTTTGAATTCATAAAAATAATGCATGTACTGGATTGAAACACTTCAAATATAAGTTTATGAGTGTGTGATAATTAAATGAACAATTCTTATTGGCTGCTTGCTATAAGAAATAGGAGACAATGAAGAAATTAAACAACACTATAGGATATAAATGACAAAATTCAAACAGTATGCAATTCCACAGAACAAATGACTCAGTTAGTTCAACAAAAAAATTCTTTTTTTTTTAAGATTTTGTTTATTTATTTGACATAGAGAGATCACGAGCAGGCAGAGAGGCAGGCAGAGAGAGAGGGAAGCAGTCTCCCCACTGAGCAGGGAGCCCGATGCAGGACTTGATCCCAGGACCCTGAGATCATGACCTGAGCCGAAGGCAGAGGATTTAACCCACTGAGCCACCCAGGTGCCCCAACAAATAAATTCTTAAGCAGTAAGAAAAGTGTGGGTGGGGTGGGGGCAGGGCTAAAAAGGGTTCTTATATTTTAGAGATACATGTTGAAATATTTATAGATGTTATGTAAGAGATTTACTTCAAAATGATCATTGTTACAAGTCAAATATTTTTGGCTATGAGTTAGTAAATGGGGGGTTATATTATTTCTTGCATTTTAATAAATTTTTTAAAGTTAAAAGTCGATAAGTCTAAGGAGTATTACGGGTGAGCACTACAAAACTTTCCAAAAAAAGATAATTTCTATGTTATGGGTATTATTCTAGTGTTGGAAGGTATCTGAGTCATTTAGTAAGACCAGCAAACCATGGATGCCCAAACTGAATAAAATCAACTGCACTTGGAACATAGATGCAAATACCCTATTTAAATTTCAGCAAAGCAAATATACCAGTGTGTCAAAGGAATCTGTCATGACAATAGGAGGTTAATTACAGAAATCCACGAATCTAATTTTAACCTGAAAGTTAATATAATTCACAGGGCGCCTGAGCAGCTCAGTCTGTTGAGTTCAGCTCTCAGCATCAGCTCAGGTCCTCATCTCAGGGTTGTGAGTTCCGGCCTTGCACTGGGCTACACGCTGGGTGTGCAGCTTACTTAAAAAAAATAAATAAAAAAGTTTATAGAATTCACTACATTCACAGATTAAAGCATCTGATTATATCAATAAATACTGGGAAATAATTGATATTTAACATCTATTAAGGATGAAAAAAGACCTGAAGCAGCCACCTATAGAAAGGAAATTTCTTATCTTAATAAAGAACCTACCAAAAACCTACAGTTATCATAATCCTCAGAGATGATTTTAGAGGTAATCCTATTAGTCAGGAATAAGATAGGGATGCCTGCTTTCATGCTGCGATACAACATTACATTGGGAGATCTAGTCAATGCAATAAAATAAGAAAAATGAAGGAGAAACCTATAAACGTGGATGTGTTAATCTACAAATATTAACAGAAAACCTAATTTGGAATAGTTTATAAAATACATTTTATTATCTTGCATAATAAGAAATCCTGAGGTAGAAAGTCTCCAGAGTTGGCCAATTCAGTGCTTACTGACATCAGTAAGCACCCAGGTTCTATTTTTAACTCCACCATATCCAGGAGGTCAGCTATGTAAGTCTCTCAAGCTTGCCCCTCCCAAGGCAACAAGATGGCTCCCATACCACTAAGCATCCTGTGACACAGAAGTGATGACTTCCTGTTTGACTCCTCTCAGCAGTGAGGAAATGTTTGCCGGAAGTGCTCCAGATGTTTTGTCACATCTCCTTGGTGCGAACTAGGTCCTATGCCCATCCCAGAACTATGGACTAGAGCTCCCAGTATGCCCATGATGGAATGGACATTTAGTGGGAGAAATAAGGAAAATCTTGGTGGTTAGGGGCGCCTGGGTGGCTCAGTCAGTTAAGATTCTGCCTTCGGCTCAGGTCATGACTCCAGGGTCCTGGGGTCCACCCCCAGATTGGGTTCCCTGCTCAGCAGGGAGCCTGCTTCTGCTTCTCCCTCTGCTCCCACCTCTCCCCCTCCCCCCCCCGCCTCGTGCTCTCTCCCTCTCTCTTGCTCTGCTCTCTCTCTCTCAAATTAAAAAAAAAAAAAGAAAGAAAATCTTGGTGGTTAGACCGAGATTTTGTCGTGTTTGTTACTTTGACATACACAACCAAACCTATCCTGACTCAATCAACAAAATCTAAAGTTAGCCACATTTTTATCCTAGCTTTAACAAAGAATCCAGTCACTCCCTTCCTTACTGATATGCTACCCTTCACTTCCTCCTTCTTGCTGCTGTTGAGCACTTTTATCAACTTCTTTTAAATACTTCCAATATTCTTTATGCAGATAAAACAAATAAGTATATATATATTCCCCCTTTCTTGCAAAAAACAGCAGAAAATTATAAATTACTCTTCTGTACCTTCCTTTTGTTCTTAAAGTAGATCTTAAAGATCTTTCACATCAGTCCATAAAGAAACTTCCTTTTTTTTTTTTAACAGTTGTATTGTGTTCCATTGTGTGAATAGGGCATAGTTTACTTAAGCAGTTCCTTATTGGTGGGTACTTGTTTTGGATCTTTTCCTATTGTAGACGATGATGCAGTGATGAATTACCCTGTACATACATCATTTTGTCAGTGAGTAAGGGAACATATAAAGATCTCCAGAAGTAAAAATGTCAGGTCAAAGGGTAAATGTGTTGTAAATTTGGGAAATACTGCCAATTGCCTCCTATGAGGGTTGTAATGTTTTTCACCACTATGGCCAACGTCTGAGGTGACCTGGTTCCCCACAGCCTTGCTAACAGAAACTGCAGTTCAACTTTTGGGTTTTTCCTAATTTAAGAATTACCTTGGTTTAGTTTCAATTTGCATTTTTCTTATTATGAGTTAAAGAAAGCTTACTTTCTTTTTATATGCATTAGGGCCCTTTGTCTATATTTTTCGGTGAATTTTCTGTTCCATGTACTTTCCTCATTTTTCTTTTTTCTTTCTTTCTTTCTTTCTTTCTTTTTTTTTAAGGTTTTATGTATTGATTTGAGAGAGAGAGAAATCAAGAGACAGAGCGTGAGTGGCGGTAGGGGCAAAGGGAGAGGGAGAAGCCAGGCTTCTCCCAGCAGGGAGCCCGATATGGGGCTCCATCCCAGGACCCTGAGATCATGACCTGAGCCAAAGGCAGATGCTTAACTGAGTCACCCAGGTACTTCTGTTCATTTTTCTTTAAAAATACTGATCTTTATTGATCTTTTTTATATTGATTTACTGTTATTCCTTACATATTTGGATAATTTGCTCTTTGGGTATGACGTAAGTTGCAAATATATTTTCCTAGTTTGTCCTTTGTCTTTCAGCATTGCTTTTGGTATATTTTCCCATGCACTTAAATCTGTTTTTATGTTGTCAAGATTACTAAGCTTTTTGTATGTGTATTTTAAGTCATAGTTAGCTCCTAAAGAAATTCACTCGTGTTTTCTTCTGATAGTTTTATGGTTTCATTTTTTAATATTAAGACTTTTTTAGTATCTCTACACCCAACATGAGGCTCAGACTCATGGTCCTGAGTCAAGAGTCTTGTGCTCTTCTGACTGAGCCAGCCAGGTGCATCTTTTAATATTAAGATTTTAAAGATATTTGCCTTTTTCCTGGTATGTAATGAGAGGTCTTGATTCAACATTATTTTTTCCAGGTGGCTACCCAGTTGTTTATTTAAAATTCTTTCTTGTCACTCTGATTTGAGTTTCCTCTTTTCATGTATTAAGTTTTTAAATGAATTTGGTTCTATTTCTGCATTTTATATTTTCCTGCTTTAGCCTGCTAGTCATGCACCACTATCTGTTTTAATTTGGGGGAACTGTTAGTATATTTTAATACCTGTTTGGGATAAATCCATCGTATCTTCATTTCCAGGGTGTTTCTGGCTACTCTATTTTTTTTTTAAGTTTTTAATTTAGGTAAGTAATCTCTACACCCAACGTGGGGCTCAAACTCACAACCCTGAGAACCGAGAGTCACACACACTTCCAACTGAGCCAGCTGGGTTCTCTGGTTATCCCTGCTGATATATTTTTTGAATGAATTTAAAACCAACTTACCCATTTCCTGGAGAAAAAAAATCCACTGGTAATCTTATTAAGGTTAAATTTATAAATTGACTCAGAGAGAACACACTTTTTGTCATGTTGGCTTTTTCCACTGAAGAACAGGGCATATATTTCTATTGTTCAGGTCTGTTTCAGTGTCCAACAGTGGTGTTTGGAAATTTTCCTCCCAAAAGTGCATATTTCTTATGAAGTTCATTCTTAAGTAGTATATCCATTTGCTGTGGTTCTTGCTATTGTGGATGTGGTCTTCTTTTTCACTGTAGTTTTTTTAACTGTTATTGTTTTACATAAGAAAGGTATTCATTGCTTAATTTAACTTTTATATCCTGCAGCTTACTGGATACTTTTATTATTTGTGGTAATCTTTCCGTTGATTTTCTTAAATATAATATCAAATCGTTTGAAAATTGTGACATTTCTAGCATCTATTTTTAAATTCCTTACTTTTGGAGTGGCTGGGTGGCTTGGTCAGTTAAGCATCTCACCCTTGGTTTTAGCTGATGGGTGTGAGTTGGAGAGACTGTGTCATGCTCTACACTGGGCATGGGACCTGCTTAACATCCTCTCTCTCCCTCTAACCCCTCCTCTGTGCTCACTTGCTCTCTTACTCCCTCTCTCTCAAAACTAAATAAATAAGGGACGCCTGGGTGGCTCAGTTGGTTAGCTATCTGCCTTCAGCTCAGGTCATGACCGAGTCCCACATTGGGCTCCTTGCTCAGCGGGGAGCCTGTTTCTCCCTCTGCCTTCTGTTCCACCTGCTTGTGCTCTCTCTCTCTCTCTGACAAATAAATAAATAAAATCTTAAAAAAAAAGTTAAAAAAATAAATAAAAAGAAAATCCCTTACTTTCTCTCATCTAATTATATATTTTTTTATATCTTCAGGATAATATTAAATAACAGTCATGATAGTGAGCATCTTTGTTTTGTTTCTTACTTCAGCATGCATTCTTTCAGTGCTCTCCATTCAGACTGATTCTGGTTTCTGGATTAATAAATCTTAGTCATGTAAAATAAATCACCTACTTATACTTTGAGTAATGTTTTTAAAAATCAAGAATGGGTGTTTATCTTTTGCAAATACTTATTAGTAACAGTTGAGATGATCATATAATTTTTCTCCTCAGATATGTTAGTATAGATAGATTCCTAATATGGAACTGTCTTTTCATTCATGCAACCAGCATCATTTGGTTATTATTTTTAATGTACCCTTTGCTTCTGCTTGTTAATATCTTATTTCAGGTTTCTACATTGATATTTGTAAGTGAGGTTGGTCTGTAGGTTTTTTTTTTTTGTTTTGTTTTGTTTTTTCTAAAGATTTTATTTATTTATTTGACAGAGAGAGAGAGATCACAAGTAGGCAGAGAGGCAGGCAGAGAGAGAGGAGGAAGCAGGTTCCCTGCCGAGCAGGGAGCCCGATGCGGGCCTCGATCCCAGGACCCTGAGATCATGACCTGAGCCGAAGGCAGAGGCTTTAACCCACTGAGCCACCCAGGTGCCCATTGTCTGTAGGTTTTTTTCTTTGTGCAATCTTTGTCAGGTTTTGGTGTCAATGTAATACTTGCTCTCAAACCATTTACAAATAAATTATCAGACTGAAGTTTCTCAGAAAACATGGGCCACGTGAATTTAGGCCACACATCAATGGAAAGGCTAGCTGTAGTTCTATATTTTCTGAGGATATTTTTATTTCCCCTCCCACCCACCACCAACTTTGAAGCAGATAAGTTTTCTCACTGTACTTTTGTATGGGCTTGATTTTTCTAACACATCTTTTGGATTTTAGCTTTGTGCATGGACTTCTATTCATTTTCCTCACTTTGGAAGTACTTCAATGCTCTAGACCTTGGGAGGATGTCAAAATGGAAATTTGAGGTCATAAAAGAGGACTCTAAGGCACCTGGCATTCCACTTGGATTTCTCTTTTCACTTATTTGGCCTATGTAACTTTTTGTAAATTTCTTGCTAACTTATTTTTTAAATTGAAAAGATATTGGCATGGCTGGGTGGCTCGGTGTGGTTAAGCATCTGCCTTTGGCTCAGTTCATGATCCCAGGGTCTTGGGATTGAGCCCCACATCAGGCTCCCTGCTTGGCAGGGGAGTCTGCTTTTCCTTCTTCCCCACCCCGACCCTGATCCTCTCCCCCCGCTCATGTGTGCTCTCTCTCTCTCTGCTCTCTCTTTCTTTCAAATAAATAAATTTTAAAAATCTTTTAAAAAAATTGAAATCTGTTTTATTTAGAATTTTTAGTTGTCATACAGCAAAAAGTTATTCAAGGTATCTGGTCTATTATACTCCTAGAAACAGACATTGTGACTTGCCATATCAAATATAAAAATATTTTATAATACTAAAGCAATTAAAATTGTGTGGTTTTGGCATAGAAATTCATAAAGAGATTAATGGGGCAGAATGGAGACTATGGAAGTAGATTTGTCTATATGTGAGAATGTAGTAGTATAACATGTTAAATTATTTTAAATTCACTAGTTTTGGAATAATTGGCAGAAAAAAGCTACATCCCTCCCATATACCATTCCCAAAATTAAATTCCAAATGGATTAAAGGATAAACTTTAAAAAACCCATAATCTATTAAAGTATTAGACAAAAACACAGACAAATATGTATAACTACTGAGAAGGAAAGATTGTCTAAATCAAACACACACACACACACACACACACACACACAATCACAGGAACATAGAGGCAAATATTTATAACCCATGGGTAGGGAAAATTCTCTAAAGCAGGAAAGACTCAAACTCAAACAAAAAGCTTTACAGGAAAGAGTGATAAATTTGATGACTTCAAGGGCGCCTGGGTGGCTCAGTGGGTTAAAGCCTCTGCTTTCGGCTCAGGTCATGATCTCAGGGTCCTGGGATCCAGGCCCATATCGGGCTCTCTGCTCGGCAGGGAGCCTGCTTCCTCCTCTCTCTCTGCCTCTCTGCCTACTTGTGATCTCTCTCTGTGTGTCAAATAAAGAAATAAAATCTTTAAAAAAAATTTTAAAAAAAATTTGATGACTTCAAAATAAAATCTTGTTCTTATAAAACACACCATAACCAAGTAAAATAAAAAGCAAGGTGAGAAAAAAGATTTGCATCATATTTACAGTAACAAAAATTAATATCACAAATACGTTAGAGAGTCAACAAGAAAGAGAAAAGCAATTCAATAGAAAAGTTGTCAAAGACTATAAAGAGGCAAAACAAAAAGCAAGTGAAGATATTAAAAAAATACCCCACTTTTACAGTCAACTGGGGACATGCAAATCTTAACAATGAGATACTATTTCTTAAGTGTGTCATAGAGAAAAATTCCATATTGATTATATCAGGTGTGAGCAAAAGAAAATTGATACCTTACATTCCGTTGTTGGGGATTTAAATTGATATAATCTCTTGGAAGATAATCTAGTGATATCAAAATTCTAAAAATGCATACCCTTTTATGTAAGAATACAACCTACACAGCACTTGTTAGAGGAATATATGCACATATGACAAAGATATCTACAATAACAAAAATTTTAAATAAACTAAATGTCCATCAGTCGTGATATGCTTAAATCATTTGGATTGTACATATGCAGGAGACATGTACAATAATATTCATTGCATCACTGTTTCTGATAGCAAATAGTCAAAAACAATCTAAATGACAACCACGGGGGGAATAGATAGATAAAATGGGGTCTAATCATATGATAGATTCCACACAGCAGTTAAAAGGAATAAACAAACATTTATCAACGTGGATGGATCTCAAACATAATTTACATGATAAAAGCAAGTCGTAGAGACATGTAACATGATACCATTTTTATAAAAAAGCTTAAACTCACTAAATAATGCTGTATATTATATAAGAAAAATATGGCAGGTGGGTTGGAAAGGTATATATTAAATATCTAAGAGTAAGATGCCTATGGTGAAGGGAGAAGAACGGAAATAAAGGAATAAAACCCCAATTTCGCTGTAAATGAATAATCAAATCATGTCAATCTATTCGTACATCTGGGGTCTTACACAATTGGAAAAACAAAAAACAAATGAACAGAACTGTGATACAACCATACCAGTACTTAGATGAGAGTTAAGAGAAAATAATTAAGTTGAGCTATATTTTTTTTTGTCATGGAAAAGTCCCCAAGACATATTATTAGGTGAAAAAAGCAAGTCAAAGAACCATATGTATAATGTTATAATACTTGTATAAAACAAAACTGCAAAATAAAACTCTACACGCACGCTCACATGTATGCAAATGCATAGAAAAGGTTTTGGAAAAGATAGCTATGGAAAAATATAAGCAATGATATGGGAAATTTTCCTACATTATTTATATAAATTTATACACAGTTTGGAATGAAAATAAAGGCAGAGAGAAATTTTAGGAAAAACAAAAATCAATAAGAAAGGAAATGTAAGGGTACCTGGGTGGCTCACTGGGTTAAGTGTCTGCATTTGGCTAGGGTCATGATCCCGGGGTCCTGGGATCGAGACCCACGATGGGCTCCCTGCTCAGCAGAGAGTCTTCTTCTTCCTCTCCCTCTGCCCCATTGTCCCTGCTCGTTTGCCCTCTCTCTCTCTCTCTCTCAGTCTCAAATAAATTAATAAAAATCTCAAAAAAAAAAGAAGAAAGGAAATGTTAACTCTAATGATCACTGATTCTGCAATGAGCAGTATTTTCAGTCATAATAATGTAGAGGTTTTGGTTTTTGTTCTCTCTTTTTCTCTCATTCTACACAGGTATGTGTGAATGATGTCTATATGTGTTTATGTGTGCATGAGCATGTTAACTTCCACAAGTATTTTATGTTCACAAATATTCATGCCATGATAAAATTTTGTTCATTTATGGTGTGAAATATAAATCCCAAGCGGACCAAATCCTTGCTTCTTACAGTCACATTAGCCCTGTCTGTTTGTCTCTCTCTCTGTGTCTCTCTTTCTGTCTCCATTCTACCTCTGTCTATCTCGGCTACATAGCAAGTCAAGTTTTCAGGGATGTCCATGGAGTTAAAATGAGATGAGATGGAAGATAGTATTATTTATTTGTTTATTTATCCTTTCGTTCTTTCTTTCTTTCTTTCTTTCTTTCTTTCTTTCTTTCTTTCATTCATTTAGAGTGGAGAGGAGCAGAGGGAGATGGAGAAACTCAAGCAGACTCCCCACTGAGCATGGAGCCTGACATAGGGCTCAATTTCATGACCCTGAGATCATGCCTGAGCCAAAATCGAGTCAGATGCTTAATCGACTGAGCCACCTGGGTGCCCTGGGTGATGATATTATTGAACAGTGTTCAGCTCTGCCACCATAGCGCATTCATTGCCAATAGCAATGAGTTTTCATTGATTTTTGTTCATAACCAACCTTTAGATAAAGCTTAGACCATTTAGTCATAGTGTAAATGTTATCAACCTTGATAATGCAGAAGTTGAGTATGGATGACAGAAGGTGCAAAGTGAAGTGTAGAATTACTAAGTGGACTGGTTGAGGAGCTAATATCTTAATTTTATAAAGAGCATTAAAAGTTAGTTGATGGGGGTGCCTGGGTGGCTCAGTGGGTTAAAGCCTCTGCCTTTGGCTCAGGTCATGATCCCAGGGTCCTGGGACTGAGCCCTGCCTCAGACTCCCAGCTTAGCAGGAACCTGCTTCTCCCTCTCCCTTTACTGCTCCCGCTGCTTGTGCTCTCTCTCTGTCAAATAAATAAAATCTTAAAAAAAAAAAGATAGTTGATGGACCACAAAAATAAACTGTTAAGATGACCTTTATAAAGGTAAAAGTTTTAAAAGTTATAAAGGTAGCCAATAGAGGGACTAAAAGAGGAGGTAAGGAAGGTGTTGAAAAGAGCCTATTTTTTCATTTATCATATGACAGATTAAATAGATAATATCTAATACTGATATACCAAGAAATGGCCTTAGAAGTATAACTAGGAATATGGACGTATATCAGGGTGCTTTTTTTCCAATAACAAAAATAACCCTAATTCAATTTGACTTGGATTATAAGGGAATGTTTTGGCTCTCAAACCTAAAATTCAAGAGACAAGGTAAGTTTAAAACTGATTCAAGCCAGCTCTGTTTCCTTGCACTTTTCTTGGCTCTGAACTTATTTATTGGTTGTCTTCATTGTTTTGGTACCAAAGTGGCTAGCATTCCAGGTCTTTCCTCATTTCCAAGTCCTGGAAAAACTGATCTCTAATTCCCAAAGAAAAATAAAATTTCCCTTTTCCTGTCTCATTAGGAGTCTTCTTACATTTTTATATCCTAACTGAAAATGAACCTATTGACAACATGATTGATGGTGGGAACATCCACTCTTCATAGGAAGGAAAGACGAAGCGCTTTCGTGGTAGAGGGTGAGCTGCTTTGGTTCAGGCTGGGAGAAGGGCCAGGGAGTCACCTGGGCTTAGAAAGTAATTATAAGTTGTATTTTGTTTGTTTGTTTGTTTTTATTTTTTTTTAAAGATTTCATTTATTTATTTGTCAGAAAGAAAGAGAGAACATAAGCAAGGGGAATGGCAAGCAGAGGGAGAAGGAGGCTCCCGGCTGAGCAAGGAGCACGATGTGGGGCTAGATCCCAGGGACCTGGGATTATGACCTGAGCCATGGCAGACACTTAACCCAACCAAATGAGCCACCCAGGTGTCCCTGCATATTTGTTTTTGAGAGAGAAAGCGCCCCATGAGCAAGAGGTGGAAGGAGTGGGAAGGAGGGTGTGAGGAGGGACAGAAGGGAAAGGGAGAAAGAAGGAGAGAGAGAGAGACTCCTAAGCAGGCTCCACACCCAGTGCACAGCCCTACTCCGGGCTCGATCTCACGATCCTGAGATCATGTCCTGATCCCAATCAACAGTCGGAAGCTTAACCAACTGAGCCACCCAGGCGCCCCTATAAGTTGTTTTTGAGTGGTACACCCCACCTCTATTCTCAACCTGTCTTCCTCTCAACCTTCAGTAGGCATTTTTAATGTTCCATTTCAGTCTCAGTGCTGCTGCGAGAAATTAGGAAAGAGCCGGTGTTCAGGCTTGGTATGAAGAATTAGAAGGAAAAGTGTAAGTCCGAACCTCTGACAGAGATGGTTAGCAATATCAGTCAGAGGAAGAGAGTCATGTCCAGGAGAGTGGTGAGACGAGGTCTGGACTAGAGAAGGAGCTTCTCAAACACATTGGGGGATGGGTGTGGTAATACATAGCAAATAGTCTGCTAGGGGCTTGAGTCATAGTTATTTGGGTATAAAGAGAATGCATGACCTAATTTTATATACGGGTTTCAAATAAATTGGATCTTACCCTAATTTCTCACTAATCCTTTTCTCTTCGGGGGAATATTTTCCTAGGAAAAAATGTTCCCTTATTTTATAGAAAAGTCACTCCCCTCTATAAATGAGTTTCCAGGACAGAATTCATGACCTGGCTAAGGGGGAGAAGGTTCCTTATTTAAGACATTAATACTCCTTTGTTCACTTAGCTATGGATTTGATTTTTTGGTAACTCAACTATTTGTAGGTCCTACACAACTATGTGTGTGTAGATGTGCCCATTTATGTTCAAAGATTACAGCAAGTCAGAGATCCTTGCCATTTTGCTGTGTGTAATAGGGCTTGTAATGAAAGATTCCATGGATTGGTGACCTTCTTCTAGGGAAACAATTTTTCTGGGGCACTTGTGGGACTGGAGATGTAGTTATTCTGGTCAAATATGAAAGAGAACCTTAAAATGTTGAACAAGACTCTCTGGGAAAACAAAGAATTTCCTGATTCCTAGAGACCTTTATGAATGGAACAGACTGAAACTTGTCCTTGATAGTTTAGCTGTTCATGTATCGGAAGGAAGAATAACCATCAGATACTCTTTCAGTGTCCTTGTCTAGTTCTGAGGTTTTACGTTTTTAAAATTGAAGAGCACAAACACAATTTAAGCTTTCCATTTTGTTTTGCTCTTAAGGTACATAAGTTTGGTATTGATCGTGGAAATGGTGAATGGAAAGAAAAAATATAAAGTTGAATTTAAAGTTGTTTTTCCTTAAAATGACAAAGCTTATGACCTGCCACATAAGCTATACAGCTTTGAAACACAATTCTTCCAACATTTATGTCCAAGGATTATTATATTCAGGAGAAAGATATAGGGAAGAGGGTTTCTTTCCAAATAAGATTTTATTCAAGGTTGGCCATCGATGTTCTAGGAAACAATAATAGGGCAATAATCATTTTTTTCTGCCTGCAAAGTGGTTTTCCATGGAAGGACCTTTAAACACATTTGGAAATGGTGACCTCATTAATCCCAGCCACATTTGTGTGGGAGGACTGGTACCCTCGTATGTGACACCATTATAGACGGCCAAGGGCTAAATGATTTGTCAAAGGTCAACCTACAGATCCCTAGGAACTATTTGACAATCACTTTCTTATATTTTATGGTTCAAAATCTTTGTGGTTCAAAATCTACTGTAGCATTTCTTATTAATGGATGACTAGGATTCATATCACAGGTCGCAAATACTGACTCAAGGAGGTAAACATTAGAAGGTCAAGTTAATGGAAGAAGACTTGGCTGCAAAGAATTGTCCAGGTATATGAATGGAATGCCTTGTTTCTCCTCTGCCTGCAGTGGAACAAAATTAACCAGATGACATTAAACGTGCCCAAGATACCTTTCATGTGGGCTCCTCTGGATCATATGGCAAACTTACCTCATTCCACTTGTGACCTCATCATGGCCTTCTTTCTTTTCTGTGACCTCTTCTATTTCTTACATAAACACTGACTTCATCTGTAAGGATACAGAATTCCATGCAGTGGAAACAATATCAATTTTTGAAATTGGAGCATAAGCTCAATAGGCATGATTTTAAAGAGGGCCATTCTGCTTAATAAGGAGGATGAGAACTGTTATGGGTCAGAAAGAAAATATTTTCCAGCTTTAAAAAATAGCTGTTCAGAATTTACCATGTACCGTGTCAGGCATCGCTTGCTGTGCAATGATTAAAAAGCCGATCTGCCCTCAAGAAGCTGGACAAGAGAAGAAATAGATCTGACTGTATGGGATAACAATGGCTTAAACATAAAAGGTTTATTCTTTTCCAGAAAAGCAGTCTAGAGGAGATAAGCCAGGGATGGAATAGTGGCTTCACAAAGTCACCGGACATCGTCTCTTCCTATTTTTAACTCCATTATCCTTGACCTCGGTGTCCATCCCGATGGCCCCCTCATGGTCCAAGGTGGCTTTCTTAGTGCTAGCCATCCCCCTCTTTACCTCTGGCAGCAGAAAGGTGGAAGGAAGGAGAAAAGGACAAAAGGTCCAGCCTTCTCTCCTTTAGCAGTCTTTCTGTAAGTTCCAGAAAACATCTCTCCTTATATATCTCACTGATTAGAATGTAGTCACATGACCATGCTTGGCAAGGTAGTCCCGTGAGGGTAGTTTCTCTGTGGGTTTATTGCCGCCCTGAGTAACTGGGGCTGTGTTACCAAAAAAGTGGGGCAGAACGGATATTGGGCGGCTACTTACAACCTCTGCCTGAGGAAGTTAAAATTTACCTGGAGAAATAAGAACTTGTGGGCTTGAAAAGCCAATCAGTAGTGTACTGAGAAGGGCCAAGCAATGGGTTATCAAAATTTGGAGGAGGGAGAGAACGTGTCCAAGTAGCCTCAAATAGGGGCATGGAAGAACTAGGATTTGAACTCTCCTTTTTTTTTTTTTTAAGATTTTATTTATTTATTTGACAGAGAGAGAGGAGAGCACAAGCAGGGGGAACAGGAGAGGGAGAAACAGACTCCCCTGCTGAGCAGGGAGCCCAATGTAGGGCTCGATCCCAGGACCCCAGGACCGTCACCTAAGCCAAAGGCAGATGCTTAACCTACTGAGCCACCCAGGCGCCCTGACTGATTTTTAGAAACTACCCAAGGCAAAATTTCCCAAACCACTTTGCCAGGATAAAATGTGAACGCCGACTTTACTTCCCTGTTACTGGAACGGACACTGCTATGTTCCACATACAACTCATGCCAACCAGAATCATGGCATTATTAACTCCAATGAATTCCCCTAATTTTGGATTGTCTAAAATAGCACAGAGAGTGTAACCACTGAATATATGACAACAGTAATCAAAATAAATACATGGGATGCCTGAGACCAAAGCTCAAGGCTATTATTCATTAAATGGGGAGGAAAAGCCTCCAAAAAAAGGTTCTGGGCCCCTTTCCTAAATATTAATTGTTTATTTCATGATCCCTCACCGCTCTAAACAGACCTTAAACTGCCCCTTCCTAATATGCTCCTGTAAAGGATTATAAACTAGAGAGGAGGTTGGTTTAAACAAAGTAATCAGAAAGTAAGCAATCTTTCTCTTTCTCTCTGGCTCAAAGCTTGTTTTGTCTGTTAGAGAACTTTTCAGAGCCCAGACCTCAAGGTCAAATCAAGGTCACCCTTCTGCTTTTTGAGGTATGGGTGCTTTCACGTTATTTGCTCATTTTTATTGCTGAGAATAACCATCCATTTGCCCCCCTAACTGGGGCCTCCCCAACACAAAGACTGGTGAGTGGGCACTGGCAGGGGGGTTAATCCCATTCAACACAAAGCAAACAAGTTCAAATCTCATTAAATGGCGGACTTTGCAGCAAGAATACAAGCGTTTCCAATTTAGAAAAGGAAGATAGAAATGTGACAGAGAAGTATTCTAATCATTTAGCAGAATAAATTGTACCAACATGATACTAAAGCTGTCAACTTGGTGGAAAAAGGATAAACTCCATTAATAATACAACAGCAATGCTTACTTTTTCACATGAGGAAAATTCCATTACAACCAACAGCCCGGGGCTTTCAAATTGCTTTTGTTCTAGATCAATGGAATATTGTTATAAAGAATATATTGCTAGCAATGATAGTTTGGATCTGTAGACGAAACCTAGCTGATTTTTTTTAGAGCGAACCAGGAAAGACCTTGGTGGATACGCAAGGGGCCAAGTGTGAACGACCCCTTTTGAGCACATTTTAAAAGGTAAACCCTTCACATGGGCACACACCTTGGTGACCAGAATGCAGGCTGGAATTCAACTCCCTTTGGCCCCTCAGCCAGGCCGCAACCTTAGGCAGAGGCCCCTAGTGGCACAGGATTATTCTTTTAAGGCCTATTTGTGAGGTGACTCTCTAGAATTTTCTTCCTTAGGTCTATCCTGGGACAGGCCTCATCAGATGCATCTTTTTTAGTAATAAGGTCCTCTATGGTAGAATTTCTCATTTAAGGATTTGAACGAATGCTTTTCCCCCCCTGGTTTCAAAGCACTTTAGATTCATCCTACAAGGGTCTTGCAAGCATGCCGTGTCCAGCAATGCCATGCCCATGGTGCCTCGGCGACATATACACCAAGGCATGTCAGAGGCCTGGCTTGTTTAGCAACAATTCTCAACTGACACGTGATCTCTAAGGGGACTGTCTTAGCTTGGCTTTCCCAAAAAGCAGACCTTAAGACAAGAGTCTGAACACAGTTTATTTTGGAGTTGGCCCCAGGAAGTGGGGGTTTGGGAAATTGAGACGCAAGGTAAGGAGAAGGTCAGTAACAGAAGGATCAACGAGCAGGCTACTGCTGTGGGCAGCTGGGGCCCCATCCCACTGAGGATGCTCTGAAAGACTGAAACACACCTCAGATTTGTCCCACTGAGGGTGGGCAAACGGAGGCATTTATTCATTGACTCCCATCCCCATTGAGGGTTGTCCCTGGGAGCGCGGACTGATAGGGCACAGGGGTCAGAGACAGCTCAGAGGCAGAAAAGAAGCCAGGGTTTGGGATCTGAAGCTGTTGGTGTGTACGGAGACTTCCACCAGAGCTGGAGGTGGCTCGGTTACAGAGCACTGACGAAGACTGACCATCTCTCCCTCAGAAGCTGTTACTCACACGTCAGATCATATGGGCCTCATATGGCCCCTGGTGGTCTGTGCCCTCTCTACATCCCCCGATATGTGGGTGCAGAAAAAGCTTGAGAGCCATTTGGGTACTGAATGGCCCTTTCAACCTCAGGCATGCTCTCAGAATATGGTTCTTTCTCCCCCTTTACTCTAAATCAGCGCCTTCCGTGCTTTTGCACGTAACTGAACACATAGGATCTTATTTGAGCGTCGTGTTGACTTTCTCAGGGTTTAATTTTGCGGGGAGCAGAAATTGAGAGGTTTCTCCTGGACAGAGATGCCCAAGAGCAAAGAAGTTCTAGCAAAGGGTGTTTCTATCCCAGCACTCAGCCTGTCCCTGCACACCAGTGCTGGGTTCAGAAGTTCCGTGCCTAGATCCTCCTCCTTACCAAGTCCTGCCGCTACTTCTTGACACCAGCAGTTCTAACTTCTCTGTGGTCAGGAACTGCTTTGAGAATCAAATGAGAACCATGAACTTGCTCACTAAAATAACGTGCAAATATACACACATAGATTCATTGTTTGCATATAGTGTCAGGGGTTCCAACAAAAACCCCAAAGCTCATCTGGGGACATTGTCTTACTTGAACCATGGTGTGGCTTGGGTGTGTCCATTTCCTTCCATTTCTACAGCCCAAATGCCTCCGTTG
Organism: Ailurus styani; assembly: GCA_002007465.1. Classification (NCBI taxonomy): domain Eukaryota; kingdom Metazoa; phylum Chordata; class Mammalia; order Carnivora; family Ailuridae; genus Ailurus; species Ailurus styani. The sequence continues at coordinate 1,410,717 of LNAC01000286.1, read as the reverse complement.
GGTTTGCCCGGCTTCTGACCCTGTCTTTGAAATGATACAGTGAAGTGATGAAAAGCCAGATCCCAGGAATCATCTTCGCTGGGCAATACATCAGCTGTGTCCCTTTGGGGAGGTCTCTTAACCCCTCTGTGCATTGGTTTCCCCACCTGTACAGTATGCCTTCTTTTTTTTTTTTTTAAAGATTTTTTTATTTATTTAACAGAGAGAGATTACAAGCAGGCAGAGAGAGAGGAGGAAGCAGGCTCCCTGCTGAGCAAAGAGCCGGATGTGGGCCTCGATCCCAGGACCCTGAGATCATGACCTGAGCCGAAGGCAGAGGCTTTAACCCACTGAGCCACCCAGGCGCCCCCCACCTGTACAGTAAAGAAAAGTACCTACCTTAGATGGCTATTGTGGGGGTCAGAGAGCTAGCAAATGTAAAAGCCTTAGGAACCATGTCTGGTACATAACAGGTACTAGGCATATCCAAGCTATTGTGATTGCTGTTTCTTACATGGAGGCCATGGCCTTGGAAGGTAGAGTGGCTTAATGGAAAAAGTCTAGATTTGCTGTCAGTCAGCAATGGGTATACTGCTATCCGGTCTCAATTACCCACTGTGTCATCTTAAGCTAAGTGAGGGTTTCGTGTGGTTTTTTAATGTTTTGTTTTGTTTTGTTTTGTTTTTTTATTTTCGCTCTCTTAACCTTAATTTCCTTACCAAGGAACTCTTGGTTCACTGGTTCTCAAGAAACATTTTGTAAAGTCCTTTTTTAGTACCAAAATGAGATTCACAGGTGATAGGATCATTCTACGCACAAAATTTTAAAATAATTATAATGCCTAAATATAAAGGAGAAATAAAGGAACAGTAGTTTCTCATAAAACAACAGAAAATGTATAGACCTAACTATAATAGAAAGCATAATGAATGGGCGCCTGGGTGGCTCAGTGAGTTAAAGCCTCTGCCTTCGGCTCAGGTCATGATCTCAGCGTCCTGGGATCGAGGGCTGCATTGGGCTCCCTGCTCGGCAGGGAGCCTGCTTCCTCCTCTCTCTGCCTGCCTCTCTGCCTACTTGTAATCTCTCTCTCTCTCTCTGTCAAATAAATAAATAAAATCTTAAAAAAATAAAAATAAAATAAAAATAAAAAAAGAAAGCATAATGAAGTCGTCAGATGCTTACACCAATGTGTAGAATCAATCAGAGATTGATACGAGTGTGCATTTTTAAAAAATATTTATTTATTTATTTGACAGAGAGGGTAAAAATAGGGGGAGCAGCAGGCAGAAGGAGAGGGTGAGGGAGAAGCAGGCTCCTTGCTGAGCAGGGAGCCTGATGCGGGGCTTGATCCCAGGACCCTGGGATCATGACCTGAGTGGAAGGCAGCCGCTTAACCGACTGAGCCACCCAGGCGTCCCACCAGTGTGCCTTCTTGTCTTGGTGACTTAAAAACCATAATTAATACTGTCAGGTGACAGATTTTTGGGGGGGAAATCTTGGTAAAGCTCTGAACAAAATGACATTAGGATCTTCTCTCAGTTTAGGTTTTCTGGGTGGCTAAGTCAGTTGAGCATCCCACTTTTAGCTTCCACTTGGGTCATGATCTTGGGTCATGGGATCGAGCCCTGCAGCAGGCTCCATGCTCAGTGGGGAGTCTGCCTGAGATTCTCTCCCTCTCCCTTTTCCCCATCCTACCTAGAGAGAGAGAAGCGCTCTCTCTCTAAAAATCAATCAATCTTTAAAAAAAAAATCTCTCTCAATTTAAATAGTGGTTTACATTCCTGGAACCATCAGTGTAAACCCATGACAAAACATTTTGTGATTACATGCAAAAGAGTCAGGTGCTAGGCTTGACCATTCTGAACAGGTTTTTCACCCTGATAAATGTCCAGCAGGCCTTTTGAGAATTGTGTGGGGCGCTCACGGAAATTCCTTGTTGAGTAGGACTGTCTCATACATGGAAGGAAGTAGAGCACCCTCTGGCCCCAGTCCTCTAATGCCAATAAGGCCAATCCCCTAATTATGGTGATAATCAAACCCCCCCCAATTTCCCAAACACATCCTAGTAGGAACGTCAATCTTTCATTAACAGTAGGTTAACTAGTCCTGAGTCAAAAAAAGGCTGAAAAACTCGGGACCAGAAAAAAACCTTCCTCAGTGAAGATTTTACTATACCCTCCACTCTACCTCAACCTCTCCCAGGACTTAGGACTCCACCGTGGGGGACCGAAAGAGAACTGATGTAACAATGGGCCAGGCCAGCCCTGGAAAGGATGCCGAGGCAGGCAAATGGTCCCTCCGGCTTCCCCTCACTCCATCTCCTCCTATCTCTGCTCAGATTTTTTCATTTTCTCCTCCCTCTCAGGCTTTCTCCCTATCACAACTCTCTTTCAGACGTGGAGATGATATCAGGGATTTATACTGGTGTGAATATGCATTAAATTTTTCTCCCTCTAATCCAAATGGCCTATGAGCATATAAAAGATATTCAACCCTACTAGGATTTAAGGTAGTGAAAGATTTTTAAAAAATGATGAGAGGCTGTTTCATACTCACCAAATTCATAAAAACCTAGAAGTCCAATACCAAACATTAGAAAAGAGGTGGAGAAATTGGTACGATCACTTTGGGGAGCAACGACTTTATCTGTGACAATTAGAAATGCTCATATTCCTATCTCAGGAAGTCTACTTTCAGGGCTACACCTTAGAGAAACACTATCTGGTTGGACTAGAGGGTGTGAATATTTGTGGTGGCATTATTTTAATAATGAGAAATGAAATCAACTGGGAACATTTAAATGTCATTAATAGAAGATCAGTTTCATATATCGTCATAGATTTGTACCAGGGAATATTATACAGAAATTACAATGACGAATCACAGCTTTGTGTCTGCACCATGATAGATCTTAAAAACAACACAGAAAAGCTAATGGCAGGTATGTAGAGTGTGATACCATTCAAATAGTTTAAAAACCTGCAAAAACAGTTCTATATATTGTTTATAGAAACATGACTATGTAGGAAAAGCATGAAACATGTCCAAGAATGATTAACGCTAACTTCATGATCTTGGTTATCTCTACAGAAGGAGAAGGCAGTAGGAGATTGGGAAGAGGATACACAGAAAGCCCTCAGTTGCAGCTGCAATGTTTTTGTTCTAGAAAAAAATATCTGAAGGAAATGTGACAAACTGTTAAGATTTAATTTGCTATAAATTGTGCTGGATAGACTATGTATTCATTATATCTTTTATGTATTTCTATGAGAAATGTACCATAATAAAAATAATTTTTAAAGTTGATGCATCTCTAAGGGTATTTGTATTCCTGGCTTAACAAATTCTTTTTGAGCTTCTAGGCACCGGATGCTGAGACAGAGAACTCAGCAATGAACGAGATGTAATCCCAGCCCCTTAGTTGGAGGTTCTTACACTCTGTTGTGCATCAGAGTATCACTTGGAAGCCTTCTTAAAACATAGACTGCTGGGCCAAACCCCCGAGTTTGTGATTCAGCAGGACTAGGATGGGGCCGAGAATCTACATTTCCAACAAGCTTCCAGGTGACCCTGCTGTTGCTGGTTCTGGGACTTCTCAAAGCATTTAACACTATTGTGGAAGAACAGTCTCTATTCCTACTATAAGGATTCCAAGAACTGATGGGAGAACTATTTTCTGATGGCATGCTTGGCCAAATCTGTAAAAATACACTTATGCTGCCCACCCCACGCCACAGGGAACACATCTTCCTGGCCTCTCAAAAAATGTAACTCCAGGGATGCCTGGGGGTTGGCATCTGACTCTTGATTTTGGTTCAGGTTGTGATCTCAGGGTTGTGAGATGGAGCCCCATGTCTGGCTCTGCACTAAGCGTGGAGTCTGCTTGATATTCTCTCTCTCCCTCTGCCTCTGCCTTTCGCCCCCATTCTCTCTCTCTCTCTCTCTGAAAATAAATGAACAAAAAAATTTTTAAAGATTTTATTTGTTTATTTGACAGAGAAACAAAGAGGGAGTGCACAAGCGGGGGGAGTGGCAGGCAGAGGGAGAAGCAGGCACCCTGATGAGCAAGGAGCCCAGTGTGGGACTTGATCTCAGGACCCTGGGATCATGAGCTGAGCCAAAGGCAGATGCTTAACTGACTGTGCTACTCAGGCACCACAATAGATAATTTTCTTTTTAAATGTAACTTCAAAGGTGTAAGCCTGATGATTCACAAGACCTGTACCCCTGGGGCAAATAGTAATAATAATAATAATAATAATAAATTAATGTAACTTCATCCACTTACCCGTTTTTACTTGTAGTTGTGTATATTTCAATTTATCCCATTAAAATTTTAGGTCCCTTGGGGACAATTTTACCTCCTGTTTGGTGCATACCCTATAAAAAATGTTAACAGTAGTTATTTGGGAGTGATAGAATTATAGGTGATTTAAAAATATTTTTGCTTGTCCGCATTATCTAATATTTCCATGATGAACATTTCCATGATGAACAAGTGTTAATTATATAATAAGGATATATAATAGGGGCACCTGGCTGACTCGGGTAGAACATATGAGTCTTGATATTGAAGTCCTGAGTTCAAGCCCCACATTGGGTGTAGAGCTTACTTAAAAAAAGAAAGAAAGAGGGTAACAGTAAAATAAATATGTATCAACTTGTATTAGGCTTTATGATGAGGACAGAGATGCTAAGAAGTAATACGAATATGTTCTTGTCTTAAGAGGTTTATGATCTCATTCATTCGTAAGAGAGAACATACATAGGAAAAACATGTAGTAATAAGATATTTGGGAAAGAGCGAGCACTGAGGACTAAGTGCACAGTCCGCTAGTACTTGGGAGGGAAATAATAACTGGGTTGGGGAGCCCTACAAGGGCCATGAGGGCCCAGCCTTGGATGACAAAACAGCTTGGCATCCACCGGAGCCTCCCCGTGGAGGCGGAGGGAGGAGGCAAGCATCTGGGCGACCCCCACTGTGAGCCGGTATATAGCACAGTGAGTGTTCTGTGAACACTGTTGACGTGAAGAATTGAAAAATTATTGAATTCATATAGAAACTTCGCTTGGGCACAAGTACACATTCGGCACAGAGAGGAACCAAAATTAATTTCATTGTGGATTTATGACAAGTCAAGGATGGGAGAATAGTCTGTCATTTTCTTTTTTACATGATTCTGCACTGATGACCACATCTCCAAAGTGCATCGGTGAGTTTGTAGATAAAGACCCCTTTGGACTAGACATACTTTTTAGGTGTATTCTCTACTTTTGCTCTTAACATCCGAGAGTTCTGTTGGATTGTTAGTCTTCTAGTTTCTCTATTCAAAACCCACTTATCCTGAAGGAGCATCTCTTCATTTCTTCATATTTGGATTAATATTTTTCTCTGTGTTAAAAAAACCTGGAGACGTCTATGTGGACAAGATAAAATAGCAGGGACCAAATTTACTCTTCTGTTTTAAACAACTATGAAAGCAGATTGGGGCGCCTGGGTGGTTCAGTTGGTTAAGTGTCTGACTCTTGATCTCAGGTCAGGTCTTGATCTCAGGGTTGTGAGTTCAAGCTCTATGTTGGGCTCCACACTGGGCGTGGACTTAATTAAAAAAAGAGAAAAAGATCAAGAATGCAGATTAAAGTGTATATGGGCAGAGGTGGGGAGGGAATATATGGAAGGGCTGGACAGTGGAGTTACAAAGAGGCACAAAGAAACTTTTGAGGGTGATGGATATATTCATTATCTTGACGCTTTCACAGGCATGTGCATATTTCAAAGCTTAGCCTGTATGCTTCAGATATGAGAGTTTATTGTACATCAGCTAGATCTCAATAAAACTGTTTAAAAATTACTGGGGAGAAAAAAACCAGCCTGGGAGCATAGGTACCATTTTTTTTTAAATCTCTTATGAATCAATTGGCTATTATTTGGATAATTTCTCTTTCTTTTAGCAGATTTTTAAAATTACTGTTAAGCAGAGGTGAATATACAGAGGTGAAATCTTAAGCAGAGGTGAAAAAGACTTCTGTGATCTTTAGTGGAGTATTTTCTCCTCCTCTTGTAAGATTTGTTCTTACCGTTAAGCACAGGTAGACAGTTGATCCTCAAACAACATGGGTTTGAACAGTGACAGTCCACATAATACAGGCACTTTTTTAAACAGTACTGTGCTATATATGTTCTTTCTCTTCCTTATGATTTTCTCAACATTTTCTTGTCCCTGGCTTCCTTGATTGTAAGGATACAGTTCGTAATACATTTAACATACAAAATATGGGTTCATTGAGTTTGTATTATCCATAAGCCTTCCAGTCAACAGTAGGCTATTTGTATTTAAGTTTTGGGGGTAATCAAAAGTTGCACGTGGATTTTCAGCTAAGCCCTGCATTGTTCAAGTGTCAACTGCACTGTAAAGCTAATGAAGTTAAGGCTTCCGGACCCTCATGGAGTTCCTTCCAAAGTCTTGTATCAAATTTTTTTTAAAGATTTTATTTATTCATTTGCAGAGAGAGAGATCACAAGTAGGCAGAGAGGCAGGCAGAGAGAGAGGGGGAAACAGGCTCTCTGTCGAGCAGAGATCCTGATGTGGGGCTTGATCCCAGGACCCTGGGATCATGACCTGAGCTGAAGGCGGAGGCTTAACCCACTGAGCCACCCAGGTGCCCCTTGTATCAAATTTTTAATTTGTAATTGTGTGTGTATGTGTTTAAAGAGGTCCCAAATTGTGTAAGATGAGGGCCCCACAACACCTGGATTCAACCTTACTGTTACAAGGAGCTAAAAGGAGTGTTTAGTGAGCAAAGTGTTCCATCACTACTGCAGACAGGACATAGACACCCAGAGAACGTGACGGCCATGGCGGCCATGCTTAGAGCAACACTCTCTTCTCAGAGAAGACTGTGGACTTGGCAAAACAGCCAAGGAGCTGTCAATAATACTTAAGACTTCCTCACCTACTTTCTCATCAACTACTCTATCTAGAGGGATCAGACTGTGAAGGAGACACATGGTCCAATAAGTACAGTTTGTTTTCAGTGGCTCATGAATATTCGAAGGAGTCAACAGTAATCTAGGATTGAGAAAGCAATGTAGTGGAGGAGGGCTCTGCCCAGGCGCCCTCTGTGATCGAACCTTGGGGCATTTCAGTTCCAATACAAGACTCCAGACAAGGAGTCTTCAAATGGTGGTGGAAATGGGATATTTTACTATCTTTGGGCCTCATCTCACACTTTCTGAGTAAAATATCCTTGCTCTTTTTCTCTGTCTTCCAGATCCCACCAGTCCCTCAGTATCAAGCTCAGTGTCTTCCTCCTACAATTGCTTTCCCAGATGTACCCAGCTCAGAGTAAAATCTCCCTCCCCCAAACTGGGCACTTAAGACATGTACCATTCTTGGCACTGTGAGAGGTTTAGACCAACTCCTGTAACCGTGTGATTTGGATAAGTGATAACCTTCCCGAGCCTAGAGTTCCCCAATAGTAATTCATTTTCCACACTCATCATGTGTTAATTTTATCATTAAGATGTTTTCTGATGGCAGTCATAATTCCCTCTGATGTCAGAGTTAGCATGAAGCTTAACTAAGACAATATACGTAAACATCGTTTGTAAACTAGAAAATGCTGTACAAATATGAGGTACTGGCAGAGGGGATATTCCAAATATTTAATGACTGGTAGGCATTGCCCTTGACAAATCAGAAGAGTCTTCAACCACAGCCCTGGAACAGAGTCTGGTAAGCTCCTCCTGGCCAGACATTAACTCTTTAATTGCGAAAATTCCTAAATAAAAGGCAGGTTTGGGGTTTCCTGATGGAGAGGCAGAGGTAATGTGGGCCTAGTGGAAAGAGGCTCAGGGGGCTAGGACCACAGCTATCAAAAAATATTTTAATATTTTAAAAAGCATTTTAACTTGCACACGAGTACCATAATTATTGCTTTAAAAAGAGCAATACTCGGGGCACCCGGGTGGCTCAATTGTTAAGCTTTCAGCTCAGGTCTTGATCCCAGGCTCCTGGGATTGAGCCTCACATCAGACTCAGCAGGGAGCCTGCTTCTCCCTCTACTCCTCCCCCCCATGCTCTCTTTCTCAAATAAATAAATAAAATCATTTTTAAAATTTTTAAAAATTAAAAAAGCAATCCTCTTTTATTAATTTGCTAAAAAACAAGAGTTCAGTACGAACCTTTGTATACATATGTAGTTTATGTGTTGCTGGTTTGTTTGTTTTTTTTAAAGTATGCCCAATCCCCTTTTATATTCCACTAGCTTGTAATGATATTACAGAACTCAGTTAAGCCTGAAAGGTGTACAGACAAATCCTAATTTTTGAGGCCTGTTTTTAGTCTTAGAAATGTCCCAGGTGCAATCCAACATTGACCAGCATATGAAGAACCAGGAAAATCTCAAGTGGTAAAGGAAAAAACAATCAATAGACACTAACCCTAGGGAGACATAAATGTTGTATTAATGAGACAAAGACTTTACAACAGCAGTGCTCAAAGAGGGAAGGTGAATACTCCTGAAACAAATGGTACAAAGAACGTCTCAGCAAGGAGATAAAAGATATAAAGGAGCAATAAGGGACACCTGGCTGGCTCAGTCAGTAGAGCATGTGACTCTTGATCTGGGGTTGTAGGTTTGAGCCCCACACTGGGTGTAGAGATTACTTTAAAAAAAAAAAGTCTTTAAAAAAAAAGAAATGAATGGAAATTTTTAAATGAAAAAATAATAATTAAAATAAAAATTTACTGAATGAGAAGAATAGAGATGATGCAGGAAAGAGTCTATGAACTTAAAGATAAATTGATAAAAATGATTCTATTTTAACAGAGGAAAAAAAGAAAAAAAATGAGCAGAACCTCAGGGATTCATGAAAGCATATCTTAAATCCTAATATATATTTCATCAGATATTTAGATAATCAAAAAGAAATAAGCATGGGGAAACAGAAGAATAAAAATCAGAAAACAAATAGTAAAATGGTAAATAAGTCCAATATACCAAAAATTACATAAAATGCAAATAGTCTAGACACATCAATTAAAAGACAGGGATTGCCAGAATTGTTTTTTGATAAAAAAAGAAAGAAGAAAGAAAGAAAGAAAGAAAGATAGAAAGAAAGAAAGGTAGAAAGAAAGAAAAAAGAAAGAACCTAAAGGTCTGCTGTCTACAGGAAACAAGTTTAAATATAATATCATAAGAACATAAATAAAAGAATGTAAAAAGCTGTATCATGCAAACGCTAAGCAAGAGAAAGTTTGAATGGCTAATTAACATTAGAAAAAGTGGGCTATAAAGCAAGAAAAATTAACAAGCATAAAGAGGGACATTACATAACAGTAAATGGGTCATTTGTCAAGAAGACATAATAATCCTAAATGTACATGCATCGAATCACTGAACTTCAAGACACGTGAACCAAAAATACAACAAATCCACAATTGTAATTGGAGATTTCACTACTCTTCTCTCATTAATAAATGATACGGCTAGACAGAAAATCAGCAGGGTTATAGAAGAGCTGAATTACACTATCAAACAACTGGATCTAATAGACATTTGTAAAGTATTCCACTTAATAACAGCAGAATACACACTCTTTTCAAGTACACATGGAACCTGCATCAAGACAGACCGCATCCTGGGTCATAAAACAAAATTCAACAAATTCAAAAGAATTGAAATCATGTAACGTATATTCTCCGACCATAAAGAAATTGAACTAGAAATCAACTCAGAAAGGTAACTGATAAATCTCCACACTTTTGGAAACTAACACACATCTAAATAAATCTATGGCCTGAAGAGAAAGTACCAAAAGGTATTTTAAAATATTTTTAACTTAACAAAAATGAAAACACAACCCATAAAAATTTGTAGGATGAGGTTAAAGCAGTGTCTAAAGGGGAATTTATAATGTTTATAAATGCTTATAATGCTTATAAATTTAAAATGCCTATATTAGAAAAGAAGAAATGTGTCAAATCAACAGACAGACTGCACTTCCATCTTAAGAAACTAAGAAGAGCAAAATAAACACAATGTAAGCAGAAGGAAGGAAATCATAAAGATGAGAAATCAATGACATCGAAAACAGAAAAGTAGAGAAAAATTGATGATATCAAAAGCTGGTTCTATGAAAAGATGAATGAAATTAATAAACTCTAGCCACAATGATAAATAAAAGAAAAAAAGACATAAACTGATAATAGCCGTAATGAAAAGGGGAATAACATTACAGACTCCACAGATAGTAATAAGAAATACTGTGAACAATTCTATATACATAAAATCAATAACTTAGATGAAATGACCATTTCCTTAAAAGCCACAAGCTTCTGGGGTGCCTGTTTGGCTCAGACAGTAGAGTGTGTGACTCTTGATCTCAGGGTTGTGGGTTCAAGCTCCATGCTGGGTGTAGAGATTACTTAAAAATAAAATCTTAAAAAAAAAACCCCACAAATTTCCAAAATTCACCCAAGAAGAAGTAGGTAACATATATATTAAAGAAATGGTATCCATAGGTTAAAACCTTAAAACAAACAAAAAACACAAAACCCCCTTCAGGCCCAGAGGTTTTCACTGGTGAATTCTATCAGACTTTTAAAATACAAATAGCACCAATTTTATGCAATGTCTTCCAGAAAATGGGAGAGAAGGGAACACTCTCCAACTTATTTTATGATGCTAGAATTGCCTTGATACCAAAACTAGACCAAGACAGTACAAGAAAAGAAAAGTACAGACCAATATCCCTCACGAACAGTACACAAAAGTGCTCATCAAAATACTAGGAGATCAGATCCAGCAATATATAAAAAGAATAATACTCCATGACCAAGTAGGGTTTATCCTGGGAATGCAAGGTAGGTTCCAAATTAAGAAATCAATCAGTATAATCCACTGTATTAAAAAACTAAAGAAGAAAAATGACAAAAGCATACCAAACAATGCAGAAGTATGTGAAAACATCTAGCATCCATTCGTAATAAAATCTCTGAGCAATCTAGAAACAAAAAGAAATTTTCTACAAAATACCTATAGCTATTAAGATGCTTAATGGTGAAAGTCGAAATGCTTTCCCCTAAGATCTGGAACAAAGCAAGGATGTCCTCTCTCATTATTCCTATTCAGTATAGCACCCAAAGTCCTAGTCAGTGCAATAGGCAGAGAAAGAAAATAAAATGCATACTAATGAGAAAGAAAGAATACTGTGTCTATATGCCGGTGACATGATTTTCCATAGAGAATCTCAAGGAACCTACAAAAAATGTCCTAAGTTAATAAAGAAGTTTAGCGCAACCACAGGATATAAGGTCACTTCACACACACAAAAATGGATATTTCTATACATTAAAATAAACAAATTGGAAACCAAAATTTAAAAATATATGTATCACTTGGAAATTTTTAAAGAGAAATACTTAAGTATAAATCTAACAAAACTTTGTGCAGGATCTTTATGTTGACACTGAGGAAAGAAGTCGAAGGACATAAATAAATGGAGAGACATACAGTGTTCATGGGTTGGAAGACTCAATTTAGTAAATCATCCATTTTCTCCAAGTAAATCTATCGATTTAATGCAATTCCAATAAATATGCCAATAGAATTTCAGCAAATGTAGGCAAGCTGATTCTAGAATTTTTTGGAAAGGCAAAGGGACTGGAATAACCAAAACAATTTTTCTTAATGAAGTATAATTGATGTATAATATCCTATTAATTTCAGATGTACATCATAGAGATTTGATATTTTTATAGGTGATCTCCCACAATAAGTCTAGTTACTATCTGTCAGAAAGTTATTACAGTATTATTGACTATATTCCCTCTGTTGTACATTAGCCAGAAAATTTTTTTAAAGATTTTATTTATTTATTTGACAAAGAGAGATCATAAGTAGGCAGAGAGGCAAGCAGAGAGAGAGGAGGAAGCAGGCTCCCCACTAGGCAGGGAGCCCAATGTGGGCCTCGATCCCAGGACCCTGAGATCATGACCTGAGTCGAAGACAGAGGTTTTAACCCACTGAGCCACCCAGGCGCCCTAGCCAGAACAATTTTGAAAAAAAAAAAAAGGTAAGGTGGGAAGAATCCATCTCCCTGATTTCAGGACTTACTGTAAAGCAACAGTAATTAAGACAGTGGGGTATTGGTGGAGGGATAGAGGCCTAGATCAATGGAGTAGAATAGAATGCCCAACAATTGATTGACAAAATGTGGATTATTGACAAAGTTAAAAAGCAATTCAATGGGAAAGCGATAGTCTTTTCAACATATGGTATTGGAACAACTGAACATCCATACACAAAAGTATCCCATAAAACAAAAACAAAAACAAAAAAACCCTAAAAATATTTTGACCTCAGGTGCTTGGCTGGCTCAGTCAGTAGAGCATATGAGTCTTGATTTCAGGGGTGTGAGTTTTAGGCCCATGTTGGGAATGGAGCCTACTTAAAATTAAAAAACAAAAATCTTGACCTCAATCTCATACTTGATACAGAAATTAACTCAAAAATGGATCATGGATATAAAAGTAAAAGGTAAAACTATAAAACTTTTAAAAGAAAACACAGTAGACATGTTCTGGACTTGGAATTAGGGAGAGCTTTCTTAGACTTCACACCAAATCACAACCCATAAAAGAAAAACTATTAAATTAGACATAATGAAAATGAAAAACTTTTGCTTTGTGAAAGATATTAGGAGGATGCAAAGCTACAGATGGGGGAAAGTATTTTCAAATCACATATCCATCAAAACTCTCAAAACTCAGTACTAGGAAAGCCAAAAACCCAATAAAAATATGAGGAAACATGGGGTGCCTGGGTGGCTCAGTCGGTTAAGATCTGACTCTTGATTTCGGCTCAGGTCACGATCTTGGTGTCAGGTGTTTGAGACCCCTGACTGGCTCTGTGCTCAGTGTGGATCCTTCTTAACATTCTCTCTCTCCCTCTCTCTCTGCCTTCCACCCCTGCCCATGCTTGTGTGAACACTCTCTCTCTCTCTCTCTCTCTCTCTCTCAAAAACAAAAAAGGAAACCACCTTGTTGTAGTTGAGTTCTTATAATCCTTAAAACAGGGTGCCTACCATGATAAGAAACAATGACCGATGCCTTTTGTTTGATTGTTTCCAATGTCCAACTTTCCTTGTCCAATAGTGTTTCTGGGGTGTCTAGCTGGCTCTGTCAGTGGAGCATGTGACTCTCAATCTTGGGTTGTGAGTTTGAGCCCCACTTTGGGTGTAGAGATTATTTAAAAATAAAATCTTAAAAAGAGTAAATAAAATACAGTGTTTCCTGGATAATTATATTACTGTAAGCGGGAGAAAAAATAATTTTAAAATTTCATTCTGTTTAATACCATGGGACAAGTATAAGCTAAGCATTTTATTCACTTAAGTTTAATTCAAGCGATCAGCTCTTCCAGAAAACTTTCCTCAACCATTATGTGTGATTTCAATGTTCCTCCCCTGTACTTTGGCAGGTTCCTATGCATATGTCATTATCACAGTGCCTTCTTTATTTTGCAATATCGACCTGTCTGACTCCTAATGGTAGCTATAGATAATGGTACTTTATTTCACTTTATTCCTATTTCACTTTTATCCCATAGTAACTGACACATAGTAACCACTCAGTGTGTTTGTTGAACAAGACTTGTAAGGAACAAATAAAAATTATTGATAAAATAATTAAATGTCAACAAAAAATCTGATAATATTATGGTGTTTTTAGAATGGCACTTGACACATAGTAAATACTCAACAAATGTTAGTTCATTCATTCAGGAAATATTAGTGAGAGATCTAGTATGTGTGAAGCACTGTTACAGGTGACGAGATATTGCAAGTTACAAGCATTGTAGGTTATAGCTGTTAGAGCACTGAAGAGCATAGACCAGAATTCTTGTCCTCACGAACTTACATTTTATATTGTTTTGTCTTGTTTTGTTTTGTTTTATTGGCCCCACGACCAGTGGGGAGTCCAAAGTGGGGTTCAAACTCACGATCCTGAGATTGAGACCGGAGCTGAGATCAACACTCAAAAGCTTAATGGACTGAGCCACCCAGGCGCCCCAGGACTTATATTTTAACTTGAGAAGACAGACAACAAGTAAAATAAATAGGTAAAATATGTAGTTTATTAGATGGTTAAAAAAAAAGGCAAGAGGCAGAAGGCTTAAACATTTAGACATTTAACAAACTGTATTTGTAGGAGGTAAATAAACACATAAAAAGATGGTCAACATCAGTAGCCATTAAGAAAAAGCTAATTAAAGCCATGATGAGATACCATCACACACCTATTAAGAATGGGAAAAGAAACAATAACAAAAGCTCAACAATACAACTGGAACTCTCATTCACTGCTATTGGGAATATAAATGGTACTCAGGAAAACAATTTACCTGTTTCTTATAAAGTTAAACACATACTTACCATATGACCCAGAAATCCCCTTCCTAAGTATTCACCTTAGAGAAATGAATCTTATGTTTACCCAAAAACCTGTACAGGAATGTTTGTGTCGGTTTTATTTGTAATCATAGCCAAACAATGGAGACAACCCCAAAGTCTTTCAGTGGGTGTATAAACTGTGTACAGTCATACTATTTAGCATTAAAATACTAATTAGCAATATATAGTATTGCTAATATAATATAAATACTATTTAGCAATAAAAAGGAACTATTATTATATGCAGCAGCATGAATGAGTCTCAAAGACATTATGTAGAGTGAACGAAGTCAGTCTCAAAAGATTGTATACTGTGTGATTCCATTTATATGACATTCGAGAAAAAAAACAAAGTAAAGGAGTGATGGAGAACAGATCAGTGGTTGCCAGGGGTTAGGGATGGAAGGACTGTGTGACTCTCAAGGGATAGCATGGCAGATTTTGGGGTGGATGATAGAACTGTCTCCTGATTGTGATGACGTTTATACATAGAACCATACACACATACAGACACATATAAACACACACACACACACACACACACACATACACAGTCAATTTTACTCTATGTTCATTTAAAAAAGAAAAGGAAGCCTACACCTAGTCAGGGGCCTCTTAGGTTTGTTTGTTTATTATTTATTTACTTATTTACTTACTTACTTATTTATTTTAACTAGGCTTCATGCCCAGTGAGGGATTTAACTCATAACTGTGAGATCAAGACCTGAGCTGAAATCAAGAGTTGGACACTTAGGGGCATCTGGGTGGCTCAGTCCGTTAAGCATCTTCCTTTGGTTCAGGTCATGATCCCAGGGTCCTGGGATTGAGCCCCGCATAGGGCTCCCCATTCAGCGGAAAGCCTGCTTCTCCCTCTCCCTCTGCCTGCCGCTCTGCCTACTTGTGCTCCCTATCTCTCTGTCAAATAAATAAATAAAATCTTAAAAAAAAAGTCAGACACTGAAACAACCCAGCCACCTAGGCGCCCTTCGTCTTTCTAAAAAATTTCTAATGAACATGTGTTACTTTTATAAACTAGTAACTTAAATAAATTGTAAGAATTCGAGTCAATTGCTAACTAGAGTAGCTTCCACATAGAAATATTTTTTGGACTGTGTTTTATTTGGTAGACAAGAATGGGCTTAGTTGCTCTAGGTATGTTCTCAAGTGATTATAATTGAGCGCTTCTAAAAGGGATTTCAGTGAGTCCCCTGAAAAAGATTTAGTGTAAACAATTTGGCGGTTCCTCAAAAAAGTTAAACGTAGACTTACCATATGACCCAGCAACCCCACTTCTACATGTAGACCCAAAAGATTGGAAAACAGGTGTTCAAATGAGTACATACACACTCATATTCATAGCGGTACTATTCACAATTGCCAAAAGGTGGAAACACCCCATGTGTCCATCAGCTGTTGAACGGATAGACAACATGCTGTAAATCCATACAATGGAATTTTATTCAGCTATAAAAAGGAATTAAGTACTGATATACGTTACCACACAGATAAACCTCAAAAACATTATGCTAAGTGGAAGAACCAGACAGAAAAGGTCACATATTGTATAATTCCATTTACATGAAATACCCACAATAGATAAATCTAGAGACAGAAGGCAGATTAGTGGTTGCCAGGGGCCAGGGGGAGGGGACAATAGGGGCTGACTACATAATGGGTATGGGGTTTCCCCTTGGGATGATAAAAATGTTTTGGAACTAGAGGTGATGGTTATACAACATTGTGAATATAGTAAATGCCACTGAACCGTACACTTTAAAATTATTGATTTTATATTCTGTGACTTTCGTCTCAATTTTGAAAAAACATGAGGTGTGTCCCTGTAATCTTATTCGCATTTGTAAGCGAAATCTTTGTCTTTCATGGAGACCGTAATGGATAAATTAAGTTCAGCCCATGTCTGAATAGTCAGGAACTCTGAGTGGAATCCAAATTAATCAGTGATATGTACTTTTTTGAATGTGATCTGGATAGTAGAAACTGTTCAGAGGAATCTAGTTGCAAGAGATACAAATCAGCATAACCAACTCCCTTTGTACGAGCTTTTCAGTGCTCCTCATGTGTAAAAGGTACCTACAAATATTTAATTATATCAAAATCCTCTTTTGGAATAGATTCTATTCAGCTGCTATTGTCCTCATGGCTCTGGTAACTCATGGGATTCTCTGTCTGTCAAAGGCCCTTTTTGTTGTCATGGTGGCCTAAGAAGGGAAGGAAGAAAAAGAGGAGAGGGGAGCTGGGGGGTGGTCTGCAAAATTTGACTTTGGGGCCCGGAATGCTTTGCTGTTGTTGTTTTTAAAGATTTTATTTATTTATTTGACAGAGATAGAGAGAGTTCACAAATAGGCAGAGCGGCAGGGAGAGGGAGAAGCAGGCTCTTTGCTGAGCAGGGAGCCCGATGCCAGGGCTCCATCCCAGGACCCCGGGATCACGACCTGAGCTGAAGCCAGATGCTTAACCACCCAGGCGCCCCTAGGGGCCTGGAATTTTTCTCAAAATTTTGAGATCTCAGGTTTATCTCTTTGCTAATGACGGCTCCTTCTACCACCCAACCCTCTTTTCTGGAAATTTCTTAAATCATCTTGTTTTTCATTTGAAAGTGTGTAAAAACCAGCACATAATGTGTACCAAATGACTATCCTTTAAAAACCATCACAATTTGGGTCTCAGTCAGTTAAACCTCTGACCCTTGATTTTGGTTCAGGTCATGATCTCAGGTGTGGGATTGAGCCTGGGGCATGGAGCCCAGTGTCGCATGGGGCTCGGTGCTCAGTGGAGAGTCTGCTTGGGATTCTCTCCCCCTTCCTCTGTCCCTTCCCTACTTGCGTGCACACATGCTCTCTTTCTCTCTCTCAAATAAATAAAGTCTTTTAAAAAAAATCATCACAACTTAAAGCCCTTTACTGAAGTTCATTGTTTGTGGTATTTCCATTTTTTCTATCTTAACTCTGATCCTGAAGATTTCGGGAAAAGTCCTGAGCTGGATATTCTCTGCCCTTTCCAGATTCACTCTTACTTTTTTCTACTGTACCCCATGCCCTGGCAAGCTAACACCCACTGATTTCATCAGTGGGCTCCTAGACCCTCTGGTTTCCTGTAGGCTTCAGCCAATGGAAAGCACATGCAAGAGACCAGAGGGGGAGCAGCAGAGAGAAACTGGGGTATCCACTCTCCCACCTCCCTCTCTACAGCTTATGGGTAGACTATGGCTGTTCTTCTACCAAACGCCACTGCAAATCTGGTGTGACCTTCTCCTATGGCCACGGCCACAGTCACAACTTCAGTAACAGCCCTCTCCATGCCAGATATTTCTCTTGTTTGCCCCTTCTGTCTTAGGGAGGGTTAAAGGCTCTACACTGCTTTGATCTTCTGGTACTATACCATCTCTTGCTGGTTTCCCCTATCCCTGCACACAGGACTGGCTACATAGTTGGTGAGGCCCAGTACAAAATGAAAATGCAGGACCCTTTGTTCAAAAATGACTAAGAATTGAAAGATAGTAACCACAAGGCATTACGCTCAGTGCAGGACCCTTCTAAGTGTGATCACAGAGGCTGTCCATCACGCAGCCTGCCCTGCCTGCCTATGATTACAGATAGTACCTTCTTTAAATACTCTTCAATTACTTGTTGAGTGGGCTACCTGGTTCCTGCCAGGATCCTTTCTAATGCAAGTTCTCATGGGTCCTCACTCAAAAATATGGTGGCTCTATCAGGCGTTCTGGGAAAGTAGCTGTTATCTATACTTACCATTTAAATTGCATGGGAATGCAATTTAAAATTTTTAAATAGATTTGCATCCTCTAGGAAATTCAGTTAATCTCGTCCTTGCCCTCACAGCTAGCAAAGCCACTCATACGGGAACCATGGTGGGTTACGGCAGCCCTTGAGCACCCCCCGCCATGCACTAATACCACAGCGGAAGTGTAGGGCTCCCAAGGATGCCTTCCGGACAGGGGCAGAAATTTTTAGCAGTGATTTCCACCAGTTAGTCCCTTTTTGTTTTTTGTGTCGGATACTGAATTTACTAAATATCCTAGCCTTTTTTTTTCCCTCTTGGAAATAATGACTGAAACTGAGAACCTTCTCAAAGCCTGGAGCCTATTTTCTCTCTCTGGCTAGAGACTCGGCCGAGATAGCAATCTCTTAGTATTACTACACAAACACCAGTTAGGCCTCCTGTCTTGAGTAAGGTCTGCTCTGTCAACACCAACCCTAACAGACTTGGCGGTTGAGGTGATTTATGCTATCTTACTGGTTTTAAAGGTTTTAAAGTGGGACCCCCATCAGCCCTTCCATGCCATGATTTTTTGCTTTCATTGCTTTGGTTGTTCCAGATTTAAGAAGGAGAAAGAAACAAGAGCTTGAGTAACAGCCTACCACCATATTGTTCCACCATACTGTTTCTTTGCTGTAACTTGCCTTCACCACTGAGCCTCCTTCAACAGCGGCATTGGTTACATCCTTCCATCCGTCCCCCATCCCTAAAGCACACAGTCCACTTGTTCCATGGTCCCTTGACTTGATCGTGTTGTCTGTCAGAGTCCTCGCTCTGCAGCCTCGGATAATACAGGAAGCAAGGTGGTATGTATTTCTCCCCTATTTCTTCATGCCTCCCATTCTTCCAGCTTTTAGGAAGTTCTCAAGGGCTACCTTTAATATAAAGGAATGTATTATACAGAAGGGTTCCTTTCATTAAAGAATTGCCGAATACATTGTCTCATCTTTTCTCTGAAATGCAAATTTTCTCTCAAAGAAGACAAACTTTTATTTCAAAATGGGGTCACATGTAAAAATAATTCCAGCTGTTTGAATCCAGAGCACACACACACAAAAATTACTCCTAGAACAATAAACAAATGCTCGCGGGTCCTACAACATCTTATTTAGTTATGAGTTGGATACGTTTCCATTTCTACTCAGCTCTGATCTGTTCTTGAGATAAGCAAATAACCAGAGGGGCCTCAGAAATGATCCTTTTCTTGTGGAAGGCCAACGGCATTCCTTAGACTTCTAGTCTTCTAAGGGACAATGAAAGGGGTGGGAGAAGTCTTGCACCCAAACTGCAAACGAGGGAACTCAGGGCCCTCTGGACTGGGTAACAGCATTGGTAGAGTTGAGAATTTTGCCCAGCATCTGATTGGTTCCTAATCCATTTAATTTTGAAGTGGCTCTGCGCAAATGTACATTTTAGGGGAAAATCCACCCCCAATTTCAGTTTGCCTGTGCCTCTGTGACCCATTCCTCCTGCCATTTACCTACCTGTACATCGTCCTCTGTACGGTTGAATGGGTCCTTAACAATTACCTGTTCACCTTGTTTTCTGCAGCGTTCATTCTTTCCCATCTTCCTACCCCCACCGCCAGGTTACCTGGCGGGTGGCTAAAACCTGTCTTGAATGTCTCCCGGGAACAAAACTGCCATTTTTGCATGTACAATACTATAAGCTAGTACTGTATTTCAATAATTTAGAAAATTTTATGATTATTAACAATTCATAGTAATTGAATGATCATTTTAAATTTTAATGTTTTAGAATATAATTATGTTACTTTTAAATTTATTCCAAATTGATCTGAAATATTTCAAGCATTCAACAGGAGTCGGGAAAACAGTTTAATAAAGAGCTTCAACAATTATCCATATTTTCCTAATCTTGTTTTATTTATCCCATTTTTTTGGAGGAGGAGCCTGGAGTACTTGAAAATAAGTACTAGACATACCTTCACCCCAAATCTTTCATGATGTGTCTCTAATAGATAAGAACTGAAGAAAGAACATAACCACAATGCCATTATCACATCTGTAATATCTGTATCTATCACATATCTATCTATAACATCTCTATATATCACATCTGTATCACATTAATAATCTCTTAACATTTACATCAAGTCCACATTTTATTTCCCTGTCTCAACAATCTTTTTTCAAATCAGAACCACACAAGATCTAAACCCTGCATTTGGTTTGCTAGGCATTTTAAAAGCCATTATTTACATGCATTTGACCTTCACACTAACCCCACAAAAAATGTACATTCCTGGTTCACAGTGGGTGAACTGGGTGGGGCTCAGAGAGCTGAAGAAACCTCCTCGAGGTCTCATTGTCGGCAGAGCCAGAGCCAAAATTTGCACTGAGGTCTGACGAAGTCCAAAGAGTCCATTCTGGGCGCCTGGGTGGCTCAGTGAGTTAAAGCCTCTGCTTTCCGCTCAGGTCATGATCTCAGCGTCCTGGGATCGAGGCCCACGTCAGGCTCTCTGCTCAGCAGGGAGCCTGCTTCCTCCTCTCCCTGTCTCTCTGCCTGCCTCTCTGCCTACTTGTAATCTCTCTCTCTGTGTCAAATAAATAAATAAAATCTTTAAAAAAACAAAAAAAAACCAAAAAAAACAAAGAGTCCATTCTACTCCTTCCCCTTCAGGCTACCAGAATTTTTCCTGTGTTGCAGAGGCAAGAGGACTACTGGTTGGGAGAGAGGGTTTGGGCTCAGGTTGGCTTGCAAATTGGAGTAAATTATGCAATCTGATCCTCCCCTTCTGTCTGCATCTGTAAAGTAAGGATAATGATGGTTTGGGCTGATTAAATAGAATTAGGCATGTCTAGAACTAAGCACAGCACTGGGCACATAGAAAGCACCCAGTAAACCTCAGTGATTATTATTGGTGTAGAGGAGGAGAAAGAACCGCAAAGTGTTTGCTTTTGTAGGTAGGTCAGGAAATGGTGGTTCATCACCAGTAATACAACCTGAAGCAGGTGGCTAGGGTGGGAGTGGGGTAGTGATTCTGCCTGGATTCAGGAAGGGAGCCCGGGACATAAAGACATAGGCATTGAAGGAGTCCTCTGAAGGCCTCAGCTGGAAAACAGTTAAACATGTCTTCTGAAGACTAACCTTGGTTGCCTCCACAGAGGAAAATCAGTGGGTGTCAGACAGGGTGGGAGGGAGACTTCTCAATGTTTATTTGAATCTGGAGCCATGTGAATACCTTTTAAAAAAAAAAACTCTGATCATGGGGGTACTGAGAATGGAAAGACTAGAATCTAATGAGAAGAAAAATAATCTCCTTAGATTTTTTGCAGCCCTAGTAAGGTCTAGGTCATACGAGGTGGGTTTTGCCCCAGTATTAGGAGTATTTCAGCCTGAAATCAGTATTTCTGATTTTTTTTAAAGATTTATTTATTTATTTATTTATTTGAGAGAGAGAGAGAGAGAGAGAGAGAGAACATAAGCAGGGGGAAGGGCAGAGGGAGAAACACTCCCTGCTGAGCAGGGAGATGGTCATCGATGCTCATTGATCACAGGACCCCAGGATCATGACCTGAGACGAAGGCAGACCCTCAACCAACGGAGCCACCCGGGTGCCCCAAGCCTGACTAATTTCAAAGATCCAAGGTGATATTTTAATCTCAGGTGTCCTCCCTCTGACACTCATTCTAGGGGTTCAGAACCACAGCTCACAGGATGGGGGTTATCCACCCTGTGGATTGTCCCCAAGCATGTGCACTGTTGAGGGTTGAATTTATTGGCTAAATAACATCTTTATGTATTATATGTGCATTTATCAGGGCTCTCGAGTTCTTTGGGCCATAGATCACTTTAGATCGTTAAATCAGTGTAGTCTCTGGGGACCTGATTTTCTAGGGTCCTTGGGAAGGGAGGAGGCACTTAACTCCCTCTCACAAATAATCAAGAATTTATCTAGACACTTTTCTAAGACCTTTACATATATTAACTCATTTAAACCTCACAGCACTACGCTATAGATACCATGATTCCAGTTCTATAGGCAAAGCAACTGAATCAAGTAAAGTGAAGTAATTCGTTTAAGGTCAGAGCCTGCTGGACTAACCATTAGGCAACAGTGCCTCTCTGTTGATAGCGGCCCAAGCACTTGGGGGTTCTTTGAAGGTGACTCAAGCCTGATTGGTTGTGTAGCAGCGATACCTTGGGTCCCGAATCCTAAACCCTTGCGTTTCTGCATTTTCTGGTTTAGGAGCAGGAAAGACCAGAATGTGAATTTCTGCATTGACCCTGGGCCATTTACCTACTCTCTTTGCTTCAGGTTCCTTATCTGTCTGCCCCAGGGAGGAGTTTGAGATGGAAAGACCTCTCCTTGCCTTCCACGTATGGGCGTGTGCTGGGGGTGGGGCGTGGAAGTGCCGCTTCTTCCAGGTCTCTCGAGGTGACAGGGGGGTTGGAAGTTCTTTCCCAGCTAACTGCCTCCCAGGAGGTCAGGCCCCCAGGCAGTGATGGCGCTCAAGCTTAGCTATTCCTCCCCCGCTAGGGAAAGGGCTGTTACTGGGGCCAGCTCCCGCGGCAGCTGGGCTGGAGGGAGAGGGAGGGGTATCCTACCGAGGAGGGTCTTTCTCCCCCGGGGGTGTTAGAGATGAGAGTGTGTGCTCAGGAAGGCTTCTTGGAGGTAGACAGTTGAGTCCAATCCTAAAAGTGTGGCGGGAGTAATAAGAGGGGGAGGCGTGAGGGTCGCCCCTCCGCCCCCCGCCCCATGCAGAACAAAGAAGCACCACCCGGCTTACAGTACGGGAGGGGAGGAGCTGGGAGAGTGGGGAGGTCCGTAGAGGCGAAATCACGCAGGGGTTTCAGAGCCTGCCTTTATTCTAGGAGCACTTGGAAGGGTTTGGAAGGAGTGAGGGTAAGAGTTTTAGAGACTCCTCTGACCGCTAGGGAAGAATGGGTGGGAGGGGGGCAGGAGGCTATCACAGAAAGCAGTCCGACTGAAAGAGCCTGAAGACCAAAGAAAGGGAGGGGGGCGGCAGGCGAGCATCTGAAGCCTTTCTCAGTCCCCGCGACACTGCGAGCTGTCCCTCGGCTTTCTTCGCTTCGATGGAGGGACCTCATAAAGGGCTGGGCAGCGGCAGCACACTCACTGAGCGAAATCGCCCAGAGCCCCCTCTCCTTTCGGGGGCTCTCTGGCCCAGGCGTCCCAGAATTGGTAGGGTCAGGCGGGAGAACTTAGCACCGCTGAAAAGGAACCGTTACCCCTCAAAATGCACACAAACCTCGGCCGCTTTTGGCAGCAGCCTCCTCCGCCCATGACCTCATGCTTTAAGCTCCCATATAGCCTTCCCCCGCCCTGTCCCCACCCAGCGCCCGAGTGGGGGTGGGGTGGGGGGCAGCGGTGAAGGTCTGGGCAGGGGAGCCCCTCATTTATCCGGCGCGAGATGTAGGGGAAGGGACGCAACGATTTCCCCACACTGAAAAAAGGCACGGTTTCACGGCTTAACTTTCCCTTGAGCAAAAACTCCTCCCTGTGTTGGGGGGCCCTTCCCCAGATCGACGCCTCGGACCCGGCTGGAGGGGGTCTGTCTAGCCGGGCCACCTTCGGTTTCCCATTCCCCCTGACAGGGACAGAAGGCTGGAAACGCCGCGCTGGAGCGACGGGCGGCCGCGCCTTCGCGGGGCCCCGGGGCCGCCGTCCTGCCCTCGCCCCCCTGGCGCCGCCGAGGTTTGAACCCTTGGCTCGCCTTTCAGCCCGCGCCCTGCCCCCTGCTCGCAGCTGCTCTCGGTTTGGGTGCAGCGGTTTCCCCCGCAGAGGAGGAGGAGGAGACAGCGCGAGGAGCGACTCCGGGCTCGGGTTTCCGCACCAATGCCGAGCAGCCCCGGGCGGCCCCCGGCGGCCGTCCCTCCTCCCCGGCACCACGTTCCACAGTCATGGCGCGCGAGGAGGGGCGAGAGCGCGCCGCCGCCGCGCCCGCGCCCGCGCCCCCTCCCCTCCCCTCCCCTCCCCTCTCGGCCCCGGCTCCTCTCCTAGGCAACCTCCCTCCCCGGCCCGCAGCGCGGCGGAGATGGAGACCCCTCCCCAGAGAGCTGCGTTTCGAGCGCCGGCTGCAGCACCCCCACCCCGCCCCCATCGGGGCGGGGGGATGGAGCCGCGCGCTTCGCGAACCTCCAGCCCCTTCCCGGGAGCCCCAGCCCCTCTCCCAGCCCCGCCGGGCCCGGGTGCCGTGGGGGTAGGCGCCCAGGCCGTCTCTCCGCACTTCACCTAGAGCCCGGCGTCTTTGCAACCCCTTACAAAAAAGAAAGAACCCCTCAAACCCCAGTCGTTCAATTGCAAGGCGCGTTACAATAACCGGGACGGCTACGCAGGAAGCAATCCTGCACTGGTCCGGGTCTAAGGCGGCAGCTTCCCGGCCACGCCGCCTTCTCCCGGGCCTCGATTTTCCGGTCACGCC
>LNAC01000286.1:1262814-1376269 GCA_002007465.1 Ailurus styani | reverse complement strand
TGGTTCTCACTGGAGGGAGAAATCCAGACCTCTCCGCCACCACCAGGGTCAGCTCTAGCGGCCCCTGAAGGAGACCAGGCTAGAGAATGTTTCCTTCCCCCTTGCCTCTCCCGCCTGGCAGCCTTTAGCTGGGGTGGTTTAACTGAGCTCTCAAATTCAAGTGCAGCCCCATCCCCCATCCCTTTTAATAAGTGACATTTTGTTAAATCAGTTATTCGAGGCCTTATCTATATTTCTGTCTGTGCTGGCTTAGTCAAAATAGGAAAGAGAGTGAATATTAGATTTCTTTCCCCGCCCCCCTTCCCCCCTCCCCTTGGAGCAACTCTACATAAGATTTCTGACGGGGCGGGGGTGATGTGTCCTTGAAGAAGTGAATGCTGCGTGCAGGAAAAATGTGGAGGGCTTTGACTTGTAGCGAATGCTGTTTTTCAGCAGCTGTGATTTTTCCATTTTTCTTTTTCTTTCTGTTTTGATTAGTGGAACTCATTGTGCTCCAGGGTTGGGATTGCGTTGGGGGAGGGTGCGGAGGGAACAACATTTACTGGGCGAGCTGGAGTTGGGGAGGAGGAAGGAGAGAAGGGATTTATTGAAAATATACGTCTACTTCTGCTATGATAAAGCGGCAGGCATGTAAAAATGCAACGGGGAAATCATTATTGTGGTAAAATGTAGGCAGAGCTCCGTTTTCTCATTAACAGAGCTTAGCTCGCGTGGAGGAGGGGGCGGCCGGGCTGCTTTGAGAGTTGGGGTATTCAATAATAGCAGACCCTCAGGGGATTGTCTCCCCCCCCCCCCCCTGCTCACCCCCTGCTCACCCCCTTCGGCTGCCTTCTCCTTTCTTTCTCCCATCAGTTTGTAACCTTTTCAGAACTGCTTGTCGGATTTCATGGTCTCCATTGTCACCCCCCTGCCACCCCAAAATGCTGTAAGGGCTGTTTAATTTTTAAAGTTGGAGGGAATTAAAATAAATTTTCTCTTGGGAACTCAAGGAGAATTTTGGCAACACACTGTGAGTCAGAGATTGGATTATATCCCTTGCATCCCAGAGAGCACCAAGGAGAGCCTTATTTAGGGGCTCAGGAATTTGCACATGCTGTGGGGTATCCAAATGAAGGTTTCAGATGGCTTTAGGGGTAGTTGTTACTGTTGACGGAGAACTCAGTGTGTGTCCCCGGCCCTGTGCAGGTGTGTTAGTCACTTCAGCCTTCTAGCAGTTGTAGGAGGCAGATGGGGTGCCCACTTTACACTTGAGGAAACTGAGGCTTGGGGCAGTTCAGCACCTTGCTTAAGGACACGCGGCTGCTGAGTTGCCAAGCTGGTCTCCAGACCCAGGACTATCCCCCAAACACTGCCTAGTTGCCTTCCCTGTACAGATACCTAGGTTCTAGGAACCTGGACAAAATAGAGCTACCGCAAGGCCTGCCATTGACCGTGAAGTGTAGAGTGCTCAGGATGTTCACGAGACCCTTTCCCGAGCCCCTGGACACAGCTGCCTTTCTGAGGAAGATCAAGGTTAGTGGCTCACATCTTTGTTAGAAGAAGCGAGCGAGTGCCCTCCTCCCCATCCTGCCACGCTACACTGCCTGTCAGTGTTGACAACTTGATCCTCAAATATTCTTGAGTGCTTCCCATGTGCCCAGATTGTACCAGTGACTGGAAGTACCAGGTTGAGTAGGAGAAGGAGCTCAGAGTCTGGTAGGGACAGTCAGGAGAACACGTAAACCCGGCACACAGTGAGGCCTGCCTAGAAAAAGATCCCATTGCAGAAGCAGTCAGTGGGAGAGACTGTAGAGCAGCCCGGGAAGTCTTCAGAGAGGTGGTACAAGGGTGGGGTTGTGTGGGTTCGGTGGGGGCTTGCCAGGTAGGCAGGGGGGGGAGGGACTAGCAGATAGCATGGTGAGTATAGGAAGCTACATATAATCTGGCTTTACTGAAGCATCACTTCAAAGCTTACCCTTCTGGGGCGCCTGGGTGGCTCAGTTGGTGGAGCGTCCCACTCCTGATTGCAGCTCAGGTCCTGATCTTCGGGTCATGAGATCAAGCCCTGTGTTGGGCTCAGCG
Organism: Ailurus styani; assembly: GCA_002007465.1. NCBI lineage: Eukaryota > Metazoa > Chordata > Mammalia > Carnivora > Ailuridae > Ailurus > Ailurus styani. The sequence goes on along the minus strand of LNAC01000286.1, from coordinate 1,374,208 downwards.
CAGAGCCTACTTATGATTCTCTTCCTCTCCCTTTGCGCCCCCTGTGGCCCCTGCCTCAAGCTCTCTCTCTGTCTAGGAAAAAAAAAAGCTTACCCATCTCGTGTTATTTTCTATCACCTTCAGTGTAATGCTCTAGAACTGTGCCATCCAGTATGGTAGCCACTAGCCATGCATGGCCATTTAAGTTTAAGTTAATTAAAAAGAAAATACAGTAAAAAATTCAGTTCCCCTGTGGCACTAGCCCCATGTCCAGTGCTCATTAGCCACATGTGGCTGGTGGCTGTCATATTGGAGAGCACGCATATGGAACAGTTCCATTAGAGCAGAAAGTTCTGTAAGGTAGCGCTGCTCATGAACTCTGCCCTGAGGCTTCTTCTGCAAGGAATGTCTTCCTTCCTTGTCCCTTACCTGGCTCATTCCTGCTTCCTCCAGAGGCCTTCCCTGTGCACCCCAGGCTGGGTTGCCATCCCACTGTCCATCTGGATTGCAGTGATCCCTTTCTGTGTCTGTCTGCCTACGAGGACTTTCAGCTCCTAAAGGGCATGCGCTAGGCCATGTTCATTTTTGTGCCACGTCCTGTGTATCATTGTGTCCCCAGCACTCAGCCAGGGCCCAGCACATATGAAGCTCCCAGTGAGAGTTGCAGGTGACGAGGCTGGAAGGGTTGGAGCTGGGAGGACCTGATCCCATGATAGGAAGCTCAGCCTTGACCTTGTAGGCACTAGGGGAATCACGGAAAGGTTTGGAGTGAGGAGAGGTGTGTGGGGAATGTGGACAGGTCAGATTTCTGTATTAGAAAGGTCACTCAGAGGTATGGAGGACAGGCTGGAGGCGCCAAGCCTGTAGGCCAAGAAATCAGTTAGGAAAGTACTTGGAGGGCAGGAGCAGGAAGAAAAGGGCCTACACTCTAGCAATGCTAGTGAGTTTGGAGGAGTAACATCACCATCTTGTCAAGTTTGGGTTTCCTGCCATTTCTGTCTCCATTTTGGATGCCCTCGTTGGTTTCTAAGGGAAACTGCAGAAAGCATTCCCCTTTGCTTCTTCTGGGTACCATTAAGCTCTTCCCTCTTGGGGGCCCCCAGTCTTGTTCTCTACTTTTGTAGATGGGCTCCCCCCAACCCACCCAATCACCTTCCCCCACATCCTGCCGGGTGGTCACTTGTTCATTTCTCTTCAGGGTATTCTTCAGTAGGGTTCCACGTCTGACCCCTTGTAGCAAATCCTCAGCCCAGAGCACAGAGGCTGGGGGTTTAGCCTTCTGTCTTTTTCAGCCCATGACGAATTCTCCTCTGAGGACACTTCTGGGGGACTAAAAACCTTGTAGAGAGTTTTGCAAAGGAGTCTGGGAAGTAACTGGGATCAATCTCGGCTCTTTGAGGTAGTGGAAAGGAACCAGGATGGCAGAATTAGAGAAACATGAGGATCATTTTCTTTGGGAAGGTGAGGTAAGGTGTTCTTCTGGCCGTGCTGACCTCACACCGTGCATGTTTGGGGCCGGGGTGCATTTCAGAATGTGACAGCTACCTCCTAGGTGCAGACACATGCCATCATTTTATACATATGACCTGATTTAAGCCTCACAGCAACTCGATGGAGAAGGCATTATTATCCTTATTATACAGGGGAGGCAAGTGGGGGGACAAAGGGATGAACAGGCTTGCTCAAGGTCTCGTGGTTAGTAAATGGCAGAGCGGGGATTCAAACCCAGGAACCCAGACCTGTGTGACTATAAAAGCAGATGCTTTTCCCCCTTCCTTGCCCTGCCTCCCACTTAGCCTTACCAGTCGGCACGGCCTGGGTTCAGTTCAGAATGTGGCCGCGATAATACCGAGGAAGGGGCACCACGCTGACCCCCGTGGGGTACTCCGGGATAGCCGTGTAACTCTCCGAGCCTCATTTCCCTTATTCTCAGTACCTTTGCTTTCCTGGTTGAAAGGCTTATTTTAAGAATCAAAGGAGAGAAAGGGTGCACAAGGGTTCTGACAAATACAAAGCCATATACTTTACTCTTCTGCATAATTGTTTTCTGAAGGAGCAAAGCACTGTGATGGCTGGGTCCCAGGGCCGTAGCTGGGTTTTGGGCTCAGTGTGTGTATGTGTGCACGCGCCTGCGTGTGTTCCACACCTCTCCCTTGTCTCCTTTGGGAGACTTAGGTTTATTTCCCAGACTTTGCAATCGACCCGATTTGGAGGAGTGGTTGGTGGCTAGACGCATGGTGGGTGGAACCTTGACCAGAGCTGGAGTACTCTGCATGACCTTGGGCAAGTCACTTCACCTTCCTAAAGCTCCCTTTCCTGAGGTGTCAGATCTACTCGGAGGCGTCATGGGGAAGATTAATGCAGAATATGTATATAAATCAGCACCTTGTCAGCCACATACAGAACTTTTTAGTTTGGACAGGGAGACTACAGATAGTATGAGGTGATTATAGAGCATTTGGAAAATATTGGTAGGTTTTAGGAAGAAAATAGCAGTTGTCTTTAATTCCTTCCTGTTGCCTTTTTAATAAGTTGCTTCCAGTATTTTTTCTAGGTAGCATAGGCTGGTGATTAATAGTTTAAGTTCTGGAGTCAGACTGCCTGGCTTTGAATCCAGGATCCTTCACTCTGTGGAAATAATGGGGTTGGGTGAGATGAAATGAGAGGATATAAAGCCTTTGGGGCTGTGCCTGGCACTTTATAAGTTCTCAGTAGATGTTAGCTATGATATTATGCCTTAAAATAGTATTGGGCTAATTTTGAATGAGATTTAATGTTAATATCTTGCTCATTAAATATTCTTTGGACCCCCTTTTTTAAATAGTTTTTTAGTATATTCTCATATGGATTTTATGTTCGACAAATATTTCTGGACTACCTACTGTGTACCAGGCACTGGGTCCCAGAATTTATTTAACAAACTCCTATTATTAAAAATTTAGTTTATCACTCTATTATAAATAATGCTTTGATAGACATCCTTGTGCATAAATCTTTGATCATATCTCAGATACTTTTCTTAGGATAAATTCCTGGAAAGGAGAATTGCTATGTTAAAGATAATGGGTGTTTTAAGGTTCTCAGTAATATTTCCTAATTGTTCTTCAAAACATTTTTAAAAAATTAATTTTCATTCGTACGACTCGCATGTGAGAGTACTGCCTCCCTTAATCAGCTCTAATATTATTTTTCAAAAAATGGTAATTTCTGGTGTAGCATGGGTTACCTTTTCAACCATGTACTAGTTCTTCTCTGGGGCTCAGTTTTTCCTGCTGCAAGGTGCAGTACAAATGTCTCTTGCGTGAGAACTACTATTTATTCATTTAGCAGGATCTTCGGATTTCTGTTGTAGAACGACTATGCAAATGACCTGAATTATTATCGAAAGTGCTGCTTTCAACCAAGTTGGACTTTATGCTTATGCAAAGACTCAAGAAGTGCTTTCTTCTCACCACACACATCCCTGCCCAGGGCACGGGATGTGTCAGATAGTTGGTTTGTATTGGCAGGCGAATGGGATTCTCTACTCACATGAATAATCGTTGCCAATAATTGACTGCAGAATTACGGGGTCCCTGTCCAGAGTTTTAGGAATTTGTTCTGTTTGAAACTTTGTGAGAAAAGGAAGGCTCCTTTTACCTCCCACAAGTATAATAGTGTCCAAGTTTTGTATGAAATCAAATATTGAGAAAAAAGTTGTTCTACTGAAAATGCTGAAAAGCAGAAAGACAATGAAAACCAGTCAGCATTCCATCATTTAGATAGAACCTCTGTTTTAAAAAAAAGGTGTGTTCCTTTCTGGTGTTCTTTTCCAACATATATATCTTTGCATAGTTGGAGGCTTTCTTTGTGTGAGTTTGTTTGTTTGTTTGTTTTTAGAGCTGACCCTAAGTCAATCCTTTAACCATTTTCTGGATGGTTCAAGCTACTTATATACAAGACTTAGGCTCCGTGTACCTCCTTTATGCCTTTTGTGGTCTTGTGATTTTAATTCTGTCTTTATATTAAACCCCAAGGGACATTGCTGTAAAAAGTCAGTAATAATTTAGATTAATCTACATATTTACTCTTTTTGGTGCTCTTCATTTCTTGTATGACCATGCTTGTGTTCTCTCAGATTAATTTCCTTCTTTCTGAAGAAACCCCTTTGGTTGTGTGGTGTGTGTGTGTGTGTGTGTGTGTGTGTGTGTGTGTGTGTGTGTGTGTGTAAGCGTGCATAGGGGCTGTCTGCTGGTGCCCAAATTTCTCAATTTCTGTTTGTCTGAAAATGTCTTTTACCTTTGTATTTGGGGGGATAGTTCCACTCGGTATAGAAGTCTAGGTTGCCTTTTTTAATCCTTTAAAGATAACATTCCATTGTCTTCTGGCTTCCTTCATTTCTGTTAAAAAGTCATCTGTCAGTTTTATTGTGTTTCTTTTGAAAGTACTATTTTCTTTTCTCTTTAGCTTTTCTTTTGCTTTTTTTTTTTTAAAGCAATTTCATTATGGTGTGCCTAAATGTGCTTAAGGCTTTGTATGTATCCCCCATGGAATTTGGAGAGCTTCTAGAGTTCATGGCTTGATTTTTTGGTCTGTTTTAGAAAATATGGGGGAAGTTCTCTTCAGATGTTGCTTTTGCCCCATTATTTCTCTCCTCTCCTTGGTCTTTGCATATATTAGGCTCTTTTGTGGTATCCTACAGGTCCCTGAAGCTTGTTTTTGTTTTTTCTGTGCTTCAATATGAGTATTTTTTCTACTGATCTGTTTTCCACTTCATGAGTCATCTCTGTCCTGTTTATTTGTTGTCAAACCTATCTAGTCAATTCCTAATTTGTTTTTATTGTTTGTAAATATCTTATTTATAAAAAATATTTTCCGATTGTTTTTAATGATTATATTTTTCTCTTGGTTTGGTCCTATTTCCTGATGTGCTTGGTAATTTTTGTTTGAATGTTGGGCATTTCAGGTGGAAAAAATAGAGACTCGGGTTGTTGGATCACCTCGATTCTGTAAAGGCTAGTCTACTTTTGATCTACTCTTGCTTTTAGAGCAGGTGTTTATTAGGGTCCTGCTTCCTTGGTAGACCCTGATATTCATAATTTGTTTTTCTACCTCTGTGAAACTACCAAAATCTCTGCTTAGCTTTTCAGTTTTTTAACAGTTTTTTTCTCTTGGTTTGGATTTCCAGGGCCTAGCCCTGTACACATGTGATTTTGGTGTCAGCAAATGCCTTGAGGGGAAATTGTTGAACATTGGGTTCACATATGAGTGGTTCATTTTTCCCTGGGATCTTGGATCTCAAATCCTGGATGTCTTTACGGCCCTGAATGTGGCTTTCGTTTCCTTGTCCAGGGAGAGAACAGCAGCAAGCTGTAGCTTGTTGCCTTCTCCCTCAATGTTTGTTATGTCAGATTAGCAACTGTTTTGGGGAGAAACATCAGCTACTGATACGGACCTCACCAAGCTTCCCTTTCTTCTAGGGGCATCATCCTTCACGTCCTGGCTGCTTTGTTGTATGCCCATAGCTTCAAACAGTTACTATGGTTATTACTATTATTTCGTATTTTATCTACCTTTTATACTTCTTCTGTACAGGAGGGTTAATTTAATAGCAGTTGTGTCATGATAGTTGAAAGTGAAACCTAGTTTTTTTTTGTCTTTTATCATTTGACATTGTAAGTATTTTGTATGTCTTTAAAAATTCTTCATTGGGGGAGCGCCTGGGTGGCTTAGTGGGTGAAGCAGCGAATTCTTGATTTCAGCTCAGGTCGTGATCTCGGGGTCCTGGGATCAGGACTCCGTGCTCAGGGGGGAGCCTGCTTCTGGGTTCTTTTCCTCTGCCCCTCCCCACTTACCCCCCCACCCTGCTTGCTCTCTCTCTCGCTTTCTCTCAAATAAATAAATCAATTTTAAAAAATTCTTCATTAGGTGATTTTTAATACCTGCACAAAACCATTTGCTATAGCTTTTATAATCTATTCAACCATTTTTCTAACGTTGGATGCTTAGGTCATTTCCCATAACTTGCTTTTAAAAATAATGCTGCAATAAATGTCTTTGTGCCAAAGCATTGTATTATATTTTAAAAGTGTGGAATGTAAATGATCAGAGTTGAAAGTATTAATCAGTGGTGATTGTTTCCATGTATATGTCAGGTACAAAAATAAACATAGAACTTTTCTATCTCAGATGGTCCAGAGAGAAGCATTCCTTTTTCCAAAAGTGCTTTTATTTTTTTAAAAATATTCACCCAGCGGTTACCATGTGCCAGACATTCTTTTATATGCTTTATAATACTAATTTTAATTCTCCTAAGGGTCCTAGAACACAGGTACTAATAATGATAATGGCTTTAAAGATGAGGACTCTGAGGCCCGAGAGGGTAGATGACTTGCCCAAGGTCACACAGGTAACTTCCAGGGTCATGCAGCCTGTCAGTGGCAGAGCTGAGCTGTGAGTACCTGCTCTAGAGCCCATGCTTTTGGCTCCTCCCCCGTACCACCTGGAGCTAATTGTTCTAACTTACCACTTCCTTTCTGGCAATTTTCGCTTATTCCAGAGCTGCCCCAGCCTTTTCTTTTTTTTCTCTTTTTTTAAAGATTTTATTTCTTTATTTGACAGAGAGAGAGATCACAAGTAGGCAGAGAGGCAGGCAGAGAGAGAGGAGGAAGCAGGCTCCCTGCTGAGCAGAGAGCCCGATGTGGGCCTCGATCCCAGGACCCTGAGATCATGACCTGAGCTGAAAGCAGAGGCTTTAACCAATGAGCCACCCAGGCGCCCTGCCCCAGCCCTTTCTTAATTGACCTTTTTTTTTTTTTTTTTTTTTTCCTCCTCTGCAGTGTGGTTGCTGAGGGATGAGTGTGAATGTAGGGACAGGGTGCCAGGGACAGAAATTACTGTTGGGACTGGGTCTTTGTGGTGGCAGCTCACTTTTTAGGTTGACCAGATAAGCTCATCTAGTGGGTCCTAGTGTGTCTTTTGGCGACCCCGGGTGTGGATCAAATGACAGGGAATTCTGCCACCACCTCTGGTTTGACCGGCTAGCATTAGCTGGGCTGCTGCTTTTGCAGTTTAGAGAGGCAGAGTGAAATAATCCTTTTCTTCTCTCCCTTCCTCCAGTTCCACTTGTAGTTGAAGAGGTGTAGGGAGGGCTCGCCTGCAGATGGGAGTATCAGGGTGGCCCCAGGGCAGCAAGGATCAGGAAGATGAAGCCCTGGTGCTTTGGACCTTAGGGACTTCGGGGTGTGCATGAAGAGTGGAGACCTGGTTGACATTTGTCTTTCTACCTCTCTTTGGAGCTTTCTGTACATGGCCCCATCTGTCTCCTTGCGCCTCTCTGCTTGTGATGTCTTCCTCCTACCCATTCGCCCCTTTCGTCTTCTGCTCATCTCCCCTTTTGAGTGTAACATGGATTTGGGGGAGAGGTGGATGTGGGGCTTGGCTGGTTTCCTTAGGGTTGTTGGGTTTGTACCTTGCAGTGGTTCGTCAGAGAGAGCTTTGGGGTTGAGGTGGCTTTGAGCATGTTGATTAAGTGGTATCGAAGGAGATGTGTAGGAAGGAGGACAAGGTGGCAAAGAAGTGAAGGAGAACTTGTTCCTTCCCTGTTCACAACCTTTCAGCAGCCCCTGCTTTAGTCAGTGAAAGCCAGTGTCCTTGCAGTGGCCTGGTGACACTCTGCTCCCTCCCCCACCTTACCCCAATCTGCTTGAGCCACACTGCGTCTCATCGCCATTCCCTGGACATACCTGGCACGTTCTTACCTCAGGACCTTTGCATAGGCTGTCCTCTGTGCTTGGACTGCTCTTCTAGAACCTAGATACCCATCTGCATTGCTCAGTGTCTTCCAAGTCTTTGCTCCGACGTCTCTTTCTCACTGAGGCTTTCCTCTCTACTGTATTCTACACCAAGCCCTGAATTGCCCATCCCCTTTAACACACTTTGCCTGAATTCTCCATTCCCTTTATCTGCCCTTTGTCTTTTTAAAAAACACCATTGGGGCACCTGGGTGGCTTAGTCTGTTAGGCGTCTGCCTTTGGCTCAGGTCATGATCCCGGGGTTCTGGGATTGAGGTCTCTGGCTCCTGCTCAGTGGGGAGCCTGCTTCTCCCTCTCCTCCCTGCTCATGCTCTCCCTCCCTATCTCTTTCTCTCTCTCTCAAATACATAAATAAAATCTTTAAAAAAAACCCCAAAACTTTAACTGTCTAACATGCCATATAGTTTACTTGTTCTTTATCTTCACTGTCTCCTCCCTCATACCACATGAGCCCCAAGATGCCAGAGATCTTTGTGCGTTTGTTCTCTGCCGCCCCTAAGTGCCCAGCATGGTGTCAGGCACGTAGTAGGCACCCAGGAAATGTTTGTCTGAGTGCTGGGTCCTTGGCTCTGTAGGGCCCCCAGCTCAAGAGACTTTTATCGAATGTTAGGATCTGAAAAGTCTTTGCCTGTAGGAATTTTTTTAATTAAGATTTTTATCATTGTCATCCCCTTCCCCCTTCCAGTTCATTTAAGACTGTTATGAAACAAAACTCATTATGCTTCAAAATCTGACAGAGCTAAGGCCCCAGGGAAAGTGAGAGGAGGCGGCCGTGGCAGTACTTCCTTCCATTTTCCCCGTCCGTGGTTGTCTCGTGGGGTTGGTTCCCCCAGGACGGCCTGCAGCCCACAGGGTCGAGGTGAGCAGGGATTCACGGACCTCCCGGGATACAACCAGCTGGAGAGTTTGTTGTCAGCCAGAAACGAGGATGCTACCCTCCTGCCTGGAAGGGTTTCTCCAATCACCAGAACTCAGGATGGAAGGGGGAAGAGGTGGCAGACTGATGAGAAGGGAGAGAAGTGAGGTGTGTTTTGTATGGTTCAGCTGAAGGAATAGTGTCCCAAGGAGAAAGTACACATGTGGTCCTCTCTGGGTGTGACTTTTAGTTTTCACTTAAAACGATGAGTGGATTTTGTTCATTTGTTCAGCTGTGGTTATGGTACAGACAGGCTTGAAGGGTCTGTGGGCCCGGGCTCTGGGTCACTCACTACTCATTCTGCTGCAGGAGGGACCCCACCGGGGGGCCTTGAGTATGGGACCCTGTGGCTCAGAGCCAGTGTGTTGAACTTCTCCTGGATCTGTGGGTTCCTGGGAAGGGGGCAGACCTGCTGGGAGTAATTAATGTGTGTGGTGGATGGGGAAGGGGCTCAGACTCCTCCCAGCATTCTTTTTGAGATACTTTCCTAAGTGAATCCATGCTCTGGCTTTTCCTTTTTTTTTTTTTTTTTAAAGATTTTATTTATTTATTTGACAGAGAGAGAGAGAGAGAGAGAGAGATCACAAGTAGGCAGAGAGGCAGGCAGAGAGAGGAGGAAGCAGGCTCCCTGCTGAGCAGGAAGCCTGATGTGGGCCTCGATCCCAGGACCCTGAGATCATGACCTGAGCTGAAGGCAGAGGCTTTAACCCACTGAGCCACCCAGGCGCCCCATGCTCTGGCTTTTCAGGCAGGGCAGACCTGTCCTCTGACTTCAGCAGGCCAAGGCTTTGTTCGTTGGAGAGCTTCAACTCCAAATCTCCTTTTGACTTTTGTTTTCTCCCTATGAAGAAAGGAAGGGGGCTTAGAGGGTACAGTTAACTCTTTTTTTTTTAAGATTTTATTTATTTATCAGAGAGAGAGAGAGCACAAGCTGGCAGAGAGGCAGGCAGAGACAGAGAGAGAAGCAGACTCCCCAACGAGCAAGGAGCCTGATGCGGAACTCGATCCCAGGACCCTGGGATCATGACCTGAGCCGCAGGCAGCCGCTTAACCAACTGAGCCACCCAGGCGTCCCAGTACAGTTGACTCTTGAACACTGGGGAAGTTTAGGGGCGTTCAAAAATCTGTGTGTAACTTTCGACTCCCCAGAAACTTAACTACTAATCGCCTGCTGTTGACAGGAAGCCTTGCCAATAACAAATAGTTAATACACATTTTGAATGTTACATGGAGTGCATACGGTATTCTTCCGATAAAGGAAGCTAGAGGAAATAAAATGTTATTAAGAAAATCACACGGAAGAGAACATACATTTATAGTACTGTATTGTATTTATCAGAAAAAAATCCGTATATGAGTGGACCCGCACCGTTCAAACCCGTGTTGTTCAAGGGTCAACTGTAATATTCTTGGGTTGTCACAGGGATAGACCAGGATAACAAAATTATCAATAGGCCGTCAGCATACAGGGCTGTGAGACGTGGGGATCTGATAAGGGAGGCCTGGGGAGAGTTTCAGCTCTGGAGACCTGGGGTTTCACCCTCTACCACCCCTCCACCCCAATCTTGGCATTTCATCTGCTAATAAAGTAGCAACACCAATTGATGTGAGTTTCACCTCCTTTCATTTCCTTTCTCCAGTCTTCTGTACTGGGGCCATATGAGCTTCAAAAAGCCACCAGCCGAATGATCAGCCTCTGAATAATCAAGTCTGCAGAACTAAAAATACACGGTTGCATTATAATGCAGATATACTGATAAATTAAGGGGAAAATAATTGAGCCTGCTGTTGTTTACTGATGCATTGTCCCGACCAGAAGTTACATAGGAAATAAATGAAATGATTTCACCCTAGGTGGTTTAGGGCCTGTAGCTTAGTTGCTTAGAATATACGACTAAGGAGGCCAAAATCCTGCTTTGAGGCCCACATGGGATTATTACAGCATCTTGACTAGTTACCCAGACTTGACTCCTCCTCCTGGCCTCAGATGGCCTGCCAAGCCCTTACCAGCTGTCTTTCCCTGCAGCTCTTGGGTGCAGGTGATTTGGTGTAATCCATCTCCACTGTGGAAGAAAATGCTCAAGGCATAGACCTCCTACGGAGGGTGTCAGGAGGCCCACTTTTGATTTAAATATACAAGAGTAGATTTCCCATTTGCTAGGCATCTGTTATCTGTCCTGGGTAAATAAGGTCTTTGTTCTTATCTAGTAGCTTGATTTGGGCTTATTTGAAATAATTAATTCAATACGTATTATTGAATCCTCATTATATGCAGACACCAGGCTAGGCATTGGCAAACTTTCTATAGAAGGCCAGAGAGTAACTGTTTTCAACTTTGGGGGCCATGTCTCTGTCCTCTGTTCTAAGTGCTCAGTCTTGCCATTGTAGCATAAACGCAACCACAAACAATACGTGATTGGATGAATTGCGGGGCTGTGTTCCCATCAGACTTTATTTACAAAAGCAGGTGGTGGGATTTGGCAGCAGGCCAGCTACTGACCCCTGGTCTGACCCCTTCAACTCCTTCCTTAAAGATACAGCCATGAACTAAACAGACCTGGTGATGACCCTCAGGGAACTTTCATTTTTGCTGGGGATGATTCTTTGCTACTGTTAGTAGCATTGCTTTGAAACCACACCTGTTATAAATAGTTGACAAGTAGCTTTTGGGGGGCCATGGAAATCTAAGTAACTTTACTGAAGAACTGTCCTAGTGAACAGGCAGTTCTATTTATATTACCCTCCAGTGTCTGAGGGTACGGTGTGTACTTAATTTGGCACGTAGATACTATTTTTGAGTTGCTGGTTTTTTTTTTTCACTTAACATAATTTCACATGCATATTTCCACGCATTGGCCTGGATTGTATAATTGTAGTGGCTACATAGTATTTCTTGCTGAGTTAAGGCACGTTAGATGCCCCGGGATAGTAGGCATTTGTTAGGTGTTTGTTTCCAGTTGCAGTAAAAACCCTTTCCAAGTTGAAAAGGAGCTAGTCTGTGCAGAACCTCCACTGGTAAGAAGCCTTAACTTGGGAGAACTCTGGGAGAGTCAGGTGTGGATGAAGTCCTCATGCGAGCCTGCGGGGCAACACTCAGCACCTTGTGGCCAGGTAAGTGTGTTCTCAGGGTAAACGTTTCAATGACAGATAGCGGGGTGATCTTTTACTCAAACACCGCTCCCCCACCGCAGGGAAAACATTTGTGAGCTGTGGAGCAAACTTGGGATCCGCAGAGCTTTGTGGGGGCAGATGGGGAGGAAGAGCAGCCCTGTGCAGAGAAGATAAAAAGCCCAGGGGCAGGGTCGACAGCAGGTGTGTGGAAAGGACGTGGGTTCTGGGGCCAGACTGACCTTGATGTGTCTCCGACCCTGAGTTTGCCCCTTACGCCATGTGGCTGGGCGCTAAGTTAGCCTCTCTGCGCCTGTTTTCTTTGCTATGAAATGGGGCTATGATATCCATTCCATAGCGGGGCACCTGGGTGGCTCAGTCGGTTGAGCATCTGACTCTTGGTTTCGGCTCAGGTCATGATCTCAGCGGCGTTAGATCAAGCCCCATGTCAGGCTCCCAGCCCAGCGGGAGACAGCTTGAGATTCTCTCTCCCTCTGCCCCGCCCCCTGCCCACGCCCGTGGGTTCTCTCTAAAACAAATAAAATAAATCTTTAAAAGAAATAGTAATATCACTCCCTAGGGATGGTGAGGATCAGACGAATAGTCCAGTAAGCACATAACACAGTGGTTGGTTTATAAGCACGCTGTGTAAATGATGGCTGTTAATTGTTTGGTGTGAAGTGAGTGGCCCATGTTAGGCCTGCGATTCACAGCAGTAGTCGTTTTACTGTTATCATTACTGGGGAGGCCCCGGGAATTACCCTGGACCAAGACTGGACTTCCCCTCCCTTCCCTCCCATCCTTTCTAGCCCCAACCCCTTGGTAACTCAGCTGGGGAGGTCAGACCCAGACTCGTGAGCCCAGGCTTTTAATAAAATTAGATCGCAGCCTGACGGCCAGTGGGATCGTCTCATTGACTCAGCCATTCAGGCATTCATTCATTCAACACGGACGCAGAGGCTCTACTTTTTTGTACAGCATGCAGTGGTGAAGAAAGCAGGCATGGCGATGGGCTTTAATCAAATAATCCCACAAATGTTTAATTATAGACTGTGATAAGAGCAGCAAAAGAAAAGTACAGGGCTTTAGGTTGGGAGAGGATCTTTCTTTGTACGAGACACTTAATTTCATTAGTAACCGGGGAATACAACTCACAGTGAGATTCCATCTTATCCCCATTGGGTGGTCCGACATGAGGAAGCCTCGCGGTGAGCAAGCATTGGAGGGAGTATAGAGCCCCGTGGCCTCTTGTGCACCCCTGGTGAGGAACATGAACGGATGCAACCACTTTGGAGAATGGATTGGGGTTGTCTTGTAAAATTGCATGTGCGTGTACCGTGTGACCTGCCGGGTCTTCTCCTCGGGGTACAAAGTCACGGGAAACTCATTCACAGGTGCACTGGGAGACATGTCCTAAGAATGTTCCTCCTTGGAGCACTGTGGATTTGAGCAAAAAACTGGAAACGTGAACGCCTGTCCGCTGGAGAATGAGTTTGTGATCACGTGATGGGCGGTGAGGCGGTAGTGACAAGAAATGAACAGCATCCCGGTGCAGGGATAGGAGTGAATCTTAGTCTTGTCTGAGGTTGAAGCTAAAGCAAGACCCTGCACAGCCCATAGAGCGCACTACTTTTGGAATACATTTTAAAGTCAACAGAACATTTAAAATACATTGTTTCGGGATGCAGATCTACCTAATGTAATAAACGGAGGGGGGTGGGTTTGTGAAGATTCTGGGTGGGGGAAAGTCTCTTGAACGTGCTTCCCTGGACACTCGCTTTATTTTAGCAGTTGGGGGTGGGGTGGGGAGGAGCCAGCCGCCAGCTTGTGTTTTGCAGGCATCGTAGCCTTTTTTTGGTGATTGCTTTGGAACCTTTTTTTTCTTTGCCTTTTTTTAAAACTCAAATTGCAAAGCGTTACCTATCGGAGTAGTGACGCTAGGAGCTTGTGTATGCGTTTTATGTATTTTTTTTTTAATTACCGTGAACGCCTTTTTCGATGACCACAAATGCAGATAGGATATGGGAAACTGTGGCCGTGCGTCGTGATCGCAGCCGTTTCCTGCCCGCGCTAGTGGTGGTGTCGAAAGAGCTCAGCTCTGAGGGGGGCCGTGTTTGCAGCCGGCTGTGAGATTCCTGGTCACAGAGCCCCCCTTTGCCATGAAGAGACTAATGTGGCGCAGTGATGAGGCCTTCTGGGTTCGGTTCCAGGTTTAGCAGGCAGAGTAGTTCAGAGATGAGTAAGAAGGGAGCACTTTCTGGTTGTAGATTCAGGCTCACATATGCATATTGAAACTCTTCCTCACTTTCGCTTTTCTCATTGATGGGCCTTGAGGCATCCTAGTCTCATCTGTGGAAGAACAGGAGGGGATAGAGGGAGCACGTTTTTGTATGAAAGCACCAGAGAGGCTGGAAGGATCCAAGATCTGTTCCTCTGGGGATGAATAGTTCATCTGGTGGGAAGGTTTGAAAAGATGCTTGTTTCAGGCTGCCTGACCCGAGGTTATGTGGAAGCCACCAGGGGCATTAGAGCACCTGCTAATTGCGTGTAGCCCTCCCAGGCTGCAGGGATTAAAGGGGAGAGTTTGCAGAGGGGCTTGTGGATAAAGGGAGATCAGCAAGGCAGACCACATGCAGTGACTGCTTGAGAGAGCAGGGAGGACCTGGAAGGTGAACAGGTAGAGCAGGGTTGTTCTGTGTGGTTCCAGAAAGTAAAGCCAGAGGTGGGAGCTCCAGGAGGAGATATTTGGTCTTAGTATAAGTCCGTGTTTTTCGGACTGCAGTTTGCAATCCATTAGTGGGTTGTCCAATTAATTAAATGATGAAGACCAGCAATTTAAAAAGATGAAATAGAATAGAAAGGAAAGAATAGAACAGGAAGACAGATTTTCAGTGGATCAGTGATGTATGGGTCAGCATTGTTTCTTGAAAATATTTGTTTAGGGGCGCCTGGGCTTAGTCGTTGAGCATCTGCTTTCAGCTCAGGTCTTGGTCCCAGGGTCCTGGGATCGGGCCCCGTGTTGGGCTTTGTTCGGTGGGAAGCCCACTTCTCCCTCTCCTACTCCCCCTGCTTGTGTTCCCTCTCTCGCTGTCTCTCTCTGTCAAATAAATAAATAAAATCTTTTTTATTTTTATTTTTAAAAAAGATTTATTTATCTATTTATTTGACAGAGAGAGAGACAGAGAGAGACAGCAAGAGCAGGAACACAAGCAGGGGGGAGTGGGAGAGGGAGAAACGGGCTTCCCGCTGAGCAGGGAGCCCGATGTGGGGCTCGACCCCAGGACCATGGGATCAATCATGACCTGAGCTGAAGGCAGACACTCAACGACTGAGCTACCCAGGTGTCCCCATAAATAAAACCTTAAAAAAAGAGAGAAAATAATTGTTCAATTTTATATGTTTTATGGATATATAGATATTTTAGGTACTGAGTCATGATAGAAAGCATAATTTCTTTTTAGAGGTTAGGTGGAGAAAGTTCGAAAGTCTTTGTTACGAGCTATGATTTAATAATAGTCCTCACTGTGGAGCACTTACACTGTTCCAGGCACTTTGCTAAATGCTTTCCATACATTTTCTCATTTAAATCTCAGGACAACTCTTTCAAGCAAATATTATCATTCCCATCTTAGAGATGAGGAAATCAAGTTCAGAGAAGCTAAGTGACTTTCCCAGGGTCATGGAGCATGTGTAGGAGGCTGAGTCTGGAATTGAACCCAACTTCTGGCCTTTGACAGGCCTGTCCATATACTCACTGCTGTCTGCTACAGGAAGAAGCATTGATGGAGCTTTCCCAAAGCCTGGAAGAGGGCTGGAAAGTGGGAAGTCTTTGAGCAGAAGCCGGGTGGCACCTGTGGGACAGTGGAGATGGGGGATTGGATTGGATCATTACTGTGGATCCCTCACTATTCCCACAGATGTTGTATGGTGTAGCCCAGAATCCACTTTTCCTCTCTAAGGGCAGATCCAACTCTTGTGTTTCTTTGATCCTTGATTAGAATATGACTTACTTAATTAACATAGGTATAGGCTCGTTTACAGGTGGGATTTTCTTTTAATGAGTTTTCTGATTTTTCTGTAATGAATGTACATTTATTTTATGATTTTAAAAAGGTATGAAAAAATATTTTCGGGTTTTGTGTAACAAGCACACATCAATTTTGTAATTTAAAAAAGTCATTAAAAAAGAAATAATGCTGCATTGCAACAAAAGCTTTAATTAAGAATTCTTCCTGGCAAGTCGTGAAGGTAGCTGGCAGCTGGCTGTTCCTCCTCTAATGTGGCCTGGAGAAGCTCTGTGTGCACCATGGGAGGTGATTGGTGGACAGGTTTTTTGTGAACCATAGCTTCTTATCACTTGCCTGTACCAGCCCATCCTCCCTGCACAAAACAGGATGACACGGGGGACCATGGCTTAGAGGGATCCCCTCCCTATTCCCTCCTGACTGCAAAGTGAAGCCTCCACTGATTTTACTTAAAGCTGGAAAGGATATTAGAAGTCATCTCCACTAACCTCCTCATTTTACAGAAGAGGAAACTAAGTCCTGAAGAGGGCATGTGACTTTGTTTTGCCTTTGACCCATCCCATGGAGAGCAGAATGGGACCAGCTTTCAGATGGGTTAAATAAACTATGTTGCTTTCTCAAGAGAAAGGGGGTCCTAAAGGTTGGGGGGAATAAAAGAGAAGTGGCCAACTTCAAATTCTGATTTTATGGGGGAATTCCAAAGCAGAGGTCAGAGGAGTGGGATTTAGTTGAAGAACCGTGATCTGGGAATTGAAGGACTCGGATTCTGGTTGCAGCTTTATTTATTTATTTATTCTTAAATATTTTATTTACTTTTTTGACAGAGAGAGATACAGTGAGAGAGGGAACACAAACAGGGGGAGCAGGCAGAGGGAGAGGGAGAACAGGCCTCCCGCCCAGCAGGAAGCCCGATGCCAGGTTCAATCCCAGGACCCTGGGATCATGACCCGAGCCAAAGGCAGATGCTTAATGACTGAGCCACCCAGGAGACCCTGCTTCCAGCTTTAAAACTCTCTGTGTAATCGTTGGTGAGTCATTTGCTCATGTCCATTGGAGGACAATAATTCTTCTTCACATATTACTTAGTCGACTCATGGCAGGAATACCGTCCCCCGAGAAGAGCAGGTCCTCAGGCTAATTTCCTTCTAGAGTTAACGGCCTAGTCTTCATGGAGTTGTCATTGACCATGTTCCATAGACTTTAGGCCACAAGTATAGGAAGCTCTCCAGCTTGGTGGGCCAGCCATCACAGAACTTAAAGTACAGTTGCTACATGGCCATGGAGAACTTTATCTCCTCTTTGACTGGATCCTTAGGTTCAGGGATTTTTGCTTTCTGAATCCCCATATTGCTGAGTAGGGTGCTGAGATTCTATATACTTCAGATATCTGAGTTATTGAACTGATATTTTTGTGTGTGCTTTTTGTGAGTCACGTGGAGGTTGGGTCCAGGTCTACCTTGAATGGTTTCTGTTATTGATGCTCTATGGATTGACCAGTCACCTCATCTCCAAGTGGTACAGGCATGCATCTTGAAACACAGGCCATCTGATTTAAGAATTGAACTGTGTTGAGGAGCAATGTGGTTTGTGATGGGGTTGATTTGAAGTGGGTCACTCTGTGCCTAAGTAGGCAACCTGAGGGGCGGGGAGAAGCTTCTTCCAGGCTTCCAAATTACCCAAGGAGATGGGGACAGCAAAGAAATTGCTAGGATTGTGGTGGATTGTGATCAGTTTCCAGAATCTTCTCAGAGGATCATAAGAGAGCAGACAAATTTCTCTTACATGACCCATCCAGAATAGGAGATCCTCACTGGTTAGATGTGTTTTTCCTTGACCTGGGGTGTCACGTACATGCAGTCAGTTAGCCTGACTGATGGCCTCAGCTGGGAGGGAAGGCAGTTGTTGGAGTTTGTTTTACCCTCTGTTATCAAGGCTCATAATATGAGCTTTAAGGCTTTATGACTTGATTAGTGGCATCAGCACTTTAAAGAGCTGGCTTAGGGCTGCTGTAGAAGGTTACAGGGAGAGTAATTAGATGGTAGTTGTGAAATGGGGGGTGGTTCCCACTTACTAATGACTTTGAAGGAGCCCTGCCTGGCACTGAACTCCCATGGTGAATTTTTCAAAAAGAAAATGAGTTGGTTAGTTTGGATGCTCTGCTGTAGACCCCAGACGGCTCTCAGCTTTCTCTCCGCCTGTCGTTAATGCCTGTGACCTGCTGCCTGGGAGCCCACTAGAGCCTCAGTTTCTTCTAGGCCTTTGCTTCTCAAAGCACGGTCCCTGGATCAGTGGGTGTCCAGCATCCCCTGGGAGCTTCTTAGAGTAAATGCAGAACCCACACTTGCAGAGTCAGGATCTGCATTTTTTAACAAGACTCTCAGGTGGTCTGGGTATACTTTAACATTTGAGAAGCACTGGGCTAGCAGAGATGCCCCTGAGGTTAGAGATTTGTGGCAATGTGGTTTTTATTGGGTAGTGCAATAAAGTATTTAGACCCGAGTGCCACAGTAGGATTCCAGCCTGGTGTCTTTAATTAGAACCTGGATTTGCGTGTGTGGATGTGTGTGTGTGTCCATTGTCACTTGTGGCGTCAGCACGGGGTTGTGGTTTATGCCTCCTGTGCCCCTACCCCCCTCTGCTCACCGAGTTCTTGGCACAGCTAGTCATTTCTTTGAATGCAAGTCTGGCATCATAGAATGTGGTGGAGGGGAGGGTGACCAGAACACCACTTTCTTCCTGTTGCTCCCCTGAACAGGAGCGCATGGTACCTCCCATTGCCTGCTGTGTCATATCCAAACCTCTCTCTGGGGTTCCTCCCCCTGGGGTCCAGGTTTGTTGGCCTTTTCCCGCGGCCAGGCAGCATCCCACCGTATACCATGAGTGCACTGGGCTGATCCTCCTTGAACCTGGCTGGCTTTGGGCCGCATGGTTGAAGTATCTTTCCCACTGCCTTCCTGGTAGTCGCATGATTTCTCTGTTCTTGGCACCCTTGGTTTGCTCTGCTGCGCTATTTTGTACTTGGTTATTTTGGGCTGCTTATTGAGGCCTCGTTGTTACTTGTGGGCTGATCTTAAACCCTCACTCACTCAGATAACAATTAGAGCGCAGGATCCTTGTATGCCAGGCGCGCTCCAGACATCCAGCAGGTGCCTGATGAATGAACGCCTGTAGATTCCTTGAGGCTGTCCATCAGGAGGCCCAGGATTTGGTATGGGTGGGTGAGCTGGGCTGCTGGCTTCACAGTTGGGGTGGGGATTGGTGAGGACTCTGACAAGAAGCCTAGAAGAGATTGGAAGGGACTCCACAGAGGAGATGTGGGACTTGGGCCCCTTGTCTACAGCCCTTCCCCAGTGGTCCGGGAGGGAGAGAATGAGTGCCCATGTGTTTCTGGTTTATTGCAAACCTGTCCATTCTCTTTTTACATGAGTCTGGTGGTGAGGAAAGATGATGCGTTAAGGAGTGGCAAGGAGGACAGGTGCAGGTATTATCACTGGCCTGATAAGGTTTGGGGTGGAGGCTATATTTACTTCTTACAGATATACTGGTAGAATCTTTTTCTGTGTTTAGAAATAGTTTATGTAAGATGATCATATGCATTCTTTTAAAAAAAACCCACAATAAACTGACACCAGAATAGAATAAAATTTAAACAGATCAATTACCATAGAAGAAATTGAGAAAGTTATCAAAGAGCTGTTCCTTAAAATAGTCACAAGACCAAATGGATTTCACAGGTAAAGTTTTTCAAATATTGAAGGTGCAGGTGATTCTAATGCTATTTGGATTGTTCCAGAGCAAAGAAAGAAGGAATGCTTACATTCTTCTGGTGAATGTAGAGTAATAAAATGTGGCAAGAGAGCAGTAGGGGCACATACAACTATGAAGTGATCGCAGTTTTGAATATTGATGCAAAATTCTACTACCAATTAGCACATAGAATCCAGCAGCTCACTGAAAGACCTGCATAGGCATGTGGTTTTCAGAGCAGGAATGCAAGGATAGGTTAATTTTAGGATTTCTATTAATACGATTCACCATATTCAAGGGTCCAAGATGCTGAAAAGGTTTATGAAAAATTAAGGGTTTCTTTCTAATAAAAACTCATAATGTAAGAATAATTAGATACCTCCTCACTGTGAGAAAATATATCTTTGTCAAACTGGTAGCCAAATTTTGCTTAGTATTGAAATGATGGGTAGTAGATGCATTCCCAATAAAATCATGATTAAGCACCGTAATTACATAACCTTGTTTTGGGAGGATAAGCTGGTAAAATTAGATAAGAGAAGAAATAAGAGATATAAAAACTAGGAGGAGGAGGCAAGACTAAGGACAGAGAATTTGTTAAAGTAGTTGAGTGCATAATTAATGCACAAAAATCAGTAGCTCTCCTATACAAACTATATCTCAACTGGAAAACATAATGAAAGAAAAATTTCCATTTATGTAAGCAACAAAAGAGATTATCTAGTTATAAGCTTCAAAAATTATGTTTATATGTGACTTCAGTGCTCCAAAGGGACATAAAATACTTAGAAAGATCATATAATCTTGGCTGGAAAGAATTAGTATTAGAAAAATATCAGTTCTGGGCGCCTGGGTGGCTCAGTGGGTTAAAGCCTCTGCCTTCGGCTCAGGTCATGATCCCAGGGTCCTGGGATCGAGGCCCACATCGGGCTCTCTGCTCAGCAGGGAGCCTGCTTCCTCCTCTCTCCTCTCTCTCTGCCTGCCTCTCTGCCTACTTGTAATCTCTCTCTCTGTGTCAAATAAATAAATAAAATCTTTAAAAAAAAAAAAAAAGAAAGAAAAAAGAAAAATATCAGTTCTCCTATACATTTAAAATGTGATCACAATAAAAATAAGATTATTTTGGTAGTAGAAAAATCTGATTCTAAGTTCATCTGGAAAAACTAACCTGCATGAAAATATGACAAAGAAAAAGAGAGAAGGGTCTAGCTGTAACAGATATTAAACATTTTAAAAGCTGCAGTAATTGAGATAACTTGGTGCTGAATAGACTGAACAAGTGACAGGACAGAATAGAGAGCCCCAAAATAAGTAGGAGAGGGGTGTGTGTGTGTGTGTGTGTTATTTGTAATAAAGGCAGCATTTCAAGTTTATGTGGAATGATAATACCTAAATAGCCATCTGTGGTAGGGGGAGGTGCAGCAAGTAGAATCCCTACTTTGTGCCTTAGATCAAAATAAGTCTATCAGAGATAGGTGAAAGATTTAAATAAAGAATGAAAGTCTAAAAGCATTGGAAGAATCTTTCTACAGTCTTGGAGAAGAGGGACTTTCCTAAGTGGGACACAAATCCCAGAGGACATGCAAGATTGATAAAACTGACAACAGAAAAGTGAGAGTTTTTGCACAAGGAGACCATCATAAACAAAGTCAAAAGATAGGTGCTCATATGGGGTGCGCGGGTGGCTCAGTCGGTTGAGCATCTGACTCTTGATCTTGGGTCAGGTCATGATCTCCTGGGTCGTGGGAGAGCCCCCTTATTGGGCTCCCCGCTCAGTGGGGAGTCTGCTCGAAGATTCTCTCCCTCTGCTCCTCCCCTCACATGTGTGTGCTCCCTCTCTCTCTCTCAAATAACATAAATCTTTAAAAAAAAAGATAGGTAATAATCTGAGAAAAAAATATTTGCAACATATATGATAAAAGGAGCTAATTTTCTTTTTATGTAAAGAGCTCTTAGAAATAAAGGATTGCTGACTTAATTGAATGGGCAAAGGACAGGAACAGAAATTCACAGGAAAAGAAAGGTAAAAGACTGAAAAAGAAAAGATGCACAGACTCTTCTAATAAAACATGCAGATCGGAATGACAGTAAATGACATTTTCATCTGTCAGATTGGAAAAGATGAAAGCATTTGAGAATATATTGAGTTAGTGGGGATATAAAGGAAAGGTACTTTTGTACATCCTTGGTGGGAGCAAATGGCTACAACGGCTTTGGAAGGCAGTTTGTGATGTTTATCTAAATTATACATGCCCTTGTCTCAGGACCCAGTGGCCCGCCTCGTAGGAATCCGCCCCAGAGAAACATTCACACCCATGGGCGGTGTTCATGGGACATTGTTGTAGTGGAGATTGGAGACAACAAGGGGGAACGTCCATCGGTACGATGGATAAATAAGTATGTATTTATTTAGTGAGGGCTGAATACAACTTGGACTGCTCAGACTCTGAGGGGCCAGTAAATCAACGTAGTGGGCTGGGAGGCAGTGGAAGATCAGGAGAGCCTTGTACACAGGGGGGGCTGATATTTGGCCAGACTTTTTGTTTCAGTTTTGCTTGTTCACCAAGTGTGAACTGGGTCACAATATAAAATAGATTTTGTCTTATGGGACTCAGTCCAGAAAGTTGGAAAAACCCTGTAGGAGTGGTTCAAAGGAATAGAGGAGGTTGTGATAATCTTGTGATAAAGAGTAGACCTCAGAAATGTAATATTGAGTGCAAAAAGCAAGTTGCAGGGTGATATGCATACGATGTGATGCCATTTTTGAAAAGGAAAACGGTATCTTTTTGACAGTATCGTGTTTTCGGTGGAATCGTGTATTCACATAAAAGATGTGCACCGGACTCCTGTCGGAGGTGCCCTCTGGGGACTGGAGTCAGATTTGAAAGGCTTCAGCTTTGAGTTACATGCTTTAATTTGTCAAAAGGAAAGTATGAATGCTTTAGCTGTTTACTGGAATGTTCAAAAATGTTTACACATTGCAGAAAGATTTTCCAGCGGAGCCATTAAGCACAGGCGCTTTCCCCTTGGTTGTTTCTGCCTTTTTGTGACCCGTCTTCAGTTTCTGATCAGTTTACTTGCCTTTCCTTTTGCTTTAATTCGAGTATCTTATACATTTACCAGCATGGTCTTAACCTTTTCATTGATTAGCTTACGATTGCCTAAAACCCTTAGAGTGTATCAGTGGCTCATTTATCATGTTTTGTTTCTTTTCTGACTTTTCTAGTATTCTTTTGAAATTACTTGTGCCCATGGTTTAGAACTTTCATTCTTTTTTTTTCCTTAAGATTATTATTTTTAAGTAATCTCTACACCGATCATGGGGCTCGAACTCACAACCCCAAGATCGAGAGCCACTTGCTCTACTGATTGAGCCTGCCCGGCGCCTCTCATTATTTTTTCTGAGAGCCAGCTCTGGGCTTTTGTTCTCTTCCTGGATGTTTGCTCTTCTTGTTTGTTCCTTCTATTTTCACTTTTCTTTTATCCTTCATTTTTTTTCCTCCTGTGAATTTCCGCCCACACAAGTACAGCAGTGCTTTTCCAGCTTTAAGGTGCATATGAATCCGCCGGGGTCTGGTGCCTTTGTTAAATGCAGATTCTGGGGCGCCTGGGTGGCTCAGTGGGTTAAAGCCTCTGCCTTCGGCTCAGGTCATGATCTCAGGGTCCTGGGATCGAGGCCCGCATCGGGCTCCCTGCTCGGCGGGGAGCCTGCTTCCCCCTCTCTCTCTCTCTGCCTGCCTCTCTGCCTCCTTGTGATCTCTCTCCCTCTGTGAAATAAATAAATAAATAAATATCTTTAAAAAAAAAAAATGCAGATTCTGATCCTGCAGGCCAGGAGTGAGGCCCCAGATTCTGTGTTTCTAACCAGCTCCAGGTGGGGCAGGCCACCGAGGAGCAAGAAAGGAGAGGACGTGGCCCCTGTTCCTTCTCTGACCTTTGGGCACTAGATCTCCCGAGGGAGTGGTATCCAGTGAAACTATCAACTGTCTAAAGATGATGCTTCTAACTCTTGTGATAAAATTCATACTGCTCTCCTTTAAAGTAGGGAAGATGGAATGCCTCCCCGCCCCCATCCTGGTCACTTTTTCTGGCTTCATTAGTGACCACACATTTTCCAGGTGATCTTAGACAATAGAAGGTCCAGAATTTCTTCAGCCATACTTGGCAGGTGAGCTGACTGCCATAGCTCAGCACTGCTGTCTAGCCTCGCCTGGTTTAGCTGACTTTAGGTACATTGGTTCCATTGGTTGGAACCCTTCTGGTGGTCTGTGGCCCCATTGAGAACGTGATGGAAGCTCTAGACTTCTGCTCCAGAGATATGCCCACCCCCATTCATGCCCACCGAAACCCTCAATTCTTTTACTTGCATGAGCTTCAAGCATCCTGAAGCCTATGTCTAGGTCATAAGACCCCTCATTAAAAGGTGCTGCTAATGCGAAGAATCCCAAAACAAGGAGTACAGCCCACAGTATCTCCAGAAGGCATCTGATCCGGCCCCGTTCCCTTTACACATAAGGAAACCAAAGGCCAAGATTTTCAGGCGTTTATTCAGTAGGATTCTCGGTGTTCCCTGAGCTCCCTTATAAACACTTGGCTGTGGCAGTGGAGGGCCTGCTTAGCTTGACCCTGGTTCCCCTCAGGGTCTGTGGAGCCGAGAGGGGCATGTCCCCGCAGACCCAGCCTGCATCATCTCGGGAGAGGACAGACAGCCCCACGGGTTATTTCCTGCTGCTCCGCCCTGCCCTCAGCTCTTAGAGTCCTGTCTGGTCTGAGGAAGCAGAGACTCCAATCCCTTCCGGCCAGGATTCTGGGCTCAGACACTGTTCTGGCTCTGACATGGCAGGGGCCTCCTGCCTTGTTCCTGTGGCCCGTTTCCTTCTCTGAGTCTCAGTTCTTCTAAGAGGCTTCTGTGTTGGTTCCTGTTCTGC
The DNA here is from genome assembly GCA_002007465.1 of Ailurus styani. NCBI lineage: Eukaryota > Metazoa > Chordata > Mammalia > Carnivora > Ailuridae > Ailurus > Ailurus styani. The sequence continues at coordinate 1,349,712 of LNAC01000286.1, read as the reverse complement.
TAACGTGCCTGATATGTGGGTCCTGTGCTAGGACCAAGACCCTGCCCTGGCCCTTTGCTGGAGACGGCAAGGTGTGGCGGGAGGACATCAGCCGGACTCCCAGCTCATCCACTTTACTGGCCGTGCGACTCGGGGTAGATTACTCAACCTGCCTGGCCTCAGTGTCTTCGTGTGTGTGACGGGAACTATTAAGGATTCTTCACAGGGTGGTTGGAAAGATAATTGTGTAAGGTGTCTGGGACATGGATGTGTGTTGATAAGCAATAACTAACAAGACTAGTCCTACTCCTGGGCATTGGAATCTGGTCTCACCCCGCCAGCTGGGGCCTTGGTAACCTTTCCGTAGATGTCCAGCTGCCTGTGTGGTGGAGGAGGGTCACGGTCTGGGCTCCCCCGTCACAGGGCTTTGCCCGTCGGTAGAGGCCGTTCGTCACCTCATCTTCCCTGAAGTCGCTGTGAGCCCATCCTCTGGTTGGAGACCTCCCAGGATCTCCTCCGACAGGAGGCGCACGCTGCAGAAGACAGCTTCGCTCTGTGCCTTTGTGGAATTGGGCCGGCTTGTCCATGTCCTGCTGATCCCGAGAAGGATTTTACATATCAGTTTCATTTCAAAATACAGCTGCAAAAGATCATGGGTGAAATAAACAAATAGACGAATGACCTAACTACTCCGGGAAATATTTGTTGAGCAACTCTTGTCCACTAGTCATGGTGCTCCGCACCAGTGAAACACCCAGGCTTCTGTCCTCAGGGCAGTCACTGATGGAGCCTGAGGCGGGGCGGAGAGCTGGACGTTTGAGTGTATCACAGACCCCGTGGTAAATGCGGTGATGGTGGGGGAGGGGCACCATCGTGCCCAGAGGAGGGAGCTGACCTCTGCTTCAGAAGGGGGAGGCGACACTGGAACTGCTTCTTGGAGGTTGATAACTCAATATCCTTGTATATTAACTTTTCCAGATGAATTTTTAAAAAAAGAATTTATTTATTTGAGAGAGAGAGCGCGAGAGAGAGAATGCGTGGGGGGGGGGGAGAGGGAGAGAGTCCCAAGCTCACCACGGAGCCCAGTGAAGGCCCTGATCCCGTGATCCTGAGATCGTGACCTGAGCCGAAACCGAGAGTCAGACACTCAACCGACTGTGCCACCCAGGTGCCCCCTTCCAGACGAATTTTACAGCCAGTTGGGTTCTTGGAAAATGAGTCTTGAAAAATTACCAAGTAGGGCTCATCCCAGGAATATATGCGTGGTTTAATACAGAGAGACTGCTATTAATAGAAATAGCCATAAAAATCAGAGCATCCAGTTTACCACAATGCCTGGAATCTAATCAATGCTCAACAAATATTCAATGAATGAAGGAGTTAGGTCCCAGTAGATGCCGAAAAATACTTAATTATAGATGCGTTATAAAGCATCATAAGACTAAAAATAGGATTGTTGGGGGATTTACTCCTAAATGCGCTAAAGAGCCTGCTTGTATATAATCATGTACCAAGCCTTCCAGGAGTACAGATACCAAGTGGAGAAATACTAGAAGCGTGCCCTGAAAAACAGGAACTAAACCAGAATGTCCCTTATCGCTACTTTTATTTAACATAGTTTAACAGATGCTTGTCATAACAATATAGGAACAAAAAGAAACTAGAGGGATTGGTATAGGGAAGGAAGAGATAAAAATATCACTGTTTGCAAATGACACAATTTCTATTCAAAGAAAATTACAAAATCCTGCATGGCTGTTTCTGATCAGAAGTTTAAAATACTGAGAAGTCAGTATCCCAAGGTTTTTGCCTCGATTTCATGCTCCGGCAGTTAAAATCCCAGTGAAATACTTTCTAAAGCGTGCAAAACGATAATAATAGCAATAATCAGGAAAAATTGGTGGGTAAGCATACCGAAATATCTTTTGAAAATCTTTTAGCAGCGGGCTCCTCTTGGCAAACAGGGCAGGCAAGCAGTGGTTATTAAAACTGTGTGGTATTACAGAAAAATGGGAGATCAGTGTGAGGAAATGGATCTAAAGAAATGGAAGACATTCACACATGGCCAATTTGGAAAGGCGAACAATAACTAAGGACATTATTTTAAAGGGGCTCTTGGGAACCACCAGAGAGCCACACGGAGAAGGCACACTCAGACTTAAGTCTCATCACAGGTTATAAAATCTCAACATACTAAAAACGTAGTTTTAAAAACTCATCAGGGGATGTCTGGGTGGCTCAGTTGGTTAAGCGACTGCCTTCGGCTCAGGTCATGATCCTGGAGTCCCAGGATCGAGTCCCACATCGGGCTCCCAGCTCCACGGGGAGTCTGCTTCTCCCTTTGACCTTCTCCCCTTTCATGCTCTCTCTCCCTCTCTCTCTCTCTCAAATAAATAAAATCTTAAAAAACAAAACAAAACAAAAAATTCGTCAGAACTCAGAGGAAGCAGATGGAATACTTATACTTGCCGAAGAGAGCAACGATGTGTTTGTGAAAATTCCATACCAATATTCATTGACGAAACCGAGATGTGTTCAACCATATAGGAATGAAATCTGTGAGGTAAAAGGAATACATGTGTACCTGCTCCTTTCAGGGCAGGTGTGTGGCCCTGGGGTTTAGGGTGGGGCTCTTCCAGGGACCTGTTTTTGCCACATGTGGCCTAGTTAAAGGGGGGGTGTCCCCCCAAACTAATAATAAAAATTGTGCTAAAGGGGGAGGGTAAGAGGGAAACAAGTGCCATGAGTTGATGGGTAAGGACGTGTTTTAAAAAACTAATTAAAAAAAAAAGTGTTGTCAGCGTAGACGCAGAACTGGCAAAGATTTTAAAGGCAAATATTCAGACTGTTGGTAACATAACAGATCATTTTGTATGAAGCCCAAATACCCTGAGATGTGGTGTTTATCTTCCTCAACGCCAAAATACATGAGTTCAAACAGCTCATTGGCCTATAAAATTAGGAGCACATAGACGAGATTTCTAGAACCCAGTGCAGAGGCCTGTCGGAAAGAACACAGGGTGCCTCTCGTGTGACTGAAAGGTGGAGCTGTTTTTCTGGACAGCTGGACGACGTTGGACTCCAGCAGCACTGGGACGGTTCATGCCTTGGGACCAGTATTTTTACTCCTGGGACTAAGTCCCACAGAAGTAATCCCAAAGGGGCCGACAACCAGCTTGTCCACAGATGGGGAAAATTGGCAATAATCCACATGTAGGTAATTAGGGAACGGTTAAGGAAACTCTGGGACAGCGATCCAGTGGGATCCCCCACGTGTGGCTGCGTGGGGTGAAGTTAGGTGGAACGAGGAGAGGTTTCACCCTCCCCCCCGTAAAATTGTTGATATGCAATGCAGGTTTTTAAAAGAAGAAAGGAGGGGAAAAATTCTGGTAGTAAAAAGAGGAAACGTGGGCACCGTGTTGTGGTGGAGAGACAGCACTGGGCAAGGCGTCCGCATGGGCTGGATTTGAGTCACTGCATTGCCATGTGGTTTGGGGCTAGTCACATACCTTCTCCAGCCCCCTTGTCCCCACCCAGAGGGAGGTAATGGTGATACCCGCAAATGAGATTCCAGGAGCTCTTGGCTCTTGCCAGCGCTCTTTTCATGAACAGCTTTGCAGAGTGCTGGGAGCCGTTGCCTCCTCTCCCCCATTTCCCCCCAGTTTTGCAGAATGTCACTTCTAGTGGGAGAGAGGCAGACAGGCACACCCCCAAACAAGGCAGGCAGCGGAGCCACTGAATTACTCCTGGAAGGCATTGGCAGCCCTAGGAAACATTAAACAGAGATATGTGCCCCTTCCATTTTGGAACGGGAGATGTGGCCCAAGGGGAAGACACAGGGACTTCAAGAGAATCTTCTGGTGAGCAGGTTCAGATTTACCACACAATTGAATCTTTTTAGAAGCCTGTCCTATGGACGATGTGAGAAGAGAAGGAGGCCAGCCCCTTATCCGGCCTGTTGGGGACACTTTGGGGCCTCACTGAGAAATTCTAGTGTCAGGCTCCTCTACTTGGGAGCTGAATGTCCTTGGATTTCTTAACCTGACCCCCAGTTTCCTCATTGTGAAATGAGGGTAACCTCTCTGTCTCCCTCGTTGGTTGTGAGAATGACTTAGGATTTCTCTGTGCTTTCAGTTATTATTGGTCAAGGTGTTCCCCGAATGTGTGCCCCATAATGGCCCCATGCCACATCCCATAGGGATATGGAGCCGCCTGACTGATGGTCCCTGCCTCTGGGGAGCTTGTACAGCCCAGAGCGGGTGATGGCACAGGTTTCTACAAAGGGGCAAGTGTCCTGAGAAGCCAGCAAGGTCAGAGGTGGCCTTTTAGGATGAGGGAAATTGGGGCTACTCAGGGCAAGGGGCTAGTGACTAGTCAAGAGACAGAGTGTGGGGATTCTTGAGAGAGGGGTGATGTTTTCTTGGGAAGGTTCCAGAAGTTCTGAGATGATCTGTGCAGCCCTGTGGGATGTACCGAACACATCCATGTCTATTACCTCATGTGAGCCTTATAGCTGCTTGTGAGGGGAGGGGACCGAAGGGCTCTGAGCTCCTTCCTGAGCTGACAGGGGTCCAGGACAGTCCCCTGGCTTCCTCTGCTGTGCTCCTGCATCTGGGCCACACACCTTCCTAAGAACGATGAGTCGTGGGCACCAACCAGCGAGCACTCAGCTTCTCCCTCTGAGTGAGGAGAAGAGGATGAAAGGCAGGGAATTTCTGAGGTGGAGAAGATGGAAGGTGAGGGTCATGAGGGGAGTCTGACTGATGTTAGGGGGGCAGTCATAGGGTTACGGGGCCTGGAGTCAGTTACCTGGGGGTCAGCCCCAGCTTTACAATTGCCAGCCTGTGTGACTGTGACCAAGTTAATCGACCTCTCTGAGCCTCTGTCCCTCCCTCTGTAAAATAGGGATAACCAACTTCCCTTCTAGGGGTGGAAACTTCCCTTCTATCTGTGGAAAGTGTTTGCACAAAGTGCAAGCCTTTCATGCGCCGTAGCTGCCGATGTTGTTATTTCGTGATCACGAAGGATTGGAGCCTCCAGGAAACAATGGCGCCTGTTTCTGTGTCATTGGCTTTGCTGTCTAGGGGGTCAGTGCCACTTTTTACTTCCCAAGGACAGGTGGATGCTTCTCTCTTTCTGCCTGCTGCTCTCTACCTCTCTTTCTTTGTCTCTGTCCTGCTCTTTGATTTAAGGCACCTCAGCTGTATTAGGCACCTTCCATGGGTCAGGCATTTTGTTCTGTAATTTTACCTGTGGTACCTCATTGAAATCCTCCCAGTAACTGTTGGAGGTGGGTGAAATGGGTACATTAGCCTTGACTGAACATGTGAACACTTCTGCGACCTCCAAACCTCCTTGGTGGTGCCCGCAGGAAGGAGGAGACCCCTGAGTGCAGCCCGTGTGATCTTAGCTCCACCCTGGACGGATGCAAAGAAAACTCCACGTGAGAGTTTCCTAGTCAGAGAAAGCGGGCCAGCTATGGCGTTGACCTCTTGGGGCCTTTGGCTCTGCGTTGCTTAGCACAGGAAGGAGGAGTCAGCGGAGAGAACAGTTGGAGGGTAGGAGCAAGAGGTGGGAGGAGAGGACAGGGAAATGAGTTGGGGTGGGGCTCCTGCCTGAGTAAAGCCTATGAATCAGCCGGAGACTTAAGGCCTGGCGTGGTGGGGTCAGAGGTCAGGTGTTCTGGGAGCTGTGCTTTGAGTTGGCCCGGGCTGTGCTATTCAGATGGCTGGACTGGGGTGGAGGCCGGTAAGGAAGAGGGGGCGGGTCCTCCCAGAGGAATGAAAATTCGTGATGCGGCCACAGAGACATCCAGGAGGTAGCACAGCCCTCCCGCGATGGGGTGGTAAAAGGGGCAGTGGAGTGGACCGTTGGTGACCCCCTGGGTGTGGAGGTGAGCAGGAGGGTCTAGGGTGAGCCCCAGTTTGAGGTGGTGGGTGGGTGTTGGGTAGGTAGTACCACCAACAAAGGTAGGAAGGAACCCAGCTGCAACCTGGTGGACCAGACACTTTGCGTATGTTGAGTTTGAGAAGCTCGGGAGGACGGCAGATGGAGACGTCTTCTCAGAAGAATGTCCTGGCTGAAGGCAGATGCCCTCTGCCAGGACCTTCTGGCACTCGAAACTGACAGTGTGGATGAGACCAGCAAGCATGTGGGCGGGAAGGTCACTGGAGGTCACTAACAGGTATCCACAGGACTGGAGTCCCCAGCTTTGAAGGGCGCAAGCTTCAGACCGGTTCTTATGAAACATGCCCCTGAACGTACCCCCATGTCCAGGCTCCTTATGCCAATGTGGGCGGCCTGTCGAGAGCAGACCTCAAACAACAGAAATGTGTTCTCTCGCAGTCCTGGAGGCTGGAGGTTGGAAATCAAGGTGTTGGCGGAGTTGGTTCCCTCCGAGGCCCTGAAGGAGAATTTGTTCCCTGCCTTTCTCCCGGTGGTGGCTGGCAATGCTTGGCATTCCTTGGCTTCGAGAAGCATCCTTCCATTCTCTGCCTTCACTGTCACTGGACCTTCTCCCTGCGTGTGTTTCTGTGTCTGTTTTCTCCCTTCCTCACGGCATTGTGGTCTTAAAAGATGAGTATGACCTCATCTTAACTAATTACATCTGCCAAGACCCTGTTTCCTAGTAAGATCGTGTTCCGAGGTTCCCAGTGGTCATGAATTTGGGAGAAGGACGGCACTGTTCAACCCAGTGTAGGCCCGCCTCTACTTGCTTTTCTGGCCTTACTCCTACTTCCCCTGACCACGGATGGCTTCCTTGTGAGAAGGTGTCCAGAATCCACCCTCGGTGAGGTTCACTGTCTCCCTCTGAGCTTCTCCCTCTGTCAGCGCCCTATTTATTTACTTATTATTTATTTGGGATTTATTTATTTATTTTTTGGGGGGAGGGGCAAAGGGTGAAGAAGAAAGAGGATCTCAAGCAGACTCCCCACTGAGCGCAGCACCCGACACGGGGCTCCAGCCCACCATCCACGATGTGACCATGATCTGAGCCGAAGCCAAGGTCAGAGGCTTACCCGACTGAGCCTTCCAGGCGTCCCCCACCCCAGCACCCTGTTCATTGTCGCTGTTATTTGTAATTATTTATTTGTGTTCAGGGTAACATGGTGTTCGAGAACTCTGACCCGAGAGTGCCGTAGAAATGGATTTGAGTCCTGGCTCTCCACTTCAGTTAGCCCCGTGACCTGGCTCTGACCTCCCAGCCTCAGTGTCCTTCTCTGTCGGCTGGAGCTACTTCATAAATCCAGTGAGAAAAAGTATGTAAAGTGGCAAGTGGAGGGCTTAGGATCTCCGTGAGGGTCGTGGCCGTGGTTTTCTCTTTGCTTCTGTCTCTCTGGCACTTGTCCCAGTATCTGACATAGTAGCTGCTCCCTAAATATTTGTTGAATAAGTGGTTGCATGAGGAGACTTAGTCTGATGAGAAGTGACACGTCTGTTTTTATGGATGTGACCCTTCCTTAGAAACCCCCTTCCTCCTGCCCTTGGTCCCCAAGAGCCGGGTAATTACAGTTTGAGTTTCAGCTAAATGCTGATGAGTGGCGGTGAATGGGGGTCACAGTTTGAGTCAGGCTCACAGCCCTGCACCCAGTGTTTCTCTTTCATGTGGATGGAACAAACTTGAGCTTATTACATTAGCGGTACCTATGGTGGCTGCAGAAGGTGAGTCACCGTTTACTGTAAAGCTTTCAGATGCCCGGCAAGTGCTTGCCAGACGGGAGAGGCAGGGCCTTCTGCCATCAGGCAGCCCAGCCATCAATATCTGAAGAAGAGAGAGAAAAGGGGCGCCTGGGTGGCTCAGTTGTTAAGTGTCTGCCTTTGGCTCAGGTCATGATCCCAGGGTCCTGGGATCGAGCCCTGCATGGGGCTCCCTGCTCAGCGGGGAGCCTGCTTCTCCCTCCCCCACTCCCCCTGCTTGTGTTCCCTCTCTCACTCTATCAAATAAATAAATAAAATCTTAAAAAAAAAAAAGGGAAGAGAGAAAATACTTGTCGTGGTCCCAAGTAGTAGGAAGGTCTTGGGTGAGGGTCCATTGCCTCAGCTTCCTCCTTCCCCACATTTCCTACATGAGTTTTGTTTTGACCCAGAAAACAGTGGTAGGCATATTTTGAAGTCAGTTAAATAAGTCTGTGCAAATGGGTGTTTGCCTGCCTCTCAACTAGAGGTTTGTGCTGTGTCTGCTTTTGGTTTCGTGTGAATATTAATTATTTTTTAAGGGATCAGCTCTTGTCTCTTGATTATCGGCCACTGAGAGCAATGCTTCAAAGCCCGAGACCTTTTTTCCTCTTAAGTAAAAATGTCTTTGGTTCCTCTCTGCCTGCAGGTGATGGTTTTCTTTTCCTTTCAAGAGATGAACCTGTGAAATTCCATTTGGTCTCCAGTGGTAGACGGGGCTTGGGGCATTTTTAGTCTTTGATGATGAGCTAGGTTGTGAAGACTCGAGAAGATTTGCCGGGCAGCGTGTTCCCTCTTGCAGGTGGGGCTGGGTGCGGCAGGGCGTGGGGAGTCTTGAGTGGCTGCAGAGGGAGCCACAGGGTGCCCTGTACGTGCCTGGCACTGTTCTAGCAATCGGGTTCCCTGCAGGCGGGCTCTGTGGCGGGGGGCCTGGGGCTCTGATGGAGTTTAAAATCTGATTGAACAGATTGTGTGTGTGTGTGTGTGTGTGTGTGTGTGTGTGTGTGTGGTGTGCGCGCGCGCACACACATATCTATGCCATGAGGCCTTGGGTAAGTGTTGTAACCTCTCAGCCAGTTTGCTCATCTGTAAAATGGGAACGCTGACACTTTCCTCAATTGGGTTGCTTCAAGGATTTGATGAGATAATTAAGGCACTCACTACAGGCCTGGTGTGGCAAAAGTGGTAGTTATAATGACAAGAAGTGCTATGAATCTTGTATTTTGAGAGCATGGATGATGGAGGGAGCCCTGTGGTAAGAAGAGGGGAGAGAAGATGCTCCTTCTAGGTAATTAGTGGTGAGCTCCCTGGTTATTGATGGTACTTCGTTCAGTATTTTAAATTGGCCTCTGTGTTCACTTAACTGGTTTTTGCCTCTCCACCTTGGACTTGCTGTTGGCTGGGGATAGAGCACCCCCTTCCTCTTCCGCTCGCCTTCTGGGCGTCTCCTGGGGTTGGCCAGATCAGGCTTTTCTGGTGTGTTGAGATGGTCGCCAGGAACCCTTGTGGTTCAATACACATCCTCCCACCTTGCGCTGGCCAGTTAGGCCCCGGGTCTCCCAGAGATCTTTGGGCCTCCCCTGGGAATGGGAGGCTGTGAAGGGCATCTGTTTGGGCCTCCTTGGGAGATGACCACAGTTAAGGGGGCAGTCATGATACGCTGTTTGCGATCGGAACTTTGGGACGGCTGCCTTGGCCAACCTTGCCTGCAGTGAAGGACGGAAGGACGGTGGGATAAAGAGACCGCCCTGTGCCTCTGCCTCCTTCCACACTGGCATCTCCTCTAGTCCCTTGTCAGCCATCCTCACGGTTCAGCGGTGGGGATGCTTTTCCTACAGCGGAGCGCCCTTGCTTCTTGACTTTGTCCGTCATACGGGGATACTGCTGCCTCTTCCAACCCCATGTTTCCTGCCCGCCCAGAGGGTATACTCCTGGGGGGGGGGTCTTACTTGTGACACTCATCCAGGACATCCCCTCTGTAAGCCAGTGTTGAGAGAGGGTGTGAAGGAAGGACACTCAGGATGAGAAAAACTCAGGGTGATTACCACCCCCTCACCCCCATGGGAAGGAGGCCATTATAATTTGTTACTTTCTTCTTCCTGTGTGTTTATGTCTCTTGAGTTGTACGCACTGAACCATACAGATGCCTCTGCTTGTTCTCCCTGGTGTAGTAATGGTGCAGCATTTAGGCTGTGGCTGGCTGGGGTTGGGGTACTGCCCAGAACTGTGACCAGGAGTGTTTTTCTCTGCACAGAAGATGTGGGTCCTATGACCTCAGTTTCATGATAACCGGATCCAGCAGAGGAAGAAAACCTATGCACGTCGAGTTGGTTAGGGAGACCAAATGACACCCTGTATGTAATCATGACACTAACACAGTTCTGACTCCAAAGATAGTGTTCCTTCCGAAGCATCACACTGACTCCGAGAGTACTAGAAGACTCCGATACTTCAGTCCAATCCACCTCTTCCCCCCGGGTTCTGGGGGCCCTGCTTGGAAAACAGAACAACTATGAATAAGTCGTGGTCACCCAAAGTGGCTGTCTCCATTCCCTACTCTACTACAGATGGTCTGACATGAGGGAGAGGAGACAGAAATCAGGGCAGGGAAGCTGGCCTCGGTTCCCAGAGCCCTTGCTCCCTACTGATCCTGCTCAGCACCCCCTACTTCCAGTGGCCATGACTTACTGGAGCTGTCCTTCCCATGTTCCCTCTGTCCCCCCTGTCAATCTCTGGTTACTTCAGATCAGCATCGGGTCTGGCGCTAGATACAGCAGCGTACATTCCTTTCCTAAAGCCTTCGGTCTGGAAGAACTCTCCTGTCCAGGACCCCCAGCGCCGTGGCCATTTGGAAGGCATAGGTTCTTTTCTGTTCACGTGTTGGCGTTTGGACAGTCCGCTCCCACTCATCAGTGGCTCTTTCCTGCAGGCAGATGCATGAGGAGACCGAGGGTCTCCAGCTGGTTGTAGAAAAAAATCAGACCTCGCCGTCAGGGCAGCTCTTAGGGGTAGAACCTAGTTGCAGTGGGGGCCTCTGTGTTCTCTGATCATTTTCGGGTGAATGTGCTCTGATCTGTCATGGAAATCGTAACACAAGCTAATTACTAAAATTTGACTATTGGTTTAATGAGAAACCTTTGAGAGGGACCCACTTCCTCTTGATTTTTGTTTTATTTTTAAAAATTCTGTACATTCTGTTTCATTTCTCTTCCTCTGGACTTTTCTTTTAGAAAAGTCACGGACAGCCTCCTATAAAAACCCAAACCATTTAGAAAATAAAATTGCACCCTGGGGAATACACACCTTCCCACTGTCGTGCCTTCCTTCCCACCATTTGTCTCATGGCAGGTGCTAGTTGACCTGGAGGAACCGAGGCCCCATTGAGGCGATGGCAGTCAGTTGAGGCTCACACGGGAGGACTGGAGTCAGGTCTATACTGCGTAGGTTCCAGACCAGTCCTTCTGTTTCCCCCACCTCCAAGTGTTAGTGTTATTTGCAGGATGTTCTTTCTCCCCGTCACTGTGTATCCTTAGCCCTTCCTCCTTGTAGTTTGATTGGCTTATGTAACACAGGCTCTCACTGAGGCACCATAACGCATTGCAAGTGGTATCAGGACTCTCTTGAATGGGTTCCTTCCCCATCCATCCATCCTTCTGAAACATTCTTGATCTGCTCTGCACACGGCAATGTGCCAGACCCAGGAGGTTTGGGGGGATGAGGGAGACAAAATTACATTTCTGAGTAATCTTTTCTTTGGCGTTGGGGCACGGAACCCTAACACAACTGTAATGCCAAACAGAATAACTGAGTGCTGTAAGAAACATACAAGCAAGATGGAGTAGTGGAAGAGAGGTTAATTTTTGTTGAGAGATGGCAGAGACGCCACTGGAACTGAGTTTGGAATTTTGGTGCTAGGCAGACTACAAAAAGGCACTTGGGGAAGTAAGGACTAAGGGCATACCAAGGCTGATTCCCGAATACCATACCGCACACACACAGGTGATCCTGATCGGGGTTGAAGGGCACTTTGCCCAATAATGGTTTTGCAAAATGCTTGGAGCTGCTTCCCTTTGGGATCAGGGTTGGAGGTGGAAGGTTGGCATTAAGAGCAGGCTTGTGTTTATTGAGTGTTTTACTTACATTTATCTGGTCTGTATACATCAGCTAATCGAGGGGCACACCACTAGCAAGTGCTGGAGCTGGGATTTGAACACAGGATCCTGGGACTGCTGCTTCCCTGATCTTCCCACTGTGCTGCCTTATCACCTTCTCCCTGGAAGTTGCTGATGCTGAAGCAGTCACTCCCCAGCAACAGGGTTCAGGTTGTAAAGTAGAGTTGGCTTCCGACTGGTGGGAATAGTGGGATTATTTTGCTGTCTTAACTCACGTCGTTCAGACTCGGCGTGGTTGGTGGAAGGACTCGTGTCCTATTGGCCGTGCTTTTCTGGAAGCCCCGCCATGGTGCCACTCTCCGGCAGTGCTGCTGTTGGCTGGTTTATCAGACAATTGTTGTGCGCATTACTTTCTGATGAGCAGGTATCTTCCGACCACACCGGCAAGTCACATTCTGTGCTCGAATGGGTTGTTTATACATTTCTGATGGAGACAAGCTTTTGAGAGCTGGCTGAATTGGCCCGATAGCCCTCCTGTTTGCTGGGTAAGGTTTTTATTGGACTAACGAATGCCGTGTCATGAAATCTGAAAGGAGAGCCAGTGAGAGTGAGCGGGGCGAGGAGCAGTGGCGGAGTGGGAGGAGATGCTTCCTGGGGCGAAGGCTGGAGATTGGGCCCTGGGAGTTCTGGGCCTGTTTTTCCCAAGAAGTGTCTTGAGACCCGAGGGGCGTCGGGAAGGTGAACGTCATGCAGGGGGCAGGGTAGGTGTTTTTATTAACCTTTATTAAGGTTAATAAACATTTGGCAATAATGACATAATACTGTAATTCTGGAGCCTGTCACCGTGGCGCCTCTGTCTCACCATTTTGATCCTGTGATGAGGGGTTGGGGGGGGGTGAGACCTGGCTGAGGAAGGTGCCCGAGGCTGTTGGTTTTGTCGGGCAAATGGGTACGTGGCCTCGAGGTCCCCATCCTGCAACACAGCTGATACCCTCCACTGATGACTCGCTCTCCTCCTTCCCCTCATCACTTTCCCCTCTTCTCTGTTACAGGGCAATTTTAGTTTGCCAGATTCTCTCAGGGCTGCAGATCAGTTAATCTTAGAATCTGCTTCTCCAAGAGCATCTTGCCTTTTATCTTTGTTCTCTATATTAGGGTCTGGGATTCTGGTGCTAAAAAAAGTTTGAAAACCAGATGCCTAAGAGCATATCTGCAGTGCTCATTGCAAGGGCCCGGGAGTCTGTGAGCAAGGGCCATACCCCCTGCTGCACTCAGTGTGTTGGGGGCAGGGGACCTATGTGCCAGTCCTGCTGCTCTGACTCTGGGTCCTTCTTGTTCTTGGGGGAATCATAATTCTCCTTTCGGCCCAGGCTGCTGAGGAAAACAACTTGGGAGTTTCACAGGCAAAACTAATGAATAAATTGCAAGTTATAGATATTCTTTCTACTAAATACTGTCTCCAAGTTATATACACTCTCATTTCACAGGTGAGGAAGCTCAGAGACATCAAGTAACTTGCTTGAGGTCACACAGCTTTTAAAGGAAAAGGCCTAGATTTGAATCCAGATCTGATTCCAGAGTTCATGGTTTTTGCTACTGTATGCATCAGTCATACTTTTACCTACAATCAAAAATATTTATTATTCTCTCTCATTTCCCCCTCTTGGGGATGTGGGCTGGGTAAATTTAGCACCGTGTAAAATAGCGTAATATGTATGTCTCACTTTTACTCGCCTTGAAAGTACTGCCTTTGGAGGGTGGGACGTTCTGGGCTGTGATAATGGCCATGGTGTGCGAGTGTTGGGGGAGGGGGCTCAGGCTCTAGTCCTCCGTTCAGTCAGATTCAGGCTGAGGGGAGAGGTCTGAGAGGCTTGCTTCCTAGGTCTGAGAGCTTCAGAGAGTTGAGGCCATTGGTTACCCTCTGTGTTCTCTAAACCTCTTGTCTCTGAGTCTTTCTGGTCACCTACTGGGGATCTGATGGAGCCTTAGAGCATGGCTCGGCAGGTGAGGAATCACAGACAACCTGCTTGGGTGAGTCTAGGTGTGAAGGGGGCATGGCTGGAGGCGGACTGGAATTGCGTGCGTGCGTGTGAGAGAGAGAGAGAGAGCAAGAGACCATTGATCAGATCTGATGGCCCATCTATTGACTGACTGCACAGATTGGAGTTCCAGGTTGGTTAGACAGTGCTGTCAATCCACGGGTCTCAGTGAGCACACAGTAGTTTAATGCTTTCTCCAGTATGGAGCTGTGAGTTCTACTTTTGTGAAGACTATGCTTCTCCTTGAGTTGGGAATATTAATTTTATCCTCCTTTCCCAGGTGCCTCATACCTCTTCTGGAGGGAGTGGGCATAGACCCACAGATGGGGCTTAGACACACTCATGAAACACTAGGAGGAAACCTTGAAAAGACACTTATGGACTAGGTTGCTGGAAGAAAAATCCAGCTAGCCTGTGGGCCCCTAGAGCCTCAGATTCATCCAGAAAACCAGAAAGAGTTTTTCATTTGCTAGTAAGTTCCCTTTCTCTGGCCAGATCCCATTTAGAAAGTCAAGAGCGGGGAGAGGGATCAGGGACTTGGAGCTTGTTGAGTCCCAGTGGGCAAAATCCCTTCCAGTGTTGCCTGGGTGAGCTCACAGGGCCCCGAAGAGCCCGCCTTGCTGAAACCCTCTGGCTGTTCAGCCCTATATCTCCTTCCTCTTACCAAACATCCAGTGGGAACTAAATACTCCAAAGCTGGAGCTTAAGAATCTTACTATAGCAGCTCCGGGTCTGGCCAGCTCACTTTGCCCCCCATCACCCCCACCTTGGGTTGCTGTTTGTTTATTCTGGGTGTTGGGAGGTGGAGTGGGGCATCCAGGCCTCGCCCAGCAGGTGGCCCTCTGCACACCAGGGTCCTAGGAACCGGAGAGCCGTACAGCTGTACGTGGAGGTGGGCCCACCCCGGACTTCGTAGACTGGCGACTGAGACCCAGAGAGGGGAAGTTGGCAGTCGTGAGGTTGCACAGCACCATTTGGGCAGAGCTGGTTGTCGAACTTGCTCTTTGCAAAGGGTTTTCCGAGGCATAGCCCCGGATGGGCCCCCCCCCCCCACCACCACTCAAGCAGGGACACCGGCCCTATGTACCCTGCCCCGTTTTCCTCAGAGCAAGTGCTGGTGTTACAGATGAGGGCTTTATGACTTCATTTCAGATAATGCAGTTGGGTACAGTTTGCCTGGTGGTTGCCTAAATTTAAACGAAGTGGGCTGGGGTGGGTGGTAGTGCAGAAGATTGGCTTGGTGCTTTCATTAAAGCACAATGTGTTGGGGGAAGGTTCGATTTTTATTTTTACTTCACTGAATGAGGGATGAGCACAGAGCTGAGGGTTGGGGTTTTTTTTCCCCCCTTTCCTTTTCTTCCTTTCTTTTTTAAATTATTAAGTATCTGTATTTTCTCAATTCAGGACTGGTGGTACATTTCACTTCTAGCCTGGATAGAAACCAAAGTAGATTGAATTGGCATGTTATTATTTTGCATTTCATGACGGTCAAGTACAGTGATGGGGCAAGCCTCTTAAGCATGTATAGGCCAGTTTTGATTTGATCAGGATTTCATTCCCAATTCTGAGCCCTTGCTGGCTGCGTGACCCTGGATATCATTTCCTGAACTTCCTTTTTCTCGTTTTAGAAGGTTGGTATCGGTGGTTACATTTTAGAATTGCCATACATCTGAATTCACACGTGTGAAACCCCTGGCGTGATACACAGCACATGGCGACTGCTCAGGAGTTGTTAGGGGCTGTCCATCCTCCTCTGTGTCCTCCAGGTCTTGCCCCCCACCAGGTTGGGAGTAGATCAGGGCATGAGGTTGAGAGTTTGGACTCCTGAAGAAGGAGGTGAGGGGCTGGTATGGAGGTGAGGCAGGTGTGCCGGTCAGTGTGTGTGTACGTGTGAAAGGGAGTTGGCGTTCGGGGGGCTTTTCTCGTTGGGGAATAGGAGGAAAGTTTTAGAGGCCTGAACACCTTTGCTCCAGAGGAATGCCCCCTTGGGGTTTATTTCTCTGATTCTTCGCAGTTATTCTTTTCAGCCTTTTAAAATCCACATTGAAATATATGGTCCACTCGTTATCTCTCCGGTGACAAAAGCGACACGTTTATAGAAAAGTTGGAGCATACAGGAAATCATAGAGAAGAGAAATTAAAATCATCCATAACCTCACCTTTCTAGAAGAGACCAGTGTGAGGATTTGAAATCTGTGTCTCCAGTCGTTTTTTTCTCTGCATCTATACATAGGGTGTGTTTGCCTGCTTGTCCATTTTTATAAAATTGGAGTCACATTGCACATGCTGTTATGTAATATGCTGTTAAAACAATATTCTGTGAGCATTTCCTAGTTGTAGACTGTTCTTCTAAAGCACGACTTTGGATGGTGGCAACAGCATTCTACGGTGCGGATAGTCTATAACCAGCCCCCCATTGTTCGTCATTTAAATCGCTTTCCCTTTCTTGTGCTCCTTCACCTTATGCTGCGGCGAATTTGGGAATGCAGATTTTAATAACTGGATCACTGTTTTTAGGAGAGCAATTCTCCGGTGAAGCATGCTGAACAAATGGTTTCATTAGTTTTAAGTTTTTTTCATACCTTACATGCTCCCTAGACCTTTGACCTCTGCTGGTGAGTTCACCATCTAGGTAAAACCACGGTCCCTGTCATGCATTTCTGTCCTGGTCTCCACATACTGCTCACCTTGCCAACTGCTTCTCCTCTAGGAAGCCCTAGCTCTCAGGAGCAGTGGGGTCCATGAGAGGTCACCGCTCCCCCGGAAGACACTGGTTCGGGCCCTGATAATGTCATTTACTGGCAGAATGAGGCTGAACATTTTTGGTGCATTTTTTTCTTTAAAGATTTATTTATTTATTTGACAAAGGGAGGCACCGCAAGAGAGGGAACACAAGCAGGGGGAGTGGTAGAGAGAGAAGCAGGCTTCCCCCCAAGCAGAGAGCTTGATGTGGGGCTCGGTCCCAGGATCCTGGGGTCATAACCTGAGCCGAAGGCAGATGCTTAACGACTGAGCCACCCAGGCGCCCCATTTGGTGCATTTTTGACACTGTTTTCCTTATCTGCAGAATGAGGGCAATATACCCTTCTGACTAAATGATGAGGGTGAAGTACAACTGTGGCCCTAGCTGTGATTTGCAACTCAAAGTACATAAAGATGTTAGTCGTCAGCCCTGACCTTGAGGAATAATTACAGAACCTGGTCCGGTGGTATCCTGCAGCTGGCTTACACCAACTCTTGAGAGAGGATTGTGCACACCTCTTTCCAACTCCGTGTCCACTGGCCCTCATGCTGGGAGCTTGAGATGGGCTGTAGTAAGTGTGTTTGTACCATGGAAATAGACAAATGATACAATCAAGGCTTTTGTTTTTCTTTTTTTCTTTAGAGGTGTTTGGTAAACATTTACCAGCACTTTACAGTCCTACTGTCTGGGGCTCTTTTTTTTTTTTTTTAAGATTGATTTTAGGGCGCCTGGGTGGCTCAGTGGGTTAAAGCCTCTGCTTTCGGCTCAGGTCATGATCTCTGGGTCCTGGGATCAAGGCCCGCATCGGGCTCTCTGCTCAGCAGGGAGCCTGCTTCCCCCTCTCTCTCTGCCTGCCTCTCTGCCTCTCTCCCGCTGTGAAATAAATAAATAAAATCTTTAAAAAAAAAAGATTGATTTTATTTGCCAGAGAGAGAGAGGAAGCACAAGCAGGGGGTGTGGAAGAGGGAGAAGGAGAAACAGATTCCCTGTGGAGCAGGGAGCCTGATGTAGGACTCGATCCCAGGACCCGGAGATCATGAGCTGAGCTGAAGGCAGACGCTTAACCAACTGAGCCATCCAGGCGCCCCTGCTGCCCACGGCTTTTATTTGACATTTGACATACATTGTTTTGGTTTCAGTTGATAGTTTTTTTTTTTCTTTCATGTATTAATGTCTCAATTTTCCCAGCTGGACTATAAGCTCTGAAGACCAGGCATTAGATACTTTAAGATTTTTAACAATAGGGTCCTATAAAGCCGCATTTACCCAAATGAGCTCATGGCTTTAAACTACATGAAAAAAATTTATGCTAAGACTTAGCTCTGAGGGGTTCCTAGTAGCTGTGCAGCCCTGTGGCCTGGTCCTCTCTTAATGATCTTTTATGGATGGGTCTTCCATACTCAGAATTTTAGTTCTTTAGCCTTAAAACTGCCCAGGGTATAATAAAGAGGCTTTATTTACCTGTGTTTCCATCAGCGACTATAATAATAATGGCTAACAAGTAATAGCTAGCATTTATTGATGGTTTGCTGTGTGGCAGTTACGTCGTAAATGCTTTTACAATCATTTTCTTGTTTAATCTTTACTCCAGTCATAAAGAATGCATTAATATTACCCTTGTTTTAGAAATGAAGAGAATCTGGCATTTATTTTTTTAAGATTTTATTTATTTGACAGAGTCAGACAGCGAGAGAGGGAACACAGGGAGAGTGGGAGAGGGAGAAGCAGGCCTCCCACTGAGCAGGGAGCCTGATGCAGGGCTCGATCCCAGGACCCTGGGATCATGACTTGAGCCGAAGGCAGACGCTTAATGACTGAGCCACCCAGGCTCCCCTAAAATGTGACATTTAGAGATGTTCGGTACCTTGGTTGTGAATGGAGGAAGATCTGAGTTTGCTCACTCGTTCATCTGCGGGCTAAGGGCTGCCCTGGCCACCATGATGAACGAGGCCAATCTCTTTGGCCCTTATGGAGCGTTCCTTCTAGTGAGCAAGACAGATAATAAATAAACATGTAAACATGGACTGCCAAGTCAGGTGTTGCCGATGGCTACAAGGTAAGCCATCCAGGGAGGGGAGCTCGAGGCTCATGGGGCAAGGGCTGGGTTTGGCTGTTTAGCTTCTAGTCCTGGATGTCTATCTCACTGCCCTTGAAACACAGCGCCCCCCGTAGGTAGCTGGGCACCTGGAGCACAGTAGCCCCATGTCACGTACTTATGGGTTGGGTGATCGGAGCCTTCCTGCACGGGGATGACAGAGGGAGGCACGCTGCGAGCTTACGGGAAGCTCAAATCAGGTGTGAATGCACCCGGACCAGTCTAGTGTGCTGATCTTCATGCTGAGGCCTCCCGGGTGTTCTGGGCAGGTAAAGCGAGCAGGAAGGCTGAGCGGTGAAGGTAGGAGGAGGACAGTGAGCTCTGTGGCAGTCAGGGCGTGGGAGAAGGGACACAGGATTAGGACCCACAGGGCTAGCGTCTTCTTTGAGATCAACGTTCGCGTGGAACACAACAGACACAGGAAGGTGTGGAGGGCAGGACGACTCCCCCAAGCCGCCCCTCCACCCCATGAAGCCCAAGTTCACCAAACGGCGGAGCCCAGTTTCTCATTCCCAGTCCCGTGCCTTATGTAACATCGTCCTTCTCCCAGATTTTATTTTATTTTTTTATTCCTGCCTGGAGAATAATGGAGGATGGATGCAGTAAGCTAGTTTAGGGACCCATTAAAGGACAGCCCCCAACTCCAGGCCTTCAGGAGTCTGAGTGGGTCATGAAGACAGACTGTCCTCTACCCCGCCTGACGTCCTTCTTCTAGAAGATGGGACCTTCTGGTGCGTAACAGACAAAAGCATTTTAGAGTCACCCTCTCTGCCCCTCACGTGTTACAGACGAGCCAGCATCCCCTGTGGCTGAGCCAACATTTAGTGGGCATGTCTTCCATGTTCAATGGATAAGACGTTGTAAAACCCTGCCCCAGGGACGGAGAACTGGGGTCCAGTACCTGCTCTGCTATTAATAAGTGAGCTATGTGACCAGAAGGGGCTGTCCAAACAGTCCTGATGTCTCGTTTTGCTCTGACCTTTCTCTCTAAGGCGGAGGTTAGACAGGGTCCCCCTCACAGAGCATTTCAGTCTTTCAGTTCCTTTCCCATGTGTGCAGGGTTTAGGGAAGGATTTCGGGGCTGGAATGTGCCTCCTCGAGGGTATTTCTCGGTCTGTGGGTACCGAGTATTTTCTGCCTTGGTTCCCAGTTCTAAGCCACCTGGTATTGGCTAGTGGTTAGGTGGCCACTACCCACACAGGACCTTCCCCACAAAGGAAAGCTCGCCCACAAGTGTTTTCCTAGCACGCCCACTCTTGATGGAGGGGAGTGAAATTTGGGGTGTACTTTCCTAATGGTCGGGCGGTGGTGATTTCGTGTGTCAGAACGGTCTAGTCCTCATCCTGGTCGCTCCGATGGCCTCCCACTGAAACCGTGCAGTGACACCAGAGCAAACACATACGCTTCAAAACTAAAAAGTGATGAGGTGAGGAGGCAACAGGAAGTGGGGACGTGAGCAGAACAAAGCCTGCGCTGTGTACTCAGAAGGCTGTTGACCTTTTTTTTTCTTTCTCTCTCTCTCTTTCTCTTTAAAATCATAGTGTTCTGTTAGATTGTTGAGGTAGAAGTTCTTGTTTGTTTGAAAAGGTTCAGCCTCTGAAGAGACCTCTGGAGAGAGTGTGGTGGGTGTCAAACAGGTTTGGGGAAGAAGCAAACCACCCTCCTCCTCCCTTGCTTGGCCAAAGTTATGCAAATTCATGTCAGTCAGGGTTCTGGAGGCTGTTTGATCCTCTCTCTCCATTTCTCTACTAAGGGCTGGGGAAAGTTATTTAAATTGCTCCTCTTTTTAGACCTTACTCTGGAGGACTCAATTTAGCTCTTCTTGTGCTTCCTGAAAGACGGTGACAAAAGTGGAATTCTGCCCCCATGGTTCTTCTTCATCGGCTTCTACCTCAGTTTCTCATTTCCCACTAATGACTTCAAAAGGAGAGAGTGCACATTTAACCATCAGTTTCCGGTATGGTGAGGGCCCACCCGTGTTGACTCTAACAAGACCCCGTCAAGCCTGTCACTCCCTCAAGTGCCTCCCACTGGGGAAGGCACACTTCACACATCCGGGGACAGATCACTGGGTGGCCAGATGGAGACAGGGATTGTTAGTTTAGACAGATAGCTTTTCATTTGAGGAGCAGATATGGTCCGAGGAGGGAGGCTGCTGCTAGGTGTTGGCTGTTTGGATATTGGAGCCCAGTCAGCTCAGGTTGGACGAGCTATGTTGGGGCTTTGAGTTTGGGGATTTGAAGCAACAATAGTGATGCGATCGAGAAGAGCCGTGTGTTTGTAGAAGCTTCTTCACCTGCGTTTCCACAGTCTACCCTTCCACCAAGCTTATGACACTGGGAGCAAAGATACAGGCATGCCATTGTTGGTGGCTGGATAATATTAATAATGTAATAACAAATACAGGATTGGTAAACCAGTGCTTCCTGGGCACATTCTTCGGGTCTGGAAGCCTGGTGCCGTGTCATAGGTATGACCTTATGCTCTTTAATGCTGAGGGAATTCCACTGTACAGATGGGCCATGGAAGTGGAAAACAATAAGCTCAATGACCTGAAATAATGGAGCAGGTGTCCTGCCCCTAGGTTCACATGTGTCACAGCTCTGTCTCCTGTGTTGCCTTCTGTGTTCCTTGGCATTGATTTCCAACATGGCTGGGTTGGAGGTATGGCCGGTGGGCTGGCAGTAGAATGGTTCTCTGGGGGAAGCTCGCCGCTCCAAGGCACGTCCCGACCCTGCCTCCATCAGTTGGTGGATAGGCATCCTCGCTGTCCGCTGAGGCTTTGCAGGTCTGTGTGGGGTGTATGGCCCTGGAAACACACTGGGGCATGCCCTAGTTCAGAGGAAAGTTAAGGTCGTCTTTTTCTTCTTTTTAAAAAATACTATTTATTTATTTATTTGAGAGAAGGAGAGCAGAGCACGTGAGAGCACAAGTGTGTGGGGGAGGCAAAGGGAGAGGGAGCCCAGGCGCCTCTTCTTTTCTTTTAAGCTACCTCTCTCCCTAGTTCTATTTTATGTCTGTGGCATTTTGGCTTTGCCATGATCAGTGTGTATGTAAGGACCGCTCGCTCTGAGAGTCTGAGTCCAGGCTCTGATGGAGAGGTTAGACTCAGAGGCCCTCTGTACCCGTGAGACTTGAGCACCTTCCTACCCTCTGTGACTTCATTTCTGTTTTGTTTGTTTTAAATCTCTGTTGGAGTAGAGGTGTGGAGAGCATAAGCAAACTGGATGGTCAGCTAATTTAGCAACCTTTACGTGACCGAAGGATGGAGTAGGGCATGGGACTGAAAGAGTTTTTAAAAACCCAAACAGGAGGGCTCCTGGGTGGCTCAGTTGGTTAAACTTTCAGCTCAGGTCATGATCCCAGGGTCCTGGGATCGAGCTCCATATCAGGCTCCCCACTCAGTGGAGAGTCTGTTTCTCCCTCTTCCTCTCCCTCTGCTGCTCCCCTGCCCTCTCCTTCAGATAAATAAATAAAATCTTAAAACAACCACAACAAACTGGATCACCTCCAGCAAGAATTGGGCCTTCATGGGCTAATTTGGGAGGTTCTAACCAGCCTTGTACTGGAGTCCCCCCACTTGCCGAAGAGCCCCAGCCTTAGGTGTCTACTTGGTGATTCCACCAAGCTGTTCGGAGGCATACTAAGGCAGAGGTGTAACATTGGAGAGGACGAACCTTGTGGAAGGTTGGTAGAGCTTCCAGGCAAATCTCACGGCAGGCTGGTTTTCAGTTGTTTGTGAATCAGACATGCAGAGAGGTTGGTTTGCATGACTGGAAGCTGACCACCTGACAGGAGTCCGTGGCCACGGTGTAGTCCTGGTATGAGGCCGCTGGCCCTGAGCCTCGGGGCCCAGGTCACCTCTCTTGTTTTTCTGCCAGTGGGGGTGGGGCCCAGTCTCCTTGCCTGATGGACGAGTATAAATACACAAGAAATCATTCAGAACCTCCGGTCCAGCTTCCTTGAAATTTTCCCATCCTGTTCGGGTACTGCCTTCTTAGAGCCAACTTTTTTTTTTTTTTTTAAACTCCACAATGAAATCAAAGCTGAATCTCAACTATGTTTATCTCTGTTCAGTCCAGATTCTGTTGTCTCCCAGTAGGGTTTTAGTGGCCGAGAGCTAGACAGCTCCCCGGGTGGAATCTTCCGGGTTAAATGTAGTCTCCTGCTCTGATGACTATAAAATTTTTGTGGGAAATGTGGCCTAGAACATGAACATATATGAATTTGGCCTCTTTTTTTTCTTCTTAATTAGAAAGTGGCACTCTGTCTTTGATTGTGTTAGGTTCTATTAGGAGTTCGATGTTGAGCCCTGGGGAGGGATTGCCTCCCCAGGTTGCCCATGAACAAGGAGAGTCAATTCGAACGGTTTAAAATTAATAGTGTTTGTGGCTTAGAAACCCACCTTGTCATTAACCACCAGCGAATGCCAGCCTGAAACATGTACTTTGCCCGCGTAAACCGCAAGGTTGTGGAAAAACGTAAAGGAAATGGGGGGGTAAGTTGATAATAAAAGGTAAAGCTTGTGGGTGGGGGATATGTGTGTGTGTGTGTGTGTGTGTGTGTGTGTGTGTGTGTGTGTGTGTGTGTGTGTGTGTGTGAGAGGAGGGATGTTGAAGGAGAGATAGAAAGGGAAACAAAGTCTGGTGGGATACTCCAGGCCCTTAGGCGGGTTTGGACATCACTAGCAAGAGGTTAACAGTGTGCCAACTCAGTGTTGCTCTTCTAATGTCTTCATTTGTTTAGATTTGTATTTTTTTCCAAATATTTTATTTATTTATTTATCCGAGAGAGAGAGAGAAAGCACAAGCAGGGGGGGAGCGTCAGGCAGAGGGAGAAGCAGACTGACTCCCCGCTGAGCAACGAGCCCCACGCAGGGCTCAATCCCAGGACCCTGGGATCATGACCTGAGCTGAAGGCAGACTCACTGACTGAACCACCCAGGTGCCCCATATTTTAAAATTTCAGAGAAAAAGCAGCGTCAGGGAAACAGTACATTTGTTGGAGTGGAGTGGATTTATCTCCGTCAGTCCACCTTGGTCAAGTTAGACTTCATTCTTCTAGGCCAGTGGCTCTCAACTGGGGGTGATTTTGCCCCCAGGGGACATTTGATGATGTCTAGAGACATTTTTGGTTGTCACGGTGGTTTGGGGGGAGGTTACTGGCAACAAGCGGGTAGAGGCCTGGGATAGCTCAACATCCTACAATGCATAGGACAGCCCCACAAAAAAGGGTTCTCGGTCCAAGGTGTCAGCAGTGCCAAGGTTAAGAACCCTTGATCTCTGGGCTTGGTTGCTGTCCATTCAACCTGAGACAGCAATGGCTTGGCGCTGGGTGGTGGGAAGTACATATTCCTAATAAAGTGGAGCTTCCAGGTCCAGAAAGCTTACTACTCTGAAAATCTGAAAGGGTCCCAGGAATTGGCATCTTGGCCCAGCTGTACTAATTCTGCAGCTTGGTGTCTTTTTTTTTTTTTCACCATTCTGACAATTTCCCAACTTATTTTGTGGTACCATGTCTCTGCCCCCAAACACGAATTCTCTAACTTAGCGCGCTTTGTGTCCACCCCATGCACAATGCCATAATTTGAATTGTTTTGCCTTTCTCTATCTCTACCATCCATCTTGAGGTGGTATTGGACAAGTCCTTGGGCCTCGTTGGGGAATCTGCTTTTTTCTACCCCAAACGAGCTTGATGAATCTCCAAATTGCTGGTTTGCATGGGACATGTCCTGGGTGCCATTTTCCCCCCATAGAGAGAATTAAAAATGTGAACTATTTAATAAACTTTAGACCTACCTTCAGTCAACTGTAAAGCACATGCCCCTTTCAGGCCACTTTTTGACAAGTTTCAGGTAAGAGTGATAGCATATTAAATTATTAGGCAGTTTTATGGCTGTGTGGGGCAGATTTATCCTTTGATGAATAAATATTGCCGTAGCCCAATTTAGAACTTGACAAATGCTGATTTACAGCTTAAAAAAATATATATAAGGGTTATTTTGTGATGAAGTGGCAGTGGTAGTGGTGTAGGTTTAAAAACAGTGATGGCTGTGGCACCTTTGAGTAATGTGTCATTAAAATGGTGCTGCGGGCAGAGCTGCGGGGAGAATTCGGGTGGCTGCTGGCAGGGGGTGGGGATGGGAGTGGAGGGGCTCCTGTCACTCCCGATATGTATCAGGGTCCAGGTCACTTTTGTGATACATGGTCCCAGCTGATAGTGCTTTGAGGCACTAATTTACAAAGTGGGGGTGGGGGACAGAAATGCCTGGGTGGCTCAGTGGGTTAAATGTCTGCCTTCAGCTCAGGTGATGATCCCAGGATTCCGGGATCGAGTCCCTTGTCGGGCTCCCTGCTCAGCGGGGAGCCTGCTTCTCCCTCTCCTTCTGCTTGCTGCTCCCCCTGCTTGTGCTCTCTCTGATAAATAAGTGGACAAAATCTTCACACACACACACGCAAAGTGTGGCCACCCCCGGTTCCCTCACAGTCGATCGTGCTGTGCACCTTCCACAGGATTCCACTTGCCCATAGGTGGAGCTTCAGAGTGGTGGTGGTTTTGTTGTCGAGACTGGGCACTTTTAAGATATGGAAGGTAGTTTTGAGGAGGAATGCTTTCAGAACCAAAGCGAGGAGGGAGGCTGGCGAGTTTCTTGTGTTCTGGTGTGGAGATCATTGCCCTTTGCGTCAAAACCACCTGGGACGTTTGAACTGATGAGGGTGGGTACTTACAGGAATAAAGAATGTATAATTGACGCCGACCTTTACTACCTGTTGCACGCGTCCATGCGTAACAATGGTAGAGCTAGAGCAGTTATGTCAAGTCCTTTCCTATTTATTTATTTGTTCCTTTATTTATTAATACATGCCCATGGCATAAAAGTTGGAAGTGACAGTCTAAGGAGGTATATAGTAACTCTTGTTCCCCTTC
The DNA here is from genome assembly GCA_002007465.1 of Ailurus styani. NCBI lineage: Eukaryota > Metazoa > Chordata > Mammalia > Carnivora > Ailuridae > Ailurus > Ailurus styani. The sequence goes on along the minus strand of LNAC01000286.1, from coordinate 1,324,143 downwards.
TGCCCAGTGTCTCCCAGTTCCCTTCTCTAGAGATAACCACTGTTACCAGATTCTTGGTTATCTTTCTCAAAGCTTATCTTTCTCATAAATGCACACATGAACACATAGTGTTTTTCAACAACTGCTAGCATCCTCTTCATGCCAGTCTGTGCCTCACCTGTTTCCCTAACAGCATACGTGGAAAATTAGTCCACATGATGGCATTGTGTTTTATAACTGCCTAGCTTTCCATTTTTTGGTTGAGCCACAATGTATTACAGCAGTTCCCCAGCAGTGGATATTGAGGCTGTTTCTAGTCTTTTCTCATTTCAAATCACACTGCTGTAGTATCCCTGTATACACACCATTTTGCATATGTAGGAGTGTGTCTGCAGAAGAAATTCTTAGAAGCGGCGTTGCCGGTAAAAGCATAGATATATATGTCTGTGATATTGGTAGACATTGCAAGTACCCTTTCAAGGAGTTGGTAGCGCTTTACACCAGCACCCTCAGTGAATGAGACATCCTCGCCAACACAGCGAGTTATCGAAGTTTTTTGATCTTTGCCAATCTGATAGATGAAAATTGGTATCTCAGTTTTAATTTGCATTTCTTTTATGAGTGCGGTTGAACATTTTTCACAGGTTCAAGATCCATTTGTATTTCTTTTCCTTTCAGTTCATATCTGTTGCCCATTTTTCTATCAGGCTGTTGATTGAAAGTTCATCAACTTTTAGATTCAGTATCTGTTTGATCCATTTCTGTACTTGGTGGAGCTCACTCCTGGGGGCCGAGGCCGATGTTGCATGCATTCAAATGAGGCTTTGGGGGGGTGGGGTGATGGAGCACAGTAGTGATGAAGATGGGTCCATTTCCTTGAGTGTGGCCACTGCTGCCCCTGAGGCTGCTGGGGTCCCCGAGCCTAGTAGTTTCTGGTGGCATCCGTGAGGCGCTCCTACAGAAGTCTGACTCAGGCAGACAGCAAGTGGCTGCTAGTGTGCTGCTCATGTGAGGGTGGATTGGCTTTGGGGTTGGATGTGAATGAGACCAGGGAGCTGGGGTTTGGGAGGGGGAGGAGTGGCGTACCGGGACTTGGGGCACTGAGTATTTATGTTGAGGCAGATTCACGAGAAAGAGGCATCGCCACTGCACTGAAGCTTTTCAAATACGTGGTGTCTGAGAAGTCAGGGAAAATAGGATATGCTTAATTTTAAGTAGTATGTCAGTCACGTTTTCAGGACTATGCTTAATATGGTTTTATTTTTCAGCCTTCGGATACTTTTCCAGAGCAGGTTTATCTAAACCTAAAGCAGTTGTTTCTCAACCAGGAGCGATTACTTCACCACCCTCCTGCCCTTAATCCCAGGGTAGTGTTTGATGACGTTTTCAGTTGTCACATTTGGGGCCGGGAGGGGGGAGGGGAGGAGAATGGCACAGGCATCGAGTGGGTGAAGGCCAGGGATGCTGTTACCTGTCCTGCAGTGCACAGGATGGCTCCCACAGCAGGGAATTTTCAGCCCGAAATGCCAATAATGTCAAGTACATGGGAAAACCCTTGTAAAGCAACAGGGTCCAGGGGTAAATCTGAAAAGAAAAGGGGAAAAAAAAAAAAAGGTACAACAGGTGGACAGTTTCCTTCAGCTTTCAGACATTTTGGACCTTCTGTTGTGTCACAGTTAGATGAACTTTACCTGAAAAGGTGTTGAGGTTGAAGAAGAACCTGGAGAATTTGATTTGAAAACGTGACAAGCACACCATTGAAAAAGAAGTCTGTGTTTCCTGAGGTTTTGGACCCCCTGTGGGGTTCCAGTGGGGCAGAGATCTGTCATTACCATTGTCCCCTCTTACTGCCATCAACTCTGCCCTGTGCATACCTGCATGTAAAAAGTGGGGGGGTCGGGGGTGCGGACTTTTTAAGCCTGAGACCCCTGAGAAGAGAGGGACCTGGAGGCCAGCACGATGGCATTTTCAGGTATCTAGGCTCTCAGCACAGTGGGAGGGCGGCCCTGGGACCCTCCTGGGCTTTCTGTGAATCCCCCAACCCGCAGGATGCCTGTTGCCTGCAGCCCTCAACCCCAGAGGTTCAGAGGAACCAGCAGAAATACCCTAGGATTTTCCTCCTTGTTTTCAGAGAGGGAAGAGGCTTAAAGCCCCTGCTGGGGAGGCCAGCTGCCCACTTGAAATCTTTATTCCTCACCAAGGCGCAACTTTGCTTCTTGGGTACAAAGGGAGCAGTATTCACATGACTAGGAAGACGAACTGAGTTACTAAATGGAAAGTACTCAGTACAGTACCTGTTCGTGTTCACCATGAGCATGAGTATGATTGGGATTGGGATTATTGGTTTTAGCCCTCGGAGGTTCCAGCCTTCTTGTCCCTCCTCCGCAGTTCTGTAGAAACCCTTTGCCAAGAGGAGCCAGCATACTTGATTCCCAGGATGCCCCTGGTGGCTTCCCCGAGTCCACATGAACACCAGTGCCCCTCGCCGTGTCTGGGGAGGGCTCTGCTTCTTCCAGGAGGCGCCGGGAGCTTTACCAAGCCAGCCCTATGCTCTCCGTCCACCCACCCCTGACCTCCCCATCGAGGGAGGCTTGGGCCTGCCTCTCTGAGATGGGTCTCCTCATTTCACTCTCCTGATTCCAGTTCCCGTGGCCAGTTTCCTGCCTCCCACCACATCATATGTTGGAAGCTGGGAGCGTGGTTGTGTCTGGGCCGTGGGCTTCCCTCCCACGAAGGACTTGGCTTCAGTCAGCCGTGGGCTCATGAGCTCGCTGGTCTTGGTCCTCTGGGTGCCTTTCAGCTTGGCCTCAGCCACTGTCACCAGAAAGGATTATTTATAAAATGGGGACAGTCTTTGGCCAGAACTTATAAACAGTCTACCGAAACGTTGTTGGGTGAAGCCAAGTTCTCATTTTGTTTTCTTTACATTCACTTTGAAGGTTCATATCCGGATAGTTTTCATGGATCTTTTAATGGCTGGAGATCACAAGAGTTTGTGCCTGGGTGGGTGGTTCAGTCTGAACGCTTCAATCAGCACCTTCTTTTCAGAGCTCACAAAACCTACAGAAGACTTATGGGAGGCGGTGGGGTAATGGAGGTAGAGGGCTGCAGAAACCCTGTCCCCAGGGAGCTTCCAGTCCCATGGAGGTGGCACAGCCCCTGACGTGAGGCGCTCCCAGTATCTTGGGGGAAATACGGCCCCAATCTTCATGGAGTCCCCAGTCTAATGGAGGAGGCATAGGATGAATTCACAGTCTAATGGTGAGATAGCTCATGTTCTCAGGGAGCTCCCAGTCTGATGGGGGAGAGACAAACACTGCTTCTCTAGCCTGCTGGAGGAGACCTGAGTCTTGCTTTCTGACCCGGTTTGATGATGTGTGATGCAGACAGAACCCTCGAAGAAATGGGCAGGGTGGAGCAGTTCTTAACCGCATAGCCTTCTTTCTCTGTCCACGGTAGAAGTGGGGGAGATGGAAGAGACGGACGGTAGCCCGGGGAAGGGGCAGATTCAGCAGCACCCTTCGATTGGGCTGTAGCCGCTGCTGTTAGCGGCCTCTGCCCGCCTAGCCCCACCCCGAAACATGTGCAGGCTGCGCTATCTTTAGTGGTCACCCTTTGTAATCTTTAGAGGCCGTTGCTGACGTGGCTGCTTCCTGGGCTGGACCTCTCTCCCTAGAGAGCTGTGCTTTTAGCTGGGTGAGAATTTGGCTTGGGGCAGGAGAGGCAGTGCGGAGTGACTGGGGGCTTCCAGAACTCGGCTGCGGTCCCTTGCCTTCTCCTGAGTCACAGGGTGAGACTTGGGGACCCTTTGGACAATCTCTTTTAAGGTCAGAAGATAAGAATATCCTAGAAAGGGCATTAGACATCATCTAGTCTTATCTTCCCATTTCACAGAGGAGATTGTGGAGGCCCAGAGAAGGGAAGTGTTTTTCTCAAAGTTGCTTAGAGGTTGTGCTGGACTTCTGGCCTAGCTCCTGAATCTGGTCCTTAGAGAAGAGGCCTGGTAACAACAGCAACCAGTGAAGTCCTGGTAAAGCCTACGCCAGGTCCGTTATTCCCCCTGCTCCGAGGCTGCATACTCCCATCCTACTTGGAGTAAAACCAAAGGTATTTCTGTGGCTTCAGGCTGACTTGATCTGGCTCCTGCTCTCGTGCCTCTCTGTCTGCCACTTTGCTTCTCATTCATGCCACACTAGACTTCTTGTTGTTCCTTGAACATCCCAGGACATTTCTACCTCAGGGCCTTTGTACCTGCCAATCCTTTCACCTGGAATATCTTCCCCAGATGGCTCACTTCTTTGCCTCTTTTGGAGAGCCCTAACCTCATCATGCTAGATAAAAAGCCTTCCTTCCCTGCCATTCTCTATCCCTCTTGTCCTGCTTTACTTTTCTCCAGAGCGTTTGTCACCACCTTAAATGGCATGTATTCATTTATTTCTTAACTGTTCCTAGTTTCCTCTCTTTAGAATGTAAATACCGAAACATGGTCTGTTTTCTTCTCTGCTGTATGCCCAGCAATGAGAACATGTGTGACAAAAAATGCTTAATATCTATTTGTTCAAAGAAGGAAAGGAGGGAAGGAGAGAGTATAAAACACAAGTTGAAAAATCACTCGGTGTTAGGTGGTTTGATTTAGTTAGGACCAAAAAAAAAAAAAAGGGACAAAACTTGATGGGTGGTAGAGATGCCCTCACCTGCCACTGTCCATCTGGACCTGTCTTGGGTGTGGTGGCCAACAGCCCCTCACTCCATCCACCCTGTATTAACCTTTCACCTATAACGAAAAAAAAACTAGGTTCAACTTCACCCTTCCCAGAAAAGAAATGTGTTTATAAATGCCCCGGCCACGGAAGGGCTCTGACCCCTCCCCTTGAGCTCTTCTTGCCTTTTGCCAAATGATGGAACAGAGATTGTGGTGGAAGGAAACTGCATCCTCTCCCTTGGGGTTTATGTCTTAAACTTATCTGCACAACCAGACAGACTCCCTTTTCTCAAGGACACAGACAAGTACCCCAAGATTTGTGTTGAGGAGCAGATTGGGGGCAGGGGCGCATACATCAAAGTATGAATTTTGGTTGGACTCATGAAGCTGGGAGGTTGGAAGGGGAAGCTGAAAGCTCCCTGGTTCTGGTCCTGCCTCTTTTTGTGGCTGGCCTTGACTAGTTACTTCCCCTCTCACGGCTTAGCTTCCTCATCTATAAAATGAAAGAGTTGGACTGAACCTGGGACGGGGGATGGTCAAGGCTCCTGGGGATTCATCCGGATGGGTTGTTCCTAAGGTTCCCCTCCCTGCTGACATCAGCTCTCTGACACTCTTTGGATTGAATACCGGGTTTTTGGTGACACCATGACTTCCTGGATAATGCTGGAAATAGAGGTGACAGTTGGAAAAAAAAAAAGTAAATGTTGAAAAGTGTTCTCAGTGCCAGTTACTGTAGTAAGTGTGGGTTTTTTTTTTTTCTTTCTTCTTCTTGGTCTTAACCTGTAAGCGATTACAAGATCAAACAGGTTTCAGTTTGAGTCCCCTTGCTTTACAGTCTGAGTCTCTACGGCGTTGACTTACCACATTTACTTTCAACTAGTCGGGCTGTTCCGGGGAGGCTTTTTATCAGTCAATTGCTCAGCCGTCAGGGTAGGAAGGCTTGGCCTTGGGGAGTTTGGACGCTGGGTTTTCAGCACCAGTAGACCTGGCGCCTCTTCCTCATTTATCTGCCATCCCCCTCCCCAGCACCCCATCCTGATGCAGTGAGCTCCGTCATACAGCAGTCTCTTCGGGGAGATTGTCAAGTTTCAACCCACTCTCAAACCCCAGCCTCTTGCCCAGGGCCAGCTACATACTTTGCTGGGCCCAGCACAAAATGAAAATGTGGGGCCCCTTGTTTATAAAGATGAAGGCTTTCAAGATGGCGACAGTGGTGCCTTCAACCAAGTTTGGGGCCCTCTGAGCCTACACCGGTCACATGCCCTTGTGGCCGGCTCTGCTCTTCCCTCTTCTGTTCCCAGGACCATAGAGATTTATAAAACACATTTGAAGGGTCATGACAAGTTTCCTCAGAAGGAATTTGAGGCGGCGCTGTCATGGCCTGTGGTGAGATTCGGGGCTTCTGGCCTCAGCCACTGTGTGTTTGGGAAATCATGTGTGTGTGGTGGGGAGGGTTTGGGCAATGTCCTTGGGTGCTGGTGGGAGGCTCAGAGGACAATGGTCTAGAAATGGTTGTATTGCCCAAGCAGCCCCAAGGATATTGGAAGCTCCTTTCTGCAGATGCATCATTTGCTTTGCCCTTTAGGAAGTCCTTTGATGGATAAACAAAATGTGGGCTATCTGTACAGTAGAGTATGATTTAGCCATAAACGGGAACAAAGTACTGGTGTGTGCTACAACACAAAGGAACCCTGGAAACGTTATGTTAAGCTAAAGAAGCTGGACACAAAAGGCCTCATATTGTATGGTTCCATTTATAGGAAATGTCCAGAATGGGTGAGTCCATAGAAACAGAAAGTGGTTGCCAGGGGAAGAGGGGAATGGGGAGTGACAGCTAGTGGGTATGGGGGTTTTTTGGGGGGTAATGAAAATAAGCCTGAAGTTAGTGGTGATGGTTGGACAGCCTCGTGACTATGCTAATAGACCACTGAACTGTGTAGTTTAAAGGGTAGCTTTTACAGTTCACGGGTTATCTCAATTTTTTAAAAGAACGTGAAAATAAAAGTCTTTTGAAGGCTTGGACTTGAACTCCCTACCTTCTGCCTTGGGTGGTGTTGTGGGTTCAGCGCAAGAGCGGCCTTCTCTCCTTCCACAAACCCCTCCCTCTTCTTCCTGCCTCACCTTCAGCCACAGAAAATCTCTTGGGCATCCCTCATACAAAGCCTGTTTTCCAGGAAAGATCTTCTGGAAGCATTCATGCTAAGCGGATCTGTGGCTGCTAAGACTTAGCCTCACCCAAGGCCATTTGCATATTAGGTTATAAAGGGAGAAAGCTTTTAGGTAAGAGGAATGAACGTTTAATTTTAGAATTCCAAGTAAGAGTGAGTGAGCGTGGAAGGTTGTTAGTTTTCATGAGGTCGGGGTGCTCGGTGGCTCTGAACCCAGGGGTGGCCAGGTGCCCTATCTGCCCACTGAGCTGGCTGACCCCAAGGCCGGGCCAGGCTGGCAGTGGGTAAGGGGCAGGCTGAGAAACATCCCTTCAGGACAAGGAACCCTGCCCCAGGACATCCAGCTGCCTTTATTGTTTTCCCAGCAAGGGGTTGGGGGGTAGGGGCTGGGGGAGCAGTTTGTGGAGGACTGCTGGGGGGTGCAGATCCTTCCAGTCAGGTCTCATTTCTGCTTTGTTAATGTGCTTGGTGCTTGAATCAGGTGGCCCCAATTTGAAACAAACACCTCACCTAGCGCTTCTGCTCTTGTCCCTATCAACTCAGTCCTGCTTGTCCTTGCCCAGGACTGCTCCTCCTTGGCTCAGGTCGTGATCTCAGGCTCCTGGGATTGAATTCCACATAGGGCTCCCTGCTCAGCGGGGACTCTGTTTCTCCCCCTCTCTCTCTGCTGCTCCCCATACTTGTGCTCTCTCTCTCCCTCTCTTGCTCTGTCAAATAAATAAATACAATAAAAAAATAAAAATAAATCATCTTTGGATCTTCAGTGCCTGACACAGTGCTTGTACACAGTAAGCACTTAATAAATGTGTGTGTGTGTGTGTGTGTGTGTGTGTTTTAAAGATTTATTTATTTGAGAGAGAGAGCATGAGCAGGAGGGGCAGATGGAGAGGAAGAGAGAATCTGAAGCAGACTCCACACCCAGCATGGAGCCCAACACAGGGCTTGATCTCAAGACCCTGAGATCCTGACCTGAGCGGAAATCAAGAGTCGGTCGCTTAATCGACTGAACCACCCAGGTGCCCCATCACTTAAATGCTTTTGAACTGCCCTGAACCATGACTGTGTTTGGTCCTGTGAGGGAGAGGGAAGCAACAGAATGAGCCAGAGAGAGGCTGAGGAGATCATAAGCCTGAGGAATAACTTGGTAAGAGACAAGAGAATAGCATTTGTGGTGGGAAAGACTGAAGTCTGAAGCCTGCTGCCCGTTCACAGGGCATCTCAGAGCTTCCTGTCATGTGAGATGAGGAACAAAGGGCATCTCCTGAGCCGCTGTGCTCAGTAGAGTCTTCCATAGAGTATCCTTTCCTGAATGATCTCTTAGATTTTGGACTTCCGCCGGTCGTCAGAGGACCTGCATGAACACCTAGTTACTGAGTGCCTCCTGTGTGTCAGGCGCCGATCTGACTTTGTTCGAGCTCTGTTGTGTCATGGATTTGGAGGGGGCACGTCCAGAGAGCCTCCACTGTATGATAGATGTGGAGGAGCACAGGGCCTTTGAATATACTCCTGCCTGGGCTAGGAGAGTTGCTTTTCCCTGAGCCACTTGGGTTTTACCCAGTTTCCAAGGGGTGTTAAAGTCCAATATGATTGCTCATGGGCGAGAGGCATTGGTGCTTACGTCGTGAACACTGCTGTTCACATCCTGCCTCTTTGGGGAGGAGGGAAGTGAGTATGAGATGGGGCCGTACCTTCAGCTCTGTGCATCTGGTGATGATGGAGGCCCTGGCTCTGTTGGTTAGGGACCCAGCGTGACATGGCTGGCACATGCAAAGGGTTTAGCTGGTGAGACTGTAATGAAGAGTATTTAGAGAAGTGTGGTCAGAATTAGACACACCAAAGGGTAAGGAGCACCCTGGGGCTGGGCATAGTGGGAAGCTGTTAACCTCTCTCTGAGGCTGGGAGGAAGGAACTCTAGAGAAGGGGCCCCCAACAACAGCCGTGATTCTGAAGGGATACAGCTATTGCCAAACTGGCGAGGTAAAAGGAAGAGGGAAATAAATGCTTTCCGTTTATCCAAATCCACCCGGAAGCTAGGGAGCCCAGTCGATGCAGCCACTGGTCCAGTCGGAGCAGGGCAGAGTGCGCGTGTGTCACATTGAGAAGACCCAGCCCTGGCTGCTTGTGCATTCTAATGCTTAGGTTAGTCAGCATGGGACCAGTCGACCAGTGTTCATTCCTTCCTGAATCATGGCTGTTATCAAGCAGAAAGTGGAATTACATCAGTAGGATAGGCATTGGGTAGTTTTGATGCTAGCAAGAAGAACAGATCCTGTTCATTGATGGCAGACACTGAGCAGCCTAAGCATTTTATCTGTGTCCTCATTAAATTTCTGCCAGGACCCCAGCGGGTAGGCACGCTCACTCTGCTCATCTTTGCCATGTTACTGAGATTGAGACAGCCAGTAGGTTGTGCAGGGGCAGAGTTCACAAGAGGCAGAGTTGGGCTCTGAGCAGTTCTGTCTGACTCCTGAACACATACTTGTGACCTGTCAGTGCCCTGTGGTCTTATTCCTCTGCAGTGGGGCCCGGGGCCCTCCCCACCCTGTGGTCCATGCCGCGTGTGTGCTGGTCCCACTGTCTGGGATGGAATTCCTACTTCCTCTCCACTTGACCCAGCTGAACCCATTGTCAGGACCAGCTCAGATCTCACTTCCTCCGTGAGACCTTCTCCAACCAGTCCAGCGCCCTCCACCTCTCCTTCAGCAATCGGTGACAGGGGATTATCTGGCTATTTTGAGTGTGTACCTCTCCTCCATCTCCAAGAAGACTCCAGTTTTCATTAATAGAGGTCTTAGGTCCTGAGTTGTTTTTTTGTTTTTTTCTTAACTCTTCACTCACTCAGAAGATTGAATTGAAGAGACTTTAATAAAGTAATTATTTATAGAGCTCTAGGGTTAAGGGAAACAGCAGTGGTGGTCTGGTGCCCATGGAGCAACACCAGGGGGATGGGGAGGGGTGGGGGCAGGAGGAAGCAAGCCATTACCGCTCCAGAGCCAGAAGGAATTTCCTCAGAGTGAGCGGTCATGGCGCCCAGTGATGGCTGTCACCCTGGGAGAGGGGCCACACAGTAGGAACTGATGGATCGAAGGATTGCTTTTCTCTTCAGTTAGTAAATACCCACTGAAAGCCAACTGGGAGGATTTTTTAAAAGGAAAGAAAATAAGCTAGAGCAGAGCCCAGTAGGAGCTTATAGTCTGGTTGAGTGTTTGGGGGGGAGAAGACAGGCGCATACTCACCCCTTCTTAAAATAGCACAACGCTTATGCGGAGCAGTATTTTCTCCCCGGACAGATGAGCATACCATTAGGAGGTGGTGCCAGTCCAGCGGCTTCCGGGAGTATTTCCTGGAAGGCCTCACACAGGCCACAGAGACATCTGCGTGGAGCATGGCTAGTCCGTGTTTCAGCACTTTTGAAGTTTCAGAGTTCTTTACAAATGTCTCGAGGGTCCCAGAAGTTTGAACAGTTGGCAAACATCCTTCATCTTGGGGGCTGACCTCAGGAGAGGCTTAAGCACCATGTCCCCCACACTGCTGCAAGAATCACCCAGAGCCACTTAGGAAGATTTGATGTTGCACTGGGAGGACCTGAGTTGTCTTCCATGTGGTGTTGCTTAATCTCGTTTCTTTTTTTCTCTATTCCTATTTTTCCACCCACTCCTGTTGGCCTAGACCCAACTAGACACTGGAAGGGTAGAGTGAATTGTGGGCAAGCAGTTGGAAGGATGAAAACCCTTTGGTTGGGCCTCTCTTTGCTAGCTCTTAAACATTTTGGTGATAAGTTTCTTTGGATTGTTCTCTCTACTGAGTCTTGGACGTGCTAGGAGATGCTCCAGACACCCCAAATGCCCCTTCCTTTTCTGAGCACACCACACCTCCGCCAACCTCCAGGCGTTTGAGCTCCTGGTTCTTTCTGCCTGGAAGACTCTCTCATCCCTCTTCATGGACTTGTTAGACAGTAGGGAGCAGTGGGGACTGTGGAGAATTCCATAGTTTGCACTCCCATCTAAAGCGTTTCTGGGCTCCTGATCTATAAGTTGTGGCTTTGATTGTTCCTTGGAGTGGGCATGACTGCTTGCCTTGGCAGAGACTCAGGAAGGAAACCAGTAGGGGTGGGTGACACAGCCAAGGTGGAAGCTTAGAAGCAGGGACCAGAGGAGACACTCAGGCGAGATGACCGATCCATGGGGCTGAAATTCAGGGGGAAGGGGAAGATGAAGCTGAGGGGGCCAGGTGGATCCCGGAAGAAGCTCGACAGCTAGGCTGAGGCACCTCTTCTGCATCTGTTCTTGGGGACTGGCACGGCTTGGGTGTGGCTCGGGGTCAGTTCCAGTGGTAGGCTCAGTCCTGGAGAGACAGCTTTCATTTTACAAGGAGATTTTCTACGTACCAGACTGGGACCTGCTCTGGCACTTTGCTTCTCAAGGCTGTGTAGGTGTCAGAGATCAGATAACGCTTTGGTTCAGGTTTTAAACTTTCCTTATTCCTTCATTACATAAATAAAACATAATAAAGATAAGCAAAGAAGAAAGGGAACTGAAATTAACGTCACCCATAGTCCTGCCACTGAGATATCATTTACGTTTACAACTTGGGTAGGGACACTTTCCAGGCAATTTTCTGTATTTACAGAGTGGAAGCGAACCACTTAGATGGTATTTGTAGATGTATTTTGTAACCTGGTGTGTGTGTGTGTGTGTGTGTGTGTGTGTGTGTGTGAGAGAGAGAGAGAGAGAGAGAGAGAGAGAGAGATTTGCCCATTAAAAAAAAAAATGCTTGGGGCGCCTGGGTGGCTCAGTTGTTGGGAGACTGCCTTCAGCTCAGGTCATGATCCCGGAGACCGAGGTTTGAGTCCCGCATCGGGCTCCCAGCTCCATGGGGAGTCTGCTTCTCCCTCTGACCTTCTCCCCTCTCATGCTCTCTCTCCCTCTCTCTCTCAAATAAATGAATAAAATATTTTAAGAAAATGCTTGCCCCAAGTTAAAACTGAAGGGGATAAAGAGAACTCCCCTTGCTCTGCCCTCCTCACCCCTAATTCAGTTCCTCAGCGGTAGTCCTCTTTACAAGTTTCCAGGATATCCTTGATTAGGGAACAAGGTGGAAGGGACAATATGCATGAAGTAACAAACTGGAAATATTGGTTGTAACTTGTGCAAATATTAGCTGTCACGTGTCAGGAGAAAAATGAAGGGTGGGTTTGGAGGGACTGGGAAGAAGTTTGTAGGTAGTGAAGGGGCTTTCAGAAATAGATATCATGGAGTTAGGGGAAGGAGGAGATGCCAAATTTTGGGGGCCTGGCTTTTGTTTGGATTTGTCACATGGATGTTGGTGAGGAGCAGGGTGAGTGGAGGTGAGGGAGACGGAGAGCAGGGGCCAGAAGCTATCAGATCTTACCTCCTGGGCCGGGATTGGGGTAGGGAGGGTGGCAGAGAGGCAAATGAGCAAGAGACCTGTCAGGAAGCAGTGACAGTAATTGGTGGATATTTATAAAAATACCCTTGCTTGACAAAACAAAAAGTCAGCAACTCTGTTAGTCCCCCAAACTAAAAAAAAAAATCTATGAATGCTAAGAATCTGAGTGAGACTGGAGAACTGGATGGGAAGTCTTGAATGTCAGATTTGGTTCTGGTTTTGTCTCTGGCTCTGCAGTCTTGGACTGTACCTTAATTTGTTGAGATCTCAGGTTTCTTATCTGCTGTCGATCGGTGGTTCTCAATCCTGGATGCACATTAAAATCACAAGGGAACTTAAAAAATACCCAGTGCCAGAGCCCTACTCCAGCCCAAAGGTGTCTGAATCTTTGGGGGTGGGGTCTAGGATTTTTTTTAATGCAACCAACGTTGAGAATCCCTGGGTTAGGATTCTCCTAATTGCTCATCTTAGCCCAAAAATGTTACAGTTCTACTTCTGGTATTACATAATTTTATTCCTTTCAAACACTGTGCACCAATGTTATGAACTTGTTACCCAACAAGAAGTTTTACTTTTAAGAAACACTCCCCATAATTCTCAGTAGGCCAGTGATATGATGCCAATGTTCTTTGTCCAGCGAGTTGGAATCCTAAACATAGTGAAACATCAAATAATTAATTTTTGCACCAGGAGTTGAATGCATGGACTTTACTTTCTCATTCTCTCGTTTTGAAAAAGCTACTGACTAGAAGCCTGAGTCCACCTCCATTTATAAAGAAGACCTGGGAGCACCTAGGAAGCACAGTCGGTCAAGCATCCAACTCTTGGTTTCAGCTCAGGTCACGATCTCAGGGTCGTGAGATCAAGTCCCGTGTTGGGCTCAGCAAGGAGTCTGCTAAAGTTCCTCTCTCCGTCTCCCTTTCCCTCTGCCCACTCTAGAGTGTATAAATAAATCTTAAGAGAAAAAAAAGAAAGAAAAAAAAAAGAAGAAGACCCTGAAAAGTTCAGAGAGGAGACATTACTGGAAATGTTTTCACTACAAGAATTGTATATACCGTAAGTTCTAAATTAAGAGGTCCAGTCTGGGGAGTCTTTATCAGATCTAATTTCTACGTGGAGTAGGGGATGTTTCAAGAGACTTGCTGCTGTTTTATCTGTACCACTGAAGTTTCTGGTTTTGTCTCTTCCTAAATGAGTCATTTTTCTTTTTTTTTAAAGGAACCTAACTTGGGGAGGTGGGGAAACCACTGGCGGAGGTGCCAAGGAGGGGGTGGGCAGTGAGTCTGGTCGTCAGGGGACCGAGTTTACACTTGGGCCTTGCAGCTGGGAGGACTGGAACCAGGACCATCTGCTGAGGGTGTATCAAGACAAGAGGCGCACAATCTGGGGAGGGGGTGAGGTAGTAGAAATGGCATTGATGTTGCTTATTAATTTATCCAGTATTTTCTGGAGCGCACTCACCAAGCATGTGGCCTGGTAGCAAGGCTCCACCCACAGGTGCTGGGTGATTGTGAACAAGGGGGAAGAGACCTCCTGGTTTTCACTTTAGGTGGAGACATGGGACATAAACGACGTTTAGGCGTGTCCCTATTTGTCTGCACTTACAGACACATGACCTGAGGCTTTAGTGCTGTGGCACTGTGAACGGTGCCAACGCAAACGTTCGTGCCAGGCAGCGTTGCAGAGGAGGAAAATCGCAGCTTGATGACCCCAGCGTGAAGTGCCAGGGGGGCTGCTGAAACATACACTGGCCGGGCACCTCTGCACATCACTTCCTCTTTCTTTGCTCTGTTCTCCCAGCTGAAAAGTGACCCCACACACCTAAGTCCCCCGCACCCCCCCAGTGGCTGTTCAGGGTGTCCACTGTCCCTGATGCCTGCAGGGACAGGGGGAAGGACAGAGAGTGGGGAGCAGTTGCCAGACCCCGGCTTTGGAAAAACCAGAGCAGGTTCGGGTGCTTTGGGCCACGTGCTTGAGGTGAGGGTGAGCACAGGGCAGGGTGCTCCCTGATGCCCAGGAAGAGTTTTGTGCAGGAACACCGAGCGGGTGCACTCCTTTTATTCCACGCGGACCCCCGCGAGGCGCTGGTTTTCATCTTTGCGGAGGGATGTGCAACCTCCTTCAGTCGTGCCTGCATGTTTTCTAAGTTTGTCACAAACTTCCTGTTTGGGTATGGTCTGAGGCTCGAAGCTTTGTTGTGTTTTGAAACCCGGGCGTTCACAGAGGTCTGGTGCTTCTCTCTTAGAGACCATGGGGTGGCCCCTTTGTTCTCCTTCCTTTTGCTGACGGTTGCCATCTTTCTTTGCAGACCTACTCTCTGGGAAGCGCTCGGTAGCTTCTGTTCTTGTTCTCATTATCCAGGGTTGGGAGCTAGGAGGTTTGAAGGCTGGGAGGAGGGAGGCGGGCAGCATTTATTGGGCCCCTTATATAAAGCTGGGCACTGTGCTAGATGTTTCTGTACGTGTGTTGTATTTAGGCCTCACAGTAGCTCATGCAGAACCAGGCTCAGAGAGGTTAAGTGACCAGCCTAAGATTGGCTAGCCCCTGCGTGACAAGGTCAGGATTGGATCCCAGGCCTGGCTCCAGAGCTCCTTATCTCAGCTCTGTCATGAGGACCCCGCTGTGCCTTTGGTTTCACTGGTTTGAGGAGATCTTGATTTCTTATTGGGCCTCTTGGCAAATAGCATCACCTTGACCCCTGTAGTTTTCTCCCAGACCTTGTTATTCTGGGTCTGCCCATTCTATCGGTATGGGGTGTGATCTCATGGTCCTTGAGTGTTTTACTGACTTTGATCTTTCCCACTCATCCTCCTCTTGTGGCCCACGAAGCCCAGAATTATTGTGTGGTCTTTGGCTGACGACTGAGGTGGGTTAGGGCCAACTCCCAATTCCCTAGAAATGGAGTGTCCTTTTTCCTACTTCTGACCAGTCCTCTGGTCACCACAAACCCCACTGAGCTGAATTTCTCACATCTCAAGCTCTTCCCTTGAAGAGGGAAGAAGAGAAGATATCTATCTATGTCTGTGAAGGCATGTGAAGGGTAGCTAAGGAAGGATGCCAAGACCTTGAATATGTGGGAAGGAGGAGGAGAGGGAGCTAAATCTAGCACCCTCCTTCTCATTGGGATAGCTCTTACAGGATGCCAGACTCTGGGTGCTCCTGCAAAGGAACAATCGGTATGCTTCCAGAAACTTAAGATGGCCCTGTGTCCCTTTCCTTGCCCATCCCAGTTCTCTTCTATTTTCTGAAAAACTTCTGCAGCTGTATCATCTGAGCTTCATCAGCATTGTTTTGTAGATCAAGCAGTGTTTACCAGTCAAGAGTCCCTGTGTTGAGCAGTGGGCAGTTCCAAGCATTTTCAACACAAATACCACTCACCCTCGAGGGGTTTGCAGTCTACTTGGAAGGGGAACGCGGTGAGCTCAGAAGAGCTGGGAGGGCTCAGAAGCTGGGGTGGTGTTGCTCAGTGGGCTGCAGGAGAGGGCCAAGAGCCTGTGGGGTGAGAGGGGCAGGGCTGCAAGGGGAGGAATGTGAGGGGCCTGGAAAAGGGAGAGGCATACCGGATGGGGTGGAGCAGAGGGTGCCTATGGGAAACAAGATTGAAGAAGTGTTCCTGAAGGATCCCAAGGAATATGGCTGTGGAGTTGGACATTTTCCCATATCGGGAGCCGCCAAAGCCAACTGAACAGGACGAGGCTAGGTAAACACGGTGTTGTAGGAAGGCTCACCTGGCTGGCTGCCCTGGAAATGCCGGGGAATGCCAGGGGGCGAGTAAGAACACATTTATTCTGTCGAGTTTTAGGAGGGGAAACTTTGAGGGCTTGGACGAGGGTGGTGACATGAATATAGAAGGGGAGACAGAAATGAAGGTTTCAGGCCCCAGCTCTGCCCCTTGCTGCCCATGTGACCTTGCGCAGCTTACTTAATTTCTTGTATCTCCGTTTCATCGTGTGTGTATGTGTGGAACCCAAAAACACTTCACGGGACAGTCGTGTGAGGGTTTGGCTTGTGTGGTGGCCGGCACACATGTTGTGGCCGGTACTCAGCAGAGTATGAGTCTTCCTGTGGGGGGTGAGGCCCAGTTTGTGACCTGTGGGGAGGCGTCAGGGGAATGTTCCGAGGGCTCTCTGGGCGCTGACTCTGGGAGCCTGTTGGGGCCTCCGGATTCAGTTTAGGGAAGACTCTCCTAATCCAGGCTGCTGCTCTGTCCAGCACCCCCACAGCCCTGAGGACTGTGCCACTGTGAAACTATGGCCTCTGGTTTCAGCCCAGTGCTGCTGGGCTCTCCAACCCCCATTGGGTCGCCACCGGGGGAGGCCAGTGAGATGCCGAGGGCATAAAATTTAAGGAGGTTTATGGTTTTAGGGCTGCCCCGTCACCTATATGATTCTCCTTAGTGGGATGTTCTATACCACCCCCTGTTGAGCTCCTTCCTTTCTGCCCTTCTTCACTCAGGGGACAACCTGGCTTCGTTTATTCCTTGACAAGTTCCAAACAGCTCAGCCTTGAGCCCACTCAGGTTCCTGCCTCCGCTTCCTGTGGGTACTGTCATCAGGGCTCATCCCAATCTGATTTCCTTCCACTCAGAGATGGACACATCCCTCCTCCTGGCCAGAGAGAACCTTCTTCCTGTACATAAATCCTCCCCATCTCCTGTAGCTTCTGGAACCTCACCCCCTTCCATCCACTGGCTGAAACTAAACCTTAAACCTTCCCCCTCTCTAGTTCTCATTCCCTTTTCTCCTCCCCTGAGAGACAGATGTCTGGAAAGAATCTGCCCTCGGGTTTTGTTCCTTAGTTGACACAGCCGACTCCGGCTGCATTCTGTGCTGGGCCCAGGGAGAGACTTGGTTGGATTCGCTGCAGAGGGCTCCTGCCTTCCTCAGGAACTGCCCCCTGTCAGGTCACCTGTGGCCTCCATATTGCCCCACCCAACGGACACTTCACTCCTTATCTTTCTGGACCCGTTACTACTTTTGCTATTGGACGACTTCCTCCTTTTTGCACCTCTCATTTCTCTCGGCTTCTTTCATTCCACAAATAAATCTCTCAGCAACTATTTCTTGAGCACCAACATGTTCCACACCCTGGGACATACCATAATACCGTGCTCCTTATTTGTAGGGAGTTTGAAGACAAGGGTGAGGAAAGAAGGTAAAAAATAGAAAAAAAAATGTCAGGTGCTGATAAATGCTACAACAAAAAATGCAGTGGGGAAGGGGGATAGGAAGGGTGTGGGGTTGTGGGGCAGGGTCTCACTGAGAAAGTGACGTTGTCACCGGAATCTGAAGGAAGTAAATGATGCCCTGTGAGAAGGGTGTTCTGGGCAGAGGGGAGAGCATGGGCAAAGGTCCTGAGGGAGGAGCCTGCTTGGGAAATTTGAGGAAGCTGTTCTAGCTAGAGGAAACTGAAGAAGGGCAGAGTGGAAGAAAAGGTCAAGGAAGAGGTCTTGTGGGCCCCGAAGGTCATTTCAAGGACTTTGTCATTTATTTTGAGAGAGATGAAACACTATAGGAGTCTTTTGAGCAGAAGAGTGATTTTTAAATGATCACTGAGGCTGTTGTGGGGAGCAAGGTGTATTTGTCGGCTTGGGCCGCTATAACACCGTACCACAAACTGGGTGGCTTAAATAACAGAACTGTATTTTCTCACAGTTCTGGAGGCCAGAAGTCCGAGCTCAAGGTGTCGGCGGGGCCTCCCTCCCTCTGAAGGCGCTAGGGAAGGATCTGTTCCAGGCCCCCTCCCAGCTTCTGGTAGCTCCTGGCCTTGTGGCCGTGGAAGTCCAATCTTCACACCGCGGCGTACTCCCCGTGTGAGTGCCTGCTTCCTCATTTCCCCTTTTTATATGGACGCCAGTCGTATTGGTTAGAGACCCACCCTACTCCAGGATGACCTCATCTCAACAGCTAGTTACATCCGCAATGCCCCTATTTCCAAATAAGGTCATATTCTGTGGTACTTGGGGGTTAGGACTTGAACAAAGGAATTTGGGGGAAATGCAGTCCAACCCATAACACAATTCAATCCCCATGATAGATGGATTCTAGAAAGGCAAGCAAGGGTGGAAGTAGGGAGACCAGTTAGGAAGTCGTTGCAATAATCCAAGGAGAGAATCTGCTGGCTTGGACCAAAGTGGTGGTGGTGTAGGTGGAGGTGAACGAGAAGCGGTGAGTCTGGATGTACTTTGAAGAATCGTCAGACATCATTTGCCTGTTGGTGGGCTGGATGTGGAGTGTGAGGGAAAGAGGGGAGTCCCAGTGACTCCTGGGTTTCAGGCCTGAAGAACTAGAATGGCGTTGGGTGTCTTTCTCCTCTACATTCTCCTCTCCCTTGGGAACCTTCCTCAGCAGCCTTTCTGGGGCTTCCTCCTGGGCTGGTCCATCCACTGTTGGATTCTTCAGGGCTCCATCCTTGGCTGCTTCTCCGGCCTCTCCTGATCAATAGGATCTTTCCCATGTTGAAGGCAAATATCCTGAATGTGCTTTTTGGGTCACTCCTACAGGCCCTGGCTCTGGCGGATGCTGAAGGAGGAAGACATGGAAGCAGGACGACCCTGAACGATTAAGCCTCTTAATCCTGAAACAGGTAGCTGCTCTGAAATGTTTGGTGATGACAGGGGTTCTTGAAAGCATTTCTTGGATAGCTGTGGAATGGAAAATGCCCCAAGAAGGGGAGGAAGGCTGCTGTGGGCCTGGACAACCATAAATTTCTGGAAAAGTTTCTCTGGGAAATGGTCGTTGGTTGTGGATTCACATACTGGCATTCAGCATCACGTGGAATGAGGCTGAGGGCCTTGTGCCTTGTCTCTCTTGACTTTGCAAAGTTGTGAACAGTAAGGAGCCAAAGGACATTCATGGATGGTAGTTCTAGATGTATTCAGGGGGAATTAGACCTCTCTGGAGAATTTATTGTACAGAAGCCTTCTCTGAGAAACCCCCCCAGAGCCTGTAGGAGGCAGATTCTTGGACCCAGGAGCCTTTGAATTGGCCCTGGGACATTTCTAGTGGTTGGTTTGTTTGGTCGGTTGGTTTTTTTTTTTTTTTAATCAGCTATAACTCTATATTCTCTTCCAGGCTCAGTTTGTCCCCCTAGAAAATGGGCACCTAGCTGGGATTCCCCTGCCAGGTCCCACACAGAAGTTGTCTGAAGGATCAATACGTTTGTGTGTAAACAGACTTTTTATTTTTTTAAATGTTTAAACTCCGGCATAGTAAGGGATGGCCATTTTCCACAATTCTCAGTGACAGTGGGGAAAGGAGGGTGGTGGGTGTCTAACTGGATCCTCTTGGTATGTGCAGATTGTTTTTCGTGGTGAGGGCCACACTTTTCATCTCTCTTACATGAGACTCAAAGTTGATTGCTTCTGTTTCTTTTTTGTTGTGCTCGATTTTAATTTTTAAGCCATCATGTCTTGGGGTTCCAGTAAGAAACAGATGGTGCATTCAAATGGAGTCATCCAAAAGACTCTTCTGAAGGGACTCTAGGTGTAGGCAGGGTTAAGAGAACCAAACACAGGATGTGGAAGTATCCTGAGGCTAGTGGTATCAGGGAGCTGTTACCATGCCTAGTCCTGAAAGAAAGAGGGAAGGATTGGTTATTAGAACTAGAAACAGAAGCTCCATGGAAAGTCTCTCTCTGGTGGAGGGATGCAGTCAACCTTCAGCAACGCAGCTGGGAAAGAGCCAAGAGAATAAATATCCTCATTGAACTTCCTTGTCAGTCCTCCCGTCTCCTGATGACCCCTCCCATTAGGCACACTCAGCCAGAAGCTAGAAGGCAGGGAGCCAGACCAATGCTGTCCACAGAGATCAAGACCCTCTTGGGGGGCACAGAGCTGACTGCAGAAGGGGGGATATAGGGATGCAAATGGGAAATAGCTGACCAAGCAAGAGATGCAGATTGCTTGGATTATATTGGATGTTTCTATCCAAAGAGGTTTTTTTGTTTGGCGGAGTAAATGAAACTCTGCATTATTAGGTCAGCTACATAGAACTGTTGGCTGTGAGGGCTGGGAGGAGCAAGAAAAATCCTCTAGTCAAACTTCATCCTTTTTACAGTTGGGAAGACCCTAGAAAGCCAAGTGACTTGCCCAAGGCCACTCATGAATTCTTCTAAGTTTTTCCTGAAAACCTATTACATTTTAAGGAGAAAACCAACACAAAGCCACTTGAAACAGTTAAGAAACAGTGTCAAGTAAAATCCAAGCACATGGGGAGAAAGCTGTGAATCAGTGCTTTTTTTTCTCATTTATCAGTTTGGATCCTCTGGGGTTGTGACCACCATAAAACCCAGCTCAAAGGGGCTCCCAAGCCCAGGGAATTAATTAATTGGCTCTTGTACCTGCAAAGTTCAGGGATGGGGTGGACTGCATTGTGGGCATGAAATAACAACTCAACATGACATCAACCGTCCAGTTTCTTTCGATCTCTCTGTCACTCTTCCATGGTGTCAGTTCAACTTCGGGGAGGCAGAATGGCTGTGGAAGTTCCTGGGCTCATAGTTGCATCCCTCTGGCCAGAAGGAAAGAAGCATCTCTGCCAGTAACTCCTTAAAAGACTGAGAAAGTGTCCTTCCCAGAATTCCATCCCCTGCAAGGCAACCCTGGCATTTCAAATTGGCGGGAATTATGCCATGTGCTCATCCCTCATCCAATCCCAGTAGACAGGTGAACAGTAGGCAGTCTGTTGGCTGGCAGGGACGGGAGGTTTTCCTGATTGGTCTGTGCCTCTCCTGGGAGAGTGCGTAAGCTTTCCCTGGCACCAGGGCTGGCAGGAGAGGTGGAGGGGACAGACTGGAGTATTGCTGGAGAAGGGAAATGGGTATCAGGAGAGTGGCAGCTTACCTCCACTATACTGTAGAAACCTTACTAATTCGGAAGTAACAGTGACAGGAAACCTGCTTTTAACTAGTGAAGGTCTGAATCTTAAAGTATTTGATGATAGCATAGTTTCAGACAGAAGCTTTCCAAACAGTTCTTTTTGGAAGGCTTGCAATTAGCATCTGCTTTCCAGTATGTCTGAAAACATAGGCTCTGCTAGTAGGTTGACCATGCTTTCTACAATCCTGCTTAATTTCTCATATGCTTATTCAACCTTTTTATAGCCAGAGTAAACACTGAACTCAAATTCTGGGTTAGTGGAGATTAAATTATATTAATGAGTCTCCGCATTTAAACCGTATCTATAAAATGAGAGTAAGAATAGCACCTACTTGGGCGCCTGGGTGGCTCAGTGGGTTAAAGCCTCTGCTTTCGGCTCAGGTCATGATCTCAGGGTCCTGGGATCGAGGCCCGCATCGGGCTCTCTGCTCAGCAGGGAGCCTGCTTCCCCTTCTCTCTCTGCCTGCCTCTCTGCCTCCTTGTGATCTCTCTCCCTCTGTGAAATAAATAAAAATAAAATCTTAAAAAAAAAAAAAAGAATAGCACCTACTTTATAGGTTTGTTGTAAGGATTAACTGAGGTAATCCAAGTAAAGTGCCCAGTGTCCCAGTAGCTAGCCCAATAAATGTTACCTTTATTAGCATCCTAGATCTCAAAATATTGTCACATTTATGTGTTTATGTGCACATTTGATCTAGGAGATTAACTCTCTTCACAACAAATACATCATTTGTCACTGATTAGTTTGGTTAGCGATGAGGTGAATAAAGGTATTAAACAATTTAGTGTTTATGGATTTTTTTCCCCCACCAGAATGGTTTTTACTTTAGAACTCATTGTCGGGGAAGTCTAAACAAAAAAAGAAAAAAATTAGTAACATACAGTTAAGTCAAAAGTAGATAGAATCCCTGGAAAAAGGGGATTGTCATTTTACAGTCACTTTTTAACATATTCTTACTTGAAAAGTTTTATAAGTCATTGAAGCCCTGTTATGACGAATCCCAGCTGATTTTCTTGCCTTTGTTCTCAGTATGGAGGTTCTGGAGGGAGCAAGTGACCCTCCTCAGCTTTGGCTTCCCAAACCAACCACGCCATTGGGCTTTTCTGGGTGGATGGATTTTAGAATCACTTGGATTGGGTGAGATGCTGCAGTAGCAAGAAGTTAGTCTTGGGCATTTATTTCAGTTGAATTTAACTGACCCAATGCTGTGACAAAATACTGCTAATTGTTCTCTAAAGCCTTTAGTACCATAAGGCTGATCTCTCAGAATCTCAGCAGGGTGAAGTGTCTTGATTTGGGGGTTCCCAGACTAGTGGTACCCTCAAGCTTTAGCACCTGTGTTTCAAAACCAGGAGGAGATAACTTGGTAATGAGGGGTGGATAGGGTGCAGTGAGGGGCTTGCAGATAGAGGAAAAACTTCCAGAACAACCAGGAACTTATAGACCACAAGTTTATAGACCTTAAAATTTTTCATACTCTCTCTCCTGTATACTGATTAAAATTAGTCTTAAATTTTCTGTAGGTTGTTTGCTAGTCCTGAGAATGGTCACCATTGTGATAACTAGATGGCAGCTAGTTATTACCAGCTAGTTATTATGATTGTCCCTAAATTCCTTGGTTCAGACAGGTGATTCTCCTACAGAGATCGCTTAGATGAAGAAACTGTCAAAAAAAAAAAAATCAGGAGGGATTGGCATAGGACTACCAACTTCTGATTTTGCCATCCTTAGTGGAAGGATGTTTTAAAATATCTAACATTACCACAATTATCACACAAGAAAGGAACATTTTTCCCCCGATATCACCTATAAAAACTACATCATATCTGGGCCCTGCGCTGCCGTCTCTGGGTAGCAAGCATTGGGGGGACGGGGAGTTATTTACTTAATGTGCAGTGGAGAGGGGAAGAGCCTACATTTTGAAGATTCTCTTAGAACCTAAGCGTTCTCTTAAGTCATGTCTTTATCTGACTTAAAGGAGGAGAAATTCACTTGAACAGAAGTCTTGATGAATCCAATTCATTTTATAAAGAAGGAACTGTTTCCTCTCAAGTCATTAACTTAGAATTGTTAGTGTAATTTTCTACCAGTAGAAAGAAAATCTTGCAATACCTAAATAGTTCACATTAAAAGGTATATCAACAGTTTTTCTTTCTCTACAATTTGACCCTAAAAATGATAAATCTGTTCAGTTGGATTTGGCCTTCAGTTGTGTGGTATATGCCTCTGTGTGTGGGAAAGCACACCCACACAGTCACACAGGGGGAGGAAGAGAGGGGAGGGAGGGAGAGAGAGAAAGAGAGAACTTGATTGGGTGAAAAGCCCCAGAAAGGAAAGGGTGCTTGTGAGAAAATCAGTGTGTGCCTCAGTCAGTTGCTGGTAAGCGTTAGTACTTGTAGTAACAATTGCATCTCGGAGCTGCCAACAGAATACGACTTTTTGAGATGTCTTCTGGAGTCATTAAAAAGCGCAACACATACACCCAACCACCCCTGGCATCCAAAACAGTAATAAAACATTCCTTATTCTGCTTCACTTCACATGCTTGCTTGGCTTTGCCACAAACATGTTTTGCCTTCCAGCCAGGGATTAAGCTTCCGTGTGAGGCCATGACTGGTGTGAAAGCAACTTCTCTGTCATTGTTGAGGGGGAGAGAAAACTGCTTGCATGCCTGTGTGAAATCCTGAATGGAATTTTGGAATCGTAGTGCCAAAGAGGGTCTTGAGGTCCATGCCTTCCTGCCAGGCATCTTGAATGCTCACCACCTTGACTGACAAAAGGTGACCTAATACTAATGTGTCATTGACCTCTAACATGCTCTGTGAGCAAGGACATGAACTAAGATGTGTCTTTCTCAAGAAAAAGCGGACTCTTCTATAACACACCACATATGCAGTTACTGCCCAGTTCACAGCCTCATTCTGGGGCACAGTGTCACTGAGTTCTGTTTATATTCTCACATATTCTCTGGCAGCACAGTCCTTACCTGTTCTAGTAGACACTCCATCTTCATTCAGACCCCTTACCACTTGCTTCTGTTCAGGTGTGTCTGTCTCTCTACAGCAGGCTATTTAGTGTGTATAGTTATAGTTCAGTGTTCTTTTGGACAGACATTACCACAACCCTCTTGTTTTAGTCAGCTTGGGCTGCCATAACAAAATACCACAGACTGGGTGGCTTAAAATAGAAATTTATTTCTCACAGTTCTGAAGGCCGGGAAGTCTAAGATCAAGGTGTTGGCAAGGCAGGCTTCATTTTGAGACCTCTTAATGTTGGCTTGTAGGCAGCCGCCATCTTGCTGTGTGCTCACTTGACCTCTTCTTTGTGCCCTTGTGCGAAGAGGAAGCTCGGGAGACTCTTCTTCTTATAGGACACTAATCCCATCAGTGGGGGCTCCACTCTTGTGATTCATCTTAAACAAGTTGATTCCCAGAGGCCCCACCTCCTAATACTGTCAGATTGGGGGCTAGGATTTCAACATAAGAATTTGGTTGTGGGGGGTGGGTGACAGACCACCGGACACAAGCTTCCTGTCCATAATAATTCTGAATCTTTATTCGTGGCTCCCTTGAAGTGTTTGCAGGGTCGTTGGTCCAGGAGCCCTGTAATAAGTAGAGAAAGCCTTAGAATTATTGCTGTGGAACACCTACAGGGTCCCACAGGCGGCTTGGTGAATTACAAAGTTGGAAGACCTTTACCACAGAATTTAAGGTGACCTAGGTAGACTGGTGATCTCCTTTTCTTTTCAGATCTTGGGTTTCCTAGAGCCCAACGTCAGTGGTAAAGTTGTGGATGCCAAATTTGGTCAGCCTCAATGAAGTGTGGCTAGGTCAGCGTTCAGTATTCCCTGACTACCTTCCATAGCCTCCCTTCTGGGCCTCTAAAAAGGAGGCTTTTAGAATGAAAGCCTGGGAAAATGGGTTATTTCTTAGCACTTTATCCTCTTGGGCATTTACTTCCTTTTCATGGGGTAAAGGAAGGCAGTAAATTATACTAAAACTGTTCCCTGTTCCATTAGAGATCAGTATCTTACAGTGTCCTTTGAAATGTATACAAGTATGGGAAAGTCCACATGGACACAGGCGTGCATGATGCGCGCGCGTGCACACACACACACACACACACACCTGTGCTAGGTGGAATATTTTAAAATATAAAAGGCCTTTGAACATTCGTTTAAACTTTCAAGGAACAGATAATTTCTGTGTTATATAAACTGTTCCAGGCTTTAGTAAAAAGATAGAAAACTTCCATATTCTTTTTTCAAGCAAACATGACCCTGATAACAAATCTGGCAAGCCCCCAAAGGGAGGCTATATACCAGTCTCTCTCAGGAATGTAAAAATTTTAGATCAAATTCTAGTGAGTAGATTTCAGCAATAGGGTTTGGGAATGTTCCACCATACCCAAGTAGGTTTGGAATGCAGAAATGGCTTCATGTACTAGATTTTCATTTGAATCACATAAATTTTTTAAGTAGAAATATGCAATAATCTCATTAATTCCAGAAGAACATTCAGTCAATTCAACTTCTAATTTTTATGAACCGCTTGAAAACAAGCATATAAAATGACCATTCCTTCATATGATAAAGAAGATTGAGTTCATACAACCCACCATCATTATACTTTTGGGAGGCCCCAATAAACATATTGTTGGATATGACTGAGATCAAAACAAAAAGCCAATATAGAATGTTATGAAGGTAGTAACTTTAACTTTAGAGAATAAATATTGTAAAGAAAGGGATAAAATTATCATTACAGATCACTTAGTTGTAGATCAAGAAAACTTAAAGAGATTACTTCTAGATGGTGAGATAAAAACTAAAGATTTGGAGGGGCACGTGGGTGGCTGTGTAAGTTAAGCCTCCGACCCTTGATTTCAGGGTCTTGAGATCAAGCCCCGTGTCAGGCTCCGCACTCTTTTGGATGTTATAGTTTATAGCACTACCAGATATTAAAGTGCCTAATGAAGTCTTTGTAATTAAAACACAGTGATGCTGACAAAAGAGGAGGAGGTAGGTAAGTGAACCAGGACCGTTCAAAAGCAAACCCTCGCATAAATAATTTGGTAAATCATAAAGAAGTCCTCAGAAATCAGTGGGGAAGGAAAGATTATTCAATAAATAATTTTGATGCATAGTTAGCAATTTGGAAAAAATCATTCTAACTGCACCAAAATGAATTACATATTGATTAAACAATTAAGTGCAAAATGTAGAGGCATAGGAAATCTATAGAATTGAATATTGCTTAGAAACAAAAGAAAACCCTCGAACAGGAAAAGTCAGTCAAAGTACAGAAAAAAAAAAAAATCAAAGATTTCTTCATGTAAAAAACCACCGGGGTAACAGTAGATTGGGAAAAGATCTTCAGTAACATGACAGAATTAGTATCTTTATTTTGTGACATCAAACAAATTTTAAAAACTAATTTAAAAAAATGCAAACTTTGTTGGAACACTTGAATAGGTGATTACATACGGTACCATACAAATATATGGAGAACGGTCAACTTTGTAATAAGAGATATGTAGATTAAAACGTCAGCAAAATACTATTTTAACATATTAGCCAAAGAATACATTTTTAATGATAATCCCCAATTCTGGTGGTATTGCAATATTGTGAAACTGTTGTACAACATATTAAAGAGCCATATTATTCATTCATACACTCTGATCTGGTAATATCACTTCTGTGGACCATCTTTCCGTATTCCCTCTGTGAAGGAAATAATACACAATACTTAATAAGCTATTGAGACAAAGATGTTCCCTGATGCATTATTTACAAAGTATACACACACACACACACACACACACACACACACACACACTTCATGTCCAACTGTTGGATAACTATAAAATAAAATAGTTCTTCTCTCAGCATAATACTGTACTATAATTAACAATTATTTTGAAGATATGTAGTAATGTGACATGATATTTACAATATAATTTTATGTATAGAAATTGCAGAATAAATTGTGGTGTAGTTTCACTGTAGAATACAGCTATGTAGCTGCCCAATTAAATTGAATGACCGTAGCTGCCTATGACAACAGTAAAAGATCTCAGGAACACAATTGTTAAGTAAAAAAGCAAGTTGTGTTTGTTTCCCTTGCTTCAGGAGACCTATTTAGAAAAAAGTTGCTATGGCTGATGTCAAACAGGTTACTGCCTATGTACTCTTATAGGAATTTTATGGTTTCAGGTCCCACATTTAGGTCTTTAATCCACTTTAAATTTATTTTTGTGTATAATGTAATATGTCTAATTTCTTGCTTTCGCATGTTGCTGTCCAGTTTTCCCAACACCATTTCTTGAAGTGACTGTCTTTTTCCCATTGGATATTCTTTCCTGTTTTGTTAAAGCAAAATTGACCTTATCGTTGTGGGTTCGTTTCTGGGTTTTCTATTCTGTGACATGGATGGAGCTAGAAGGTATAATGCTAAGTGCAATAAGTCAGTCAGAGGAAGACAAATACCATATAATTTCAGTCATATGTGGAATTTAAGGAAAAACACAAATGAGCCAAGGGAAAAAGAGGGAGAGAGAAAGAGAAATCAAGAAACAGACTCAACTAGAGAGAACAAACTCATGGGTTTCAGAGGGGAGGTGGTTAGGACCATGGGTTAAATAGGTGATGGGGATGAAGGAGTGCACTTTTCATGATGAGCCCAGGTGACGTCTGGAATTGTTAAATCACTGTACTGTATACCTGAAGCTAATATAAAAGTGTATGTTAACTAACTGGAATTAAAATGAAAACATACAATTAAAAAAAAGGAAGTTGCAGAATAACCACTTGATCCCAATTACATGAAGTTCAGATACATGCAAAACTAGTGATAGAGTATTTCGACATCCACATGGCTGTGGCAAACCCTACAAAGAACAAGCAAGCATAGACAAAAATTCAGTCTAGTGGGGGGAGGAGAGAAGAGGTTGCTGGAGGATCCCATGGAAACTATCTAGGGGATGGTAAAGTTCTCTTTCTCAAGCTGGGCTAGGGATAAAGGTATATATATTATTGCTCTTTTTAAATTTTTAAATTTATTTTTTTTAAAGATTTGATTTATTTATTTGAGAGAGAGTGAGAATGAGAGAGAGCGTGAGAGGGGAGAAGTCAGAGGGAGAAGCAGACTCCCCACTGAGCAAGGATAGTGATGCGGGACTCCATCCTGGGACTCCAGGATCATGACCTGAGCCGAGGGCAGTCGCCTAACCAACTGAGCCAGTCAGGAGCCCCCTAAATTTATTTTCTAAAGGCTTTATTTATTTGAGAGAGAGAGAGGGAGAGAGAGAGTGAGTGCATGAGTGGGGGGAGGGGCAGAGGGAAGAGGGACAAGCAGACTCCCCACTGAGCAGGGAGCCCCATGTGGGGCTCAACCCCAGGATCCTGGGATCATGACCTGAGTCGAAGGCAGATGCTTAAGGACTGAGCCACTTAGGTGCCCCCTAATTGCTTTTTTTTATACCTTAACATAAGCTACAAGAATTTTTTATGTATTTAGTGTTAATTTTATAAAGGAGTATTAAAACGCATATTCACTGAGTCCAATTATGTACAAAATCTGTATCCCTAATAAAGATGGTAAGAAAACATATAGGTAGCAGTGACTGTGTTAGAGGAGTGAAATTATGGATGGGTCGCTCTTTCATTTTCTTTCATTTCCAAATTTTCATTGACAGGCACACCTTGCTTTACTGCCCTTCCGTTTATCGTGATTCTCAGAGTTTTGTGACAGCCCTGCGTTGAGGGCGTCTGTCACTGCCAAGTTTTCCAACAGCATTTTCTCACTTTGTGTGTCTGAGTCACATTTGGGTAATTCTCACGGTACTTCAGACTCATTCATGACTGTTTCTGTTTGTTATGGTGATCTGTGGTCAGTGTTCTTTGATGTTACTACTGGAGACTGACGAGGTCACTGAATTTCTGCTGTCTCATGATCAAATTCAATAGATGAGGAGTTGCTTCCTGTGGAGGAGCAAAGAAAGTGGTTTCTTTAGATGGAATCTACACCTGGTGAAGATGCCGTGAAGACCTTTGAAATGACAGCAAAGGATTTAGAATATTATGTAAATGTAGTTGATAAAGCAGGAGCGGGGTGGGAGAGGATTAACTCCAGTTTTGAAAGAAGTTCTGCAGTGGGTAAAATGCTATCAAACGGCATCACATGCGACAGAGAAATCATTCTGAAAGGAAGAGTCAAATGATGCAGCACATGCCACTGTTGTCTTATTTTAAGAAACTGCCACACCCACCCCAGTCCTCGGCCCCCACCACCCTGATCAGTGGGCAGCCAACAACATCGAGGCAGGACCCTCCACCAGCAAAAAGATTATAATTCTCTGAAAGCTCAGGTGATGGTTTGCATTTTTTAGCACTAACGTATTTTATTTTTAAAAAGATATCTTTATTGGAGGGGGCAGGGGCAGAGAGAAAGGGAGAGAGTCTTTTAAGCAGACTGCATACTGAGCACAGAGCCTGATTTTTCTCACAACCCCAAGATCATGACCCTGAGATCATGACCTGAGCCAAAACCAATAGCCAGATGCTTAACTGGCCAACTGCACTCCCCAGGAGCCCCAGCAATAAAATATTTAAATTAAGTTATATATAATATTTTTTTAGGCATAATGCTATTGAACATTTAATGAACTACAGTATAGTATAAATGTAACTTTTATATGCACTGAGAAGCCAAAAATTCATTTGAAGCACTTTATTGCTACATTCACTTTATTGCAATGATCTGGAACTGAACCCACAGTATCTCTGGGGTATGCCTGTATGTGCTTGTGTTACATTTTTTTAAAAAGAAAGGAAATTGAAGAAGACTTCTGCAATTAGAGGAGGACTTAAGCTTCCAGTGGGGTGAGCCATTGCTCAGAGAGTGATAGACTTCACCACTGAGGCAGAAGGGGAGATGGATTTATCTATTTATTTTAAGGATTTTACTTATTTGAGAGAGAGAGTGTGTGTGTGCGCGCACACATGTGCACATGGGGGGAGGGGCAGAGGGAGAGGGAAAAGCAGATCCCTGCCGAGCAGGGAGCCCCACACGGGGATCAATCCCAGGACCTCGAGATCATGACCTGAGCCGAAGGTAGATGCTTAACTGACTGAGCCACGCAGGTGCCCCAAGATGGATTTAAAATGTGAAAGGAGGGGCACCTGCATGGCTCAGTCATGGGGCGTCTGCCTTTGGTTCGGGTCGTGATCCCAGGGTCCTGGGATTGAGCCCCTCATTGGGCTCCCTGCTCTGCGGGAAGCCTGCTTCTCTCTCTCCCACTCCCCCCACTTGTGTTCCCTCTCTTGCTGTCTCTCTCTGTCAGATAAATAAATAAATCTTTAAGAAAATAAAAATAAAAAAATAAAATGTAAAAGGAATGTATTTGGAAAAATAAATGCATCTGTGAATAGTCACCGAGCGTCTTACTTGTGTGAGAAAGCCTTGACCTAGCCTGTATTCTGAATGTCTCTTGGATACTGAGTTTATTTATTGCATTGCTGATATGGATGAATTAGAAAGGCTGGCATTTCTTTGGGTTCCTTTCAAACATTTTTTAGCTTACTATTTTGTCTGGTTACAAAAATAATAACAATGATTTGAGATAGTCTTAGAAAAATTTAATGGAACCCGTAGTCAGGCAGACACTAGAACTAAACCTCCGTTGAAAGAAAACATAGGGGATAGAGGAACACGTAAGAGGCACCATGAGGATGCAGTCAGGAATTTCTTGGAACATATGTTGCTCATAAATAAAATGGCATGGAAAAGGAAGGGCAGCACTTTGTAATAAATTTTAAAAGACTTGAGAGACACATCAGGCAAATTCCAGTGCACATCTTGTTTGGATCCTGATTTAAACAAACCAGTTGTGAAAAGGCAATTATGAGACAATTGGGAAAGTTAGAACGCTGATTGGATATTTGATATTGTGAAATTATCTTTCGGTATGATGTTATTTATGGTTATGTTTTAAAGATGCATGCTGTAGTATTTAGGAACAAATAAAATGTCAGATATTTACTTTAAAATAATCGAGTGGAGAGTTTGAGTATATTAAATATGAAAAGTCCATATTTGAGGGGTTATTTATGGATAGATGATATATCCAGGATTTACATTAAAATAATCCAGGTGTAGGGCGCCTGGGTGGCTCAGTGGGTTAAAGCCGCTGCCTTTGGCTCAGGTCATGATCCCAGGGTCCTGGGATCGAGGCCCACATCGGGCTCTGCTCAGTGGGGAGCCTGCTTCCTCCTCTCTCCTCTCTCTCTGCCTGCCTCTCTACTTGTAATCTCTCTCTCTGTGTCAAATGAATAAATAAAATCTTAAAAAAATAATAATAATCCAGGTGTAGGGGAAATAGTGGAGAATTGATGAAACAAGGTCAGCCATATATGATAATTGAAGCTGGGCAGTGAGTATATATATTTATTCTTGCTACTTCTGTATAAATTTTTAGAACTTTCATAATAAAATATAAATAAGAGTAATCTGTCTTCACAGCTGAATATGTATAAAGTATAGAAAAGTATAAAGAAAGAAATGAAAGTCACCCACATTCCCACCCCCTGGAGCTAACTACTGTCAACATTTTTGTACAAATCCTTCTATACTCTTATGCATTTACAATACATACTCTTAAACATACACATGTTTAAACAAGAAATTATACTAGCTATATTGTTTTTGGATCCTTTTTTATACTGTGGACAGTATTGGGCTCTAGTACATTTAGATCTTCTTCATAACTTAATATTGTGGCTGTGCATTACTCTAATATGTGAAAACACACACACATGCTGTAATTTATTTTGATCTAACCAATCTTTAAAAATGGATAGCTAAGTTGTTTCATTTTTTTTCCTATTCAAACAGTTCTGCATTCTTTTTTCCTTCTGAGAAATATCTAGAAAATCCAAGTGTTTTTAAGGCTTTTTTCTCTATCATGGCAGACTCCTTGTTGGAAACATGATACCATTTTGAATTCCCTCCTGTAGCATATGAGTACCCATTTCATCATAATCTTACAACATTGGGTGCTATAGTCACAATATTTTAAATGTTTGTCAATCTGATAGAGGGATAAAGAATATCTTATTTTAATTTGCATTTGTGAGTTGAAAATCTTTCTGTAAGTTTATTTCTTATTTTATGACTAGCTGTTTATATCTTCCCTCAATTGTTATATTTATCCCCCCACTTACTGATTCATAAGGGCTCTTCACATAATAAAGGACACTAATGTTTCATATATTGTATAAATTGCAGTTTTTCTCTCTAGTTTGTTGTTTGTCATTTAATCTTAGGTCATTTTTGAACAGTCATTTGTCTGGAATTATTTTAGTAGATTTTTAAAAGTTGTAAGTCTAGATTTTTTTTCCTTTGAGCCTTTGTAATTTTCTACATTTTTATTTTTGTAATCTTATTTGATATTTTACTGAGGGGTTTCATTATATAGCATTACCCTCTAAAGTTTGCTTTTTAATTTTAATACCTTTATTGGTTATTAAATAAGACGTTTGTGGTAGAAAGAATATATTTTTATTTTCATTTTAATTAATTTAATTACTTATTTGACAGAGAGCACAAGCGGGGGAGTGGCAGAGGGAGAGGGAGAAACAGGCTTCCTGCTGAGCAAGGAGCCCAGTGCCAGGCTCCATCCCAGGACCTGGGATCATGACTTGAGCCAAAGGCAGACGCTTAACTGACTGAGTCACTCAGGTGCCCCAAGAATACATTTTTAAAAAATTTACCTATAATTTGTCTGTTACACAGTGCATCAGGTAAAATTTGGTAATTTACCTTTCAGTAGTTCTTCTATACACGTATATTAATTAATGTAACACTTGCTGATGAAACAGTTAAAACCCCAGATTATAACTTGACACAGTAGAGGTTTATTTCTTAAGGCAACATGGGTGTTTCTGATTGGTGGTTAGCCTTCCAGTGAGTGATTCAGTGGCCCAGGGTCCTTCCGTCTTATGATTCTTCCATTCTCTGGGACTTTGGGGTACTCTGCATCTATCTAGTTGGCTGTTGGAGGAAGAGAGCAGGGAGAACGCATGTCACTTACTAACCACCTCAGCTTGAAAGTGCTTCATGTTACTTCTGCCTATATTCCGTTGGTGGGAGTAGTCACGTGGATACACCTGAGTAGAAGGGATGCTGGGAAATGTAGTCCCTGGCTGGGTAAGGGCTTTCCAGTGAAAACCCTACACTCTGGAAAGAGTGTGAATATTTATTGGACATTTAGCTGAATCTGCCACCATTTGTTATATCTGTAATATATATAATATATATTTTCTTTACAAAATGGAAACATCTTGGGCACCTGGATTGCTTAGTGGGTTAAAGCCTCTGCCTTCCACTCAGGTCATGATCTCAGGGTCCTGGGATCGAGCCCTGCATCAGGCTCTCTGCTCAGCAGGGAGCCTGCTTCCCCCTCTATCTGACTGCCTCTCTGCCTACTTGTGATCTCTCTCTCTCTCTGTCAAACAAATAAATAAATAAATAAATCTTTAAAAAACAAACAAAAACAAAATGGAATCATCTTGTTAAAAGTTTTGAATTCTGGCATCATTTTTAAAAGATTTTACTTANTTTTTTTTTAAAGATTTTATTTATTTATTTCACAGAGGGAGAGAGATCACAAGGAGGCAGAGAGGCAGGCAGAGAGAGGGGGGGAAGCAGGCTCCCTGCTGAGCAGAGAGCCCGATGCGGGCCTCGATCCCAGGACCCTGAGATCATGACCTGGGCCGAAAGCAGAGGCTTTAACCCACTGAGCCACCCAGGCGCCCAAAGATTTTACTTATTTATTTGAAAGAGAGAGAGCACGAGGGGGAGGAGGGGAAGAAGAGAGAGGGAGAGAAGGAGAAGCAGATTCCCCACTGAGAAGGGAGCCTGACATGAGGCTTGATCCCAGGACCCTGAAAGCCAAGCAGAAGAAACGCTTAACCAAATGAGCCACCCAAGTGCTCCTTTAGCATCATTTTGTGAGCTTTTGTGTGTTTGAATCTTTTTCAAAAATAAGAGTTTTGATGTCTACATGTTATTCCTTGTTTTGATATATCATAATTGACTTAACCACTTCTCTATTATGGTTCAGTTAGATTTTCCTAGATTTGTATTGTTCTGAATAGTGCTGCTATAAATGTCCTTATGCATAAATCCTTGAGTATTTCTCTGATTATTTCCACAGGGGAAGTTCTTGGGAATGAACTTGTTCAGTGTTGATGCTGGTGATGCATATTACCAGATGGCCCTTCAGAAATGTGGACTTTACACTCTTATCAGTAGTGTCTGAGAATTCTTATTTCAGGGCATTCTTGACTCTCATGGGCATTAGAATTGTTTCGGTTTTTGCCAATTTGATTTTTGAACAAGGTACTGCACTGTTTTAATTTCAGTGGGTTTGAACATTTTTTCATGAGGCCATCAGTAATCTGTGTGTGTGTGTGTGTGAGAGAGAGAGAGAGAGAGAGAATTGCCTCTTTGCATCCTTTTCCATTTTTTATTTTGAAGTGTTCCATCTTCTTTTCAGTCATTTGTAAGAGATTTTTATACAGTATGTATTAAGTTGTCGTGTTATAAATATTTTCATCTAGCTTCTCCTTTCCTTGATATTGCTTGTGACCTAATTTTTTAAGATTAAACTCTACAGTTGGAACCCTGATGTGTGCTATCATACCCACTGAATCTGCCTGGTGAGCGGTACTTCTGAGATTAATAACATTTTTAAAAAGCACAGCAGATTCTTTTTTCTGACGCATCATATGGTTTGAATTTTCTTACTGTGAAATTTTAGTTATCTTGACGTGAGGGCGTTTAAAGTAGTCATCGAGAAAATGGACTTAAGAAGGAGGAGTTGGGGCACTGGCTTTTTTTACCCACAGAGTTGGTGAGATTGCCTTCTTTATCTTCCCAGGATAGTTAAGAGCAGCAAGGGGATGGGTTGATGGTATCTGAAGGATTCCATGGCTTTAGCTAAGTGAGTAGCAGTAGGGTCTCAGAGCCCTCTGGCTCTGTTTCATGTTAGATCATAATAAAAAACACATGTGGTAGAATGGCAGGAGCCAAGGTCGGGGTCAAGGAGCTGAGTGGGAGTCTCAGCTCTGCCACTGACTGTGACCCTGAGCAAGTCACTTGTCCACTTGAGCCCTCAGTGTACTCAGCAGTAGAACTTGAGAGGTTGTTGTAGGTGATGTTTTGGATGCATGATTGCTGGCACTGTGCGGTGGAGCTCTCCATGAGGCTCGTTGACATTCACCACCTGTTCTGACCTGTGTGGGGAGTGGGAAGAAGGTTAGTCCCTTTGGTCTCCTGAGTGATTTATGAAAGAAATCAATCCCGTATATATCTGTTCCAGATATAATGTGATCTAAATGTGATATTCACCTAATAAGATTAGAGGAATCTAATACGGTTTTCCTCTAAAACACAAATACTGCGCCACTTTTAATTGTAGTAGCCAAATTAAATTACTCATCCCAAATGAGATTTCCAGCAAACTTAATTTGAACATGAGCTCAGTACTGCAGGCCCTGAGTAATTTTTTTAAGATAAAAAATAAATCAGTAGGATACTGGTATTATTCCTCTGGGCTCTTCAGTGGTTACCATAAAAGAGAATAGGTAAACATCTGGAGGAAGCTTGCAGAAATAGAGCTGAGACAGAAGCTCCAATCCTTCAGCTTATGGAGAGTTCCTTCCCCTTCTACCACTTCCATGCTCACTGGTCTTGGAAGACAGGAAGCAAATGAATTATTGGCAGGCCCAGTAGTCACTTATGTCTTATTGCTTATGATTGCCTTTCTTCATTTTGTTCTTTGACTGAGCCCTTTCATGTCTGCCCTGCTCAGGAGGATACTTGGTAGGAAATGCTGTCTGGGTAGTTTATGGAACCACAGGGGTTTGGTGAGGGACTAGAGACATTGCATTAGTCATAGTTTCTCTCATTTTGTTAGGTGACAGACTAAATGAAAACCAACCCAGACTGGTTTCTGTCTAGGACTAGATTCTGGCATGAGGTGAGGCTTTATCCAGGGGCTCAAATGATGTGCCCAAGACCCAGTGTTTCTCCTTTAATGTTGGTTCCTTACCCAGGCATTTTCTCCCTTTCCAGCCTTAGAATAGTAGCCCATTGCTCTAAGGTCAGCCTGTTTCCTTATTCTCATCAAGTAGGAGGAAAGATCCTTTTGAACCAGAGGTGTAGAATTGAGTCCAGTTGCCCCTGGTTGGCTTAATTTGGATCTTATGCGTCCCTGTATGAGTACCAAGTGGAGGGGATGGGACTGATTGGCTACCTGGAAGATTTAGGGGACTATTGGAAAAGTGAATGGGGTGGTGAAGTTGGAGAGGCACCTCCAAACCTCCATGATGCCTTATGTAGATCCTTCTGCTTTTCTGAGCACTGTACACCTACATTCCCTCCTTTGAAGTGCAAATGACCCTAAGAGGTTGGTGGGATCTGTTGGAGGATGAAGAGGTGAAGTTCACCATGGGATCAGCTTACCCAAGGCCTCGTCAGTGATAGAGCTAGGATCAGACTCCTTGTCTAATGAGTCTTTCATTTCTTTTCACTGTATCATCCTTCTTTCTACCAATTCCTCTTACCAACCCCTCCTTCCCACTCCCCCAACACCAGCACAGGGCTCTTCATTAAATAGACAGTCCGTCAATAGTTGTGAACTTGTTATTGACTGGCTGGTGTACCATCAGACCAAATGTGACCTTTCTGCTCATACTTTGTGACTATCATTATAGCAAAAACCAGTGTGGTTGATTCACAGTCATTAATTTGTAGATTGTTCCTGGTAATTCAGTTTATCTTTCCCTGGATTGTGGGATTCTTTTAATAGAAAGATAGGAGTTTGGACAGCTTGAGGATAGACGTAGAGAAAGGAACCGAGGGTAGCGTGTTTGTGTGTGTGGGTGGGTGTGTCTTTGTGTGTGTGCAGGTATGTACATGGACCTGCAGTTACAAAATTAAGTATGTCTCAGTTCAGCTGAAATTAGATTTGATCCCTATCTTTTCATTTTAATGTAACTTATGTTTGTGAAAGTTACTATTGGCAAGGTCCTCATTTGCTTACACCAAAGACCTGTGAATAGGTGTGCCACTCAGAAACATTTTTAGGAGTGACTATACATTTGCTTTTCCTTTTTGAGAAAAATGACAGATACCTGTTGGCTTCTCCCTGCCTGGAAAACCCTTCCCGATCAATATTTCATCTCTGATTTTACTTCCACTTCCTCTGGGTAGTTTGTGGACCTTCTCCAGCTGTTCCTTTTGGTGCTGATGTCTGCACTCTGCAGTTAGCCCCTCATCCTGTGTCCTGTGATACACTGTTTCATAAGTTTGGATTTTATGTCCGTGATCATTTGGTTAACTGCTTGAGGTCAGTGCTTGGCCTTATCACTTTGTGTATGTGTGCGTGCACGTGTGTGTGCGCGTGTTCAATGCTCCATAGCACTTACCTCCATGCTAAAGTGAAGTGGGTGATCATTTGGTATTTGGTTTAGTGCCTGAGACAGATGTCCCTCCTGAGGGCTCCCAAATCACCCTTATTGTACTTCCAGTGGTTTATGCAGTTGTCTGATTATTGTCTCTATTCCTCCAGTACAGTTCTTGGCATGTTTTAACAGCAAAGGAAATACGTGCTCACTAATTAAATGATTCTCGCCTTTTCTATACCACCCCACCTTCCCACCCCACTTCACAGCCCCCCCCCCAAACCATAAGTTCTTGGAAGGCAGAGGCTGTATCTTATTGTTCTTTGTGTTCTTTATAGTCCCTGAGGGTGTTTGCCCATAGTAAAAGCTCAGTAAATTCTTTTTTTTTTAAAGATTTTATTTATTTATTTGACAGAGAGAGAGATCACAAGTAGGCAGAGAGGCAGGCAGAGAGAGAGGAGGAAGCAGGCTCCATGCTGAGCAGGGAGCCCGATGCGGGGCTCAATCCCAGGACCCTGAGATCATGACTTGAGCCGAAGGCAGAGGCTTTAACCCACTGAGCCACCCAGGTGCCCCAAGCTCAGTAAATTCTTGTTGAGTAAATGGGTGTCGTGGGCAGGCAGAGGCCAGGGATCGGTACCCTCTTGGGACCCTGTCTTGGGGAGATGCAGATGGGAACTGAAGCCCTGAGAGGGAAGTGGGTGATGGAGCCTGGATGGGGACGGTTTTGAGAGCTGGGTGTGCCCACCCCTCTTTCTTCTGATTTCCAGGTACAGATAAGGCACTTCCCTAATGGCAGGGTGCTGTGTCCTCCCCTGCTGGGTGGCTGGTGAGCTCACTGCAGGAGAAACAGTTGAGTAAAAGATAGTGGCTGTGATTCTAGCTATTATTTCAACAACAACAAAGAATTTTCTACCTGAGCCCTTCAGAAATCATCATGGTGGAGATGAGAGGACCCAAGCCAGGAAGAGCACATGGTCATCTCTCTGCATTGACATCTGCATCCTTCCCATTGCCCAAGGGGTGCTGATCAGCAAGGACAGATCCACAAAGGAGGGGGTAGAGAGCATCAAGGGGTCAGCACCCCCTTAATATCTCTGAGTGGTATGGGTACCACTGGGTGGACCAACTCATCCCGGTTTGCCTGGGGCTGTCCCAGATTAAATCATGAAAGTCCTGAGTCCCAGGACACCCCTCTGTCCCCGGCAAACCAGGACAGTCGGTCACCTTAGATGCCACTTACTCCCTTCCCTGCCCTGGCCAGCTCTCTCCCTATTTTTTTTCCCTTTGCGCGGTCCTTGATTGGGCCTATTTCTTCCTCTCTTTTTGCTTTCACAACTCCTTCCCTAGCTCCGAGCCCTGCCTGCATTTCTGCTATTAGAGGCCCCTCCAGACCAGCATTCTGAATCTCTGTGGGTTGACCAGAGTCCTTGGAGCTGGATATACTTGCAGGTGCTGCCTTCCCTTCCTCCCTGGTTCTGCCTGGCTCCTAAACTCAACTGAGATGGGAAAGCTCCTGGCACATAGAGTTGAAACTCCTCTGCATTCAGGGGGAGTCTGGCCTCTCTGGGGGAGGCTCTCTGCACACGTGTGGCACCTGGAAAGTAGGAGAGGGGAAGTGGCAGCACCGGTGTCGCCGTGCCCGCCACAGCACTGTGTTGTACGCACCGAGGCCCACCTCCCTTGTCCCAGCCCCAGCCCTCAGCTCCTGTCTCCCGGGCGCCCTGTGGCCTCCTGTCCGCAGTAAGGCTGACTGCAACCGGCTCTCTTCTCTGAAGCCTCCTTGCCCACGTTTACCTCTCTGTTCTCAGAACTCTTAGTACACATCCAGTGCTGCTCCATGCAGCGAGTCTAATTGTTTTCTTCCGCGTTTCTGGCGTGTTAGTTCTTCCTTGAAGGCAGACGTCTTATCTTGCTTCCTTTCCTTCCACCTCATGGCACCTGGCCCTGTGCTGGGCCCACAGCTGGCCCTTGCTTGGGGTACGTACTGTGGTTGAGGGCACCTCGGTGATTTGTGGGTGACAGAGGATGTGTAAGTCAGTGGGCTGGTTCTCCGTGAGCCGCTGAATGCGGAGTATGTGGGTACCGTGGAGGAGGAGGAAGGCAGGACTACAGGGCGGCCTGAGCCAGGCCCAGGGTCCTGGCTGGACCCATCAGGTACCCTGACTTCCTCTTGAACGCTGGCACAGGAGAATGAGGCTACTTGAACGTGAAGCGAATTTTCAGTTGCAAAATGCTTCACTTTATATATTAGGTTTGCTTTACATTTTCTGGAACATTCGAATGTAATTTAAAAATAATCACAGAGGATGAAACAATTCTGAGACTGCTTTACAGAGGCAGTAAAGTGGGTTTGATTTTTATAGAGTTTTCCTTTTTTGATTCATTCCCTTTTTGGAGGAGTTCTGAAGAAAGTGCTGTGTGCTCTCTCGGACCCTGGAGACCAAATTCTGTTCCTTGTCTCAGCACTGCTGCTCCATGAGTGAAAATGCAGCTCTGGCCCAGCACCTGGAGGGCGGAGATGTCGAGCTTTTGCCCATCCTAACCTTTTGCTTGCGTCTCCCGTAACCAGCTGTGTGCTTCTGCTCTGTATGTGTGTGTGTATATATAG
Organism: Ailurus styani; assembly: GCA_002007465.1. Taxonomy (NCBI): domain Eukaryota; kingdom Metazoa; phylum Chordata; class Mammalia; order Carnivora; family Ailuridae; genus Ailurus; species Ailurus styani. Next base: position 1,283,924 of record LNAC01000286.1, on the reverse strand, counting down.
TATATTTGTTTTCTGATGTAAATAGCTTTAAAATTGTATAGGAGTGATATATGGTCTTGGTAAAACATTTAGTAGGAAGTTAAAGCTGTCTTTCTAGATTCTTTTCTGTGCACTCACACATACGTTCAGACACACGCACACACATGATGATATATTTACACAGATGGGATCATTTTATATAAAATGTAGGCGCCTGCTTTCTTTTGCTTAACACTATCTTAAGGCCATTTTCCCCGTGTCGGTGAAGATTCATTTATCATTCGTTCAGCAAACACTTATTGAACGCCTCCCTTGTGTCCAGCAGGATACAGGGTGTTGAGGGATGAAACTCCGTGCCCTTGGGGAACCTGTAGTCTAGCTGGGCTGACTGGCGATAACCGAGTATACAGTATGTGGTGGGATAGAAGGTGATACATGTTATGGGGGCAGAAGTGAGATAAGGTGAGTGGGAGTGAGGGGGATAACATGCACTTTGTGGGTTTAAACCGGGTGGTCAGGCTATGAGGAGGCCTTTGGACAAGTTCCAGGGCTGTAATGTCCAGCGCACGGCACATGCTGCTAAGGTGACTGCCGGGTTAGGTCTGCAGCCATGGCTGGAAGGGACCCACTGTCAGAGCCTTAGGAGCGCTGGCCTGGAGCCACTCCGACCCTTCGTGGTAGGAAACACAGACTTGAGCATCCATGCCTCACCTTCCGTTGTTCATTACCAGCAGTGACTGCCATTTGTGTAACATATTGTTTCCAGAGTAGCTTTTTGTCTGTTATCCTGCCATATTGCTTACTGCCTGAACAAGTGGGGCAGCTAACCCTCCCTTTCTGGGGATTTATAAAGTATTTATTTATAAAGTATGATTTATAAAGTATTAGGATTTATAAAGTATTAGGATTGTTGTACAGTTTAGATGAGTTCATCCAAGTGCCTAGAACAGTGCTGGAAAGAGCTGCTATACAAAGTTTGGCTGTTATTACTACTGCCTTTCATGTATTACTTGGGACAGTCCCGAGAGGAGGATGTTAAGCTCAGTTTAGAGATGAGGAAGCTGAGGCCCAGGGAAGTTAGCAGCACTAATGAGCAAGTTCATGATGCTGGTGGGTGGTAGAGTGGGGTCTCAAATCACAGGCTTCAGGCTCTAGGCCCAGCTCAATCCAGGTAAGCACCTGCCTTCCTCCAGGTGGACATAGCTTTTCCTGCTTTAGACAGATGCCGGGCAAGGGTCAGGGGGCAGGATTGGTTGAGGTGGGAAGAAGGAAGGATATAGCGTTTCCACTGGGAAGAGCTGAGGCTTGGCAGCTCTGCCTAGCATCCTCACTGCTGTTCACTGGGTGTCAACACATCTTCCCCGCCCCCCACAACTCCCTGCAGACACCACACACAGCAGCATATAAAGATCCCTCGTAAAGACTCAGGAACACAATTAGTAGTGACTTCTCTAGTTTTAAATTTCCGACTTTGAGAAATACCCCTATCTTTGTGTCTGCAATAGCTTGTTGAAGAACACCACCACCACCACAGACAGCAACCAAACTCCATAACTGTTATCGCTTGCCTCCTTCCAGAAGGTCTCCTGGCAGCAGCCTCACAGCAAGCCTGGCCCAAAAGGGCCCTCAGGTAGGTAGACCACACCCTTAAAGGACCTGGGCGTCTTACCAGAGGGGGAAGACTGGTGTCTCGAGTCATTTCTCCTCCAAGGTCAACACCCCCCACACCCCCCACCACGTGGACAGCCCAGAGTAACACGGCCCTGGGTATGCCTCCTGTCTCGTTCTCAAATGGAACGCAGGGAGCGTGTGTTAGTGTGGAAACCGTCATGTAAGTGGTGGCTCTGTGTAGGTGAAATTACCCTGTCCGTTGTATGCTGCAGGTACATTGTGAGTTCAGAAGGCTTTTGTGGGCTGGCCCAGGAGTCTAACCATCATTTTAAATACGGTTTCTGTGGCTACGCGCTGTCAAGATTCTTAAGAAATCACTTTTAAGCAGACCTTTAGAGCAAGTTGTTTGTAACAGGGAAATTGGCAGCCAGTCATTTATAGTATATTTTCTTACCGTCTGGTGGGGTTTCTCATACCCCAGGACTCCAGATGGAGTGGAAGCTCCTGGGAAGTCCTGTGGCAGATGGCTGGAGCTGTGGCTCAACGGTCGCGTGTTAGGAAACGACGTTGGGGAGCTGGTAGGAGTCAGTGCGTGGGGGAGCTGCCAGGGGCTACGACAGAGTGGAGAAGGCACCAGGGGCTTGGCGACTGGTGTGGGGGGCGTCCCTGGGTGCTGTGGCACAGGAGGGGCTGAAGCAGGATGTGAGAGGACTTTAAACCAAGGAGCAGATGGAGAAATTGGGCCTGGAAAAGAGAAGATGAGGGAGGAATTTAATAACTGCATTTCATTCTTTGACGCACCATGATGTGGTCCCCCAAAAGGATTGATAAGAGAGACATTTCAGCAATTAAGGGAAGGAGTATGACGGCCAAACTATTGTAGAGGGGAAGAGTTACTTTAAGGGATAGTGAGTTCCCCATCACTAGAGGTATGTAAGGACAGGCTGGCTGGCTATTGTGGAGGATACTTATAGAGGGAATTTAAGCTCTGGATGAATGTTTAGACTAGACTTCAAAGGCCTTTGCTAGCCTAGAGCTTCTATGATTCTAAGGCATACCTGGAAATTAAATTTAATTTTCTGAGCTTCTTATTCAGGAGTTTTATAGTGGTTCCCGGAGCAAAAGTGAGAAGGATTTGGGGTTGGCTCTACCAGTAGGAACTCCTTGATTGGTTAACGGTGTCTACCATGAGGGGCATCTGGGTGTCTCAATCGGTTGAGCATCCGACTCTTGATTTTGCTTCAGGTCATGATCTCAGGGTCATTGGATCGAGCCCTGTGTCAGGCTCCACACTCAGCATGGAATCTGCTTCAGATTCTCTCCTCTCTCTCAAATAAGTAAAAATCTTTAAAAACAAAACAAAACAAAACACCCAAACAACCAAAAACAATGTCTACCACGACAGGAGGCTAGATTGCATGATGCTTAGTCTTAGCCATCTCCTTTCCAGTGAAGAGTATCTACTGGTGGACTTTGACCCAGGTCAAACAGTAGCGGGATGACCAACCATCCTGGTTTGCTTGGGATTAGGGTGGGGGGCTGGTTTTCAGGACCTGGTGACTTTTAGCTTTCGAACAAAGACAATCCCAGGAAAACCAAGATGAATCGGTCACCCAAAGCAGAGGAATGGGCATCAGCAAATCTCTACACGTTGTGCTTCCATTTCTCCTCATGGTGTATCTTTATCTCCTCAGAGCATGATTGTGGGACTATGCCCTTAGTAGGAGCCCGGTAGACACACACAGAATAAATGAGTTGGATGCAGTTCCTAGGAAATGGTTGCAGTATCCTTGCAATTAATTAATTAGTTTAATTAATTAAAATGACTTCACTAATTATATGTGCAGGAGATTGCACATTTCATTAGGCTGAGCAGATGGCTTCACTAATAATTACCAAAGCTTGGGGTTGCAGGAGAGGGGATGTCAGCATATGAATTGATATTGAACATTTTTTTTAAGATTTTATTTATTTGTCAGAGAGAGAGAGAGAAAGCATAACCAGGGGGAGTGGGAGGCAGAGGGAGAAGCAGGTGCCCCACCGAACCAGGAGCCCGATGTGGGACTCCATCCTAGGACACTGAGACCATGACCTGAGCCGAAGGCAGACGTTCAGCTGACTGAGCCACCCAGGCGTCCTGGTATTGAACATTTACAAGCTATCCTTCCTACAAATAAAGTTGAAACTCCTCTCCCCATTGCATGCAAGATAGATTGAAAAACAGACTTTCTGTTTTCTTCTTGTAATGCCAGTAGGTTGTGGTAACTCACCATTTGTGACTTCATGAAGCAGCTGACCTTGGAAGGGGGTGGGCTCCATGACTCTGGAAGAGGGCACCATGTCAGTGTTAGACCTGAGGTCTTGGCATTGTTCAGTTTAGCCCGCCCACTGGATTTTCATAGTAAGCCATGTCTCCCGCAAAAATAATGTGCCTCATCTCCAAGGGGAATGTGCCTTCCTCTGCTGTATTGTCTAAACCTTGCCCTGCCCTTACCCGCTCCCATCCCCAGGGCCTTAGAATCTAAGTCAGACCCAGGGACATGCCACAGAATGAAAACCCTGAATGGATTCACACAGAAACCAGGAAGTACCTCTGACTGAAGTATCACATAAGTGTTTGAGTGTATTTTTGGAGTGTTTCTCACTATGGCGATAAGGATGATTATTGGTAACTGACCAGACCGAGCATCTCCTTTGGGCCAGAAACTTCCCACACTATTTGTAATCCTTGAAACAACCCTTTGGGACAGGTGTTCATTTACAGATGAGAAAACAGAGGCTTATAGAAGTTAAGTGGTAGGCCTGGGGCCACTCAAAGCTGGGTTCATGCCCAGAGCTTTCTGTCTATAAAGCCCCTCGTTTTTTCCACCTCCTGCTCTGCTGGTAAATGATTTGGGGTCACGAAAGTCCCACACCCAGATCTGGGAGGATGTGAGGGGAAGCCATCAGGCTGAGCTTAGCACTGCACACAAGGGACTGCTGGGGAGCCCGTCACCACGGATGGGCTCTCGGCATCCCCGAACGGGCCCCTGCCTTGGAGTAGCAGATTCTGAACCGTTTCCCAGCAGCCCTGGTCAAGTGTCGAGTGCATAAAGATGAACCCTAAAAACAAGAAAACCAGTCAGCTGGGCATGTCATGGAGGAGTGAAGTGCTGGTCAGAGTAAGTTCCAGAAAGAAGTCGATCATTTCAGGAGAATTTTCAGAATGTTAATTTGATGTGATCTGATAAGAGAGTTTTCTTTTTTGCTCATATACGTGGTTGGGGAAGGATGACCCTTGTGAAGCTTTACTTGTGGTGGGTGAGGAAGAAACAAAGCTAAGAAAGGGGGGAAAATGCCACTTGCAAAAGAATAAATAGATCCATCTGTATGCTGATGGATAGATGTTGACTACGCAGCAATATTCCTGTGGGGGTGATCGAGGATTGCGCTTAGAATGCTTGACCTTCTGTGACCGGCCTGGTGAGCTCCCGTCCCTTCCGTGGTCTGCCCCGTCTTTCCACCCCACCACCACCAGGGTAATCTTGGGGTACTTATCCATCTCTTGATGCTTTCACTCCACACTCCTCATGAGCTAGAGCAGGAATGGGGTGGTGTGTCTGAGTCACAAAAAATTGTAAATCATTCTTGAAATGAGGGAGCCCTGAAAATGTGACTAATTTCTGTAGCACGTACAGGTAAGAAATGGCTGTTTGGTTGTGACTGGCAACTGCCATGTTATTTCTAATTTTGACTTGGTTGCTGTTGTTTTGGGGATGGGATCCGACTCGGGTCTGAGGTGGGTGCAGCGTGGAAGGGCGAAGCGCCTTTTGGACACAGTTCCTGCCTTCGAGTATTTCACAACCTAAAGGAGGCTGAGGCAGGTCAACAGTTGCAGCAAACATGTCGGTTGAACATATATGTTAAGCATCTCATTGAAAGAAAGAAGTCTTAAACTTCATCAAGATTAGAGTATGTCTAATCACATATCCAGTTAAATGCTCGGGGCCAGCCGGGTGGTGTCGGGATTCCATGAGTCAACTTTGGGAAGCCCACTGGGCTAGTTCATAAACTGTGTTTCTGTTTACACATCCATTCTCAGGAGTAGTTACTTATTCATGGCCTTCTGTCTTTGTTGATAATGTCGGCCTGGATGACTTAGCAGAGGCTTGTTACCTGCTATGAAATTCAAGATTGGTTAAAATATAAATACACTTGAGAAATATCCTTGCATACCTTTATTGGCTCATAACGATAACCCAAGATATACAGAAACATAATAATGGAATTTGCTCATGGTTTTTACAGCTTCGGGTAAAATTTGTAGCAATGTAGAACTTTCCAGAGATGATAAGAGGCTACTGCGTGGGGCTCAAGGATGGGACATTCAGACTCGGTGTTTTGGAAGTGGGGGTTGTATATCTGACCCTGCTGTTCTATTAATGAGTTGGGGTTGGAGCTTGTAACTAGGAAAAGAATAAGGAAAAATGGGGCTGTCTATAGGCTGGTGCAAAAACGAGATGGAAACAGTAAACAGACAAGGAGGTGGAGCCAATAGAGGGGGAGGAGCTAAGGATATGAAAGCCCACAGGCATGCTTTGGGCCGTAAATAACAGTAATACATTTTCTCGTAAAACAAGAAGGTAGGATGGACACAGTGCTTATCTGTTCTGTATCTGGGGCAGTTCAACAGTGACATCAAGGATGGAAGTCTTTCCAGTCTTTCTGCTTCACCCTCCTTGGTGTTTTGGCTTTCTGTCCTGTTCTTCTTTTCTCATTAGTTCCGTGAGTATGACGTGGTCACCCCTAGCTGCAAGGGAAGCTGGTGAAGGATTATTTAGTTTTTCTAGCCTTTTAGTAGGAGGTGGCCAAGAGGGGTTAGGAATGGCTGGTGGGTTATCCAGCCAACTGGTGGGCATAGACCAGTTGTGAAAAATAAGTAAAAACAAATGTGTGTTGAATCATCACCACAGAAAACCAGATGCTCCTGGGAGTTCGCTCTGCGTGGGCTGTGAATGGAGTTCCAAATGAGAACGTTGTGGTGTGGAAGGGCCTCTTTTGGGTCCCACTCCAGCAACGTGGCCTGATCACTTCCAAAGTCTGTATGTGACATTGCAGTCTGGATTCAGGGAAAGTCATCTTAAATCCTGCTGGGTGGGAATGGGGCATAGGAAGAGAGGAGGCAAAGGAGCACCACTTTCTAGCCCATAATACTCAGAAGCAAGATTGCTGCTTCTCAGAAGTTAATAGTAGGGCCTTGTTAATTTCTTTGTAAATTCCATTGAATAAATGATGCATTTAATTTAGGATGCTTGGCTTCTGGTAAGTAGCTCAAAGTCTGATAGCGCGATTTTGAATTTCATGCCTCTGTGTGTGTGTGTCTGTGTGTGTATGTGCACACGTGTGCACACGTGCACTCTGAATTCACATCGCTATGGCCCAGGTCGTTTTTTCTTGTTGCCTCTCAGAATCCCAGTCTTGTCAGTACACTGCTTCCCCTGACCCCCAACTTCTTAGTTCCCTCTTTCTCGTATCTGTGCCATATGGCACCACTCCTTTCCCCACAGTGCTCAGTGGAGGCCAGCTCTCTGATACTGATATGTGGCTCTTGTTGCTTTGGGTCCTTTGGTTATCGTTTGGGGTCCTGCCACTTCCCCACAGCAGGGAGCCAGGTGCCTTTGAACAAAGAGGTGTAAATGTAACTCCTCACTCTTCCTCCAGTATCCTAGAGCAGGGCCTCTCAAATTTTAATGTGCACACACATCCCCCCTACCCCCAAACGGGGATCTTGTGAAAATGCAGATTCTGACTCAGGAGATCTGGGATGGGCCTGAGACTTGCATTTCTAATAAGCTCCCAAGTGATGGTGGTGCTGGGGGCCCAGGTAGGAGGAATCCCAACCCTCAGCCCTGCAGAGTTTCTAATAAAACCCAGTGCTGGGACCCTACCCCAGATTGGTCACATCAGAATCTCTGGGGCAGGGCCTGGGCGTCCGTCTGTTTTCAAAGCTCCGTGAGTGATTTTAGTATGCAGCCAGGTTGAGAACCACTGATCTGGGACCTGCCCATCTCCATCCTTCTGCTCAGGCTCTCTCCTGCTTGTGCCTTTCCCTTTGTCCACCTGTGAGAGTTCTATCTGTCCTTCAAAGTTCAGCTCAGAGGCTTGTCTCCTCAGGGCCGTTCTCAGTCCCCACCAGGATACCCTGTCCCTTTCCTCCGTGCTCTCCATCACGCATGCCTCCCCACAGAGATGGTCTGGGCATGGCTGCCTCTTGTAGCCGACCAGGCTGGCTTTGAGGATGGACCGCACCTACTCCTCTACAAGCAGGGACTCCATAAACCGGAGTGAACCAGATTTTTCCTGGACCCAAAGACAAACCACGGGAGCTTCGACCTGCTACAGTGAGTTCCTCCTGCGTTTCTCTGAGGAGCTATAGAACCAGAACTTGAGCCCAACTTTTCCAAGAGGGGAAGTCTAAGTGAAAAAAGGTGCTTTGAATGTTGGAGAAGGTCGCAGACGTTAAAGTTCTTGCTCTCCTGCCCTCAGGACTCTTGACCATCTGCCCATTGGCCTTCTCTGGCCAGCTCCTCTCCGCTGGGCCTTGGGCCACACCTCTGCAGCAGGAGAGAGCAAGGCCTGTTCCAGGCTCCTTGGTTCTCATGGTTCTACTGAGTAGCTCAGGATGCCCAAAGGTTGCGTCAGTGACTGGAATTTCTCTGGCATCCTCCTGTGTCCCTTACTTCTCTCCCCTTCCCAGACACACACTCTGTTGCCCCCAAGACCCCACTGCTCCCAATTGGTCTCCTTAAAGAAAGAAAACCATCCTGTATTTTTCTTTATTTGGCATTTGCTAGTCACCATACCCCACCGTACACACAGCCTGCATGCAGTAGGAGCTTAGTACTATGACCCGCATAGACATGGAGCGCTGGCTGCTGAGACAGGCAGTGTCTAAGTGGCAGAACTGGAGTTTGACCCCTGGCTGCTGAACACCAGCCTGGGGTGCTGTGAATTTGCCCTGAGCCACACAAGCCACTGTTTTCTTAGGTCACACTTCTCACACAGGTGTTGAGGGTCTGATGGGAATCTTTGCCCTACTCAGTTATGTGCAGGCGTGATGTGAAACTACCCCCCCAACACACACACACACACACACACACACACACACTCTCTCTCTCTCTCTCTCTCTCTCTCTCTCTCTCTCTCTCTCTCTCTCTCTCTCTCCCAGGCACAGGAAATGCAGACCTTGAAGAGGGAAGGAAGGAGTGATGATCCCTCCTTTGGGATCATTTTTCTTGCAGGTGATGGCTTTTTGACCCCAGTGTGTCCCCAGTAGGTAGAGTAAGGCAGCTTCAGAAGACACACTTCCTGGCAAGGGTTAGGAAGGATAGAAATGGGCATTATGGCTCTAGACTCTCCTGGACCTCAGAGGCTGTGGAAGGTGAACAGGGCTCTGCCAGCCTTTCAAGACCCTGCACTGGGGTGTGACGGCCAGGTGGGCGGGATGATCAGGTGGGCGTGGGGTCAGGTGGCCGGAATGGTCAGGTGGGCCAGGAGGGAATGGGAGGCAAGAATGCGGTGCCCCCTGGGATCCTTCTGCTCTCTTCCTCATCAGCTTCCCTCTCCTGGGTTTCTGCCTCCTTTCATCCATTCATTCTTTGTTCATTCATGTCCGTGTTTATCACCTCCTGACTCCAGGGGTATTGCAGTGCAAAAAACAGGCCCTCGTGGGGATTAGGCCTGTACTGTGGAATATAGTGGGGACTTGTATCCTGTGGATATTTGGATTTAAATTAAATAAAATTAAATGAATTCTTCAATTCAGTTCCCCAGTTACATTAAGTAGCCAGATTTCAAGTGCTTAGCAGCCACACGTGGCTCAGGCTACCACATTAAACAGCACAAACAAACAAACAAAAAAAAAAACAGCACAAACAGAAGATCTTTCTGCTACTGCAGAAAGTCTTATTGAATGGTGCTGGCGTAGAATCTAGCAAGGGAGAAAAGCATTTACTTTTCTTTTTAAGATTTTATTCATTTACGGGACGCCTGGGTGGCTCAGTCAGTTAAGCGGCTGCCTTCGGCTCAGGTCATGATCCCAGGGTCCTGGGATCGAGTCCCGCATCGGGCTCCTTGCTCAGTGGGGAACCTGCTTCTCTTTCTGCCTCTGCCTGCCACTCTGCCTGCTTGTGCTCTCTCTCTTTCTCTCTCTGACAAATAAATAAATAAAATCTTTTTAAAAAAGATTTTATGCATTTATTTATCAGAGAGAGAGTATGCGTGCATGCAACGAGGGGGCTAGGGAGAGAGAATCTCAAGCAGATTCTGTGCTGAGCAGAGCCTGACTTGGGGCTTAATCTCATGACCCTGAGCTCACGACCCGAGCTGAAGTCCGGAGTCAGGCGCTTAACCAACTGAGCCACACGGGTGCCCGAGAAGAGCATTTATCAGACATAATGTGGGGCCATGGAAAGTGACAGGAAGACAAATTAGAGGGAGCCCTGTCAGCAGATAGCGGGAGTTGGACCTAATTGGGGGAGCCAGAGTTTCCCTGAGGAAGTGATGGCTGCATTGGGGTTGGAGCAGATGGTAACCAGGTTGGCAGGGAGGTTGGCAGAGGAGAGGAGAGGAGAAAGAATCCCAACGTTAATGCACGGGGAAGTGCCTAGACATAGCCCATTGGCTGGCATTCAATGAGCGACATGCCCTCTGTGCACTCATGGTGACTGTTTAATCTGGAACTCCGTGGAGCACAGGCCCCACTGTTCCCTGGTGAACACAGACTGACTGGGTCCTCCCTGCCTGGGTTCAAATCTGCTTACTCGAATGCTGAGTGCCTCGGTTTCTTCATCTGTAAAATGGACAAAATAGTATGTCCTTGATAGAATTGTCATTAAGATTAAATGAGTTAATATACGCAAAGCACCTCGGAGTGCCTGGCACACCGTAAGTGCTGCTGACTGCTGCCTGCTGTCACCCTTACTGTTTCCAGGACCCCTGACTTGTCAGCAGAGGGATGCCCTCCACCCAGCTGCTTATGGAACCAGGGAGTGACTCCCTGATTGCCTGGCTGGTGCCAGCCCCCCGCACCTGGGAGCAGGGCTTCCGGGCTCTTGGCTCCCACTGCAAGGTGAACCAAGAGTTCTGGCTCCTAGTGCCTCTCCCCACCCTGCCCTGTTCTGGCCTTTCTGATGTCAGTCCTCCCAGCGGACCCCACAAATGCTCGGTTTGACGGTACAGAAGTCACAGTAGCGGTCGTCCTTTCTGGGACCTGGGTGTGACGTAGCATCGTAACAATCCAGCAAGGTCAGTTCTGACACTAGCGTGTCGAATTCACCTCCTTGTCAGTGTTAGGACTCCGGAGAGGGAAGCATCTCACCCATGAAGCTGAGCGAGCCAGCATCTTCCCTCTGGCTGGAGCCCCGGTGCCCATTCCTGTCCCCTCCAGGGCGTCACTCGGGTGCAGGTGGGATGTCTTGGTGCTCAGCCGCGACCACAGCCACATCGATTACTCACAGCTTCGAAGTATCTGGGGGAGCATTCTCCGCCCCCCCCATCACGGCACCTTTTCGGTTCCAGAACCACCAGGCATGTGGTACACGGTGCCCCTTACCTGGGCAGGGTCTTGGAGCTTCACTCCCTTTTCCCCTTAGGGAGTTGTGGCCATCAGCAGAGCCACGGGCATCCCCTCTCTCTGGTCTGCGCTGCTGTCTGCTCCGAACCAGCTTTTCCAGCGAGGAGAGGGACCACTCTAAGTGGTTGGCCCAGATAGAGGATTTGCTGCATAGGATTAATTCCCAAAGAGACTCTTTTCTAACCAAATCAAAATATCACCGTGACTTGGCCCACCCAAGCAATTCTTCTCGTAATGAGATTTGATACACGAGATCGGCCTGGATAATATTATTAGGTAATAGAATTGTGGAGAATGTTAGAGCTGGGGCTTGGGTTGCTTTGAAACTTGAAAGCGGGTAGTGATGGTGGAAGTCGCTGAGGGGCCTGAATGGGCAGCTGCTGTGGAAGGAGTGAGCGTGTCAGGGGTTCCTGGAGGCCCATCTCCTGCGTCTCCTGTCTTACCTTCCCCCCATGGCTCAACTGCCTTCAAACCACTGGGCTCCACTTGCCTTCTCGAAGTTTCCTTTGTTTTATTTTTAGATTTCCACATTTATCTTTTCAGGGCTTCTTGACTTGGCACCCCTTTCGGTGTATACACGCACACAAGCACACACATCCACATGTGCGTGCACACATCCACACACACCGCTTTGAGCTACGTGTGTCTATGTAGTTGTTTTATTTGTTCGTTTCTTTCTTTCTTTCTTTCTTTCTTTCTTTCTTTCTTTCTTTCTTTCTTTCTTTCTTTCTTTCTTTTTCTTTCTTTCTTTTTTTTACTGGCCCCAGCTGAAAGCCCACCTAGGATTGCCAACCTAAAAGGAAAAATATCTTTGCTGTATCCTTGGAATTTTCCATTTCTTTATGGCTGAGACAAGGTGGGATGTGGCCGTTGGGATTCGTCACTGCACTTGGCCTCAGCCCCTCGGCATCCGTTGGTGGGTGTCTGGGGCAATTTCCTCTTCACATTAAGTAAGCACTAGAGGGGCCCATGTGGGCCTTGGAGGCTCCTGTATTTTCCTCCCCTGGAGGATGAAGTCAGTCACAGGGCCCCCTTGGGATCTTGTTATTTTCTGCCCCTTGTGCCAGTTGGAATTGGGGGTGTAGGACCCTTTACTTAACGATGGCAGGAGTTCGGCATCGTGGCTCAGGGACCCAGGTCAGTTCTTCTCTGGCACAAAGAATCCTTTGCCCAGCCGCACCAGGATGAAGGGAAGCTGCTGCCTTTGATGTGGCTACCGAAGGTTTCTGTCAGGCAAGTGAGCACCTTCCCTGGCGAGGAAGGAGCTGAGGTGACCAATGAGTCAGGTGCCTGATAGAACCACATGCCGGGACCTTCAGAAAACATCCCCTTAGATGCCCCATTCACTTCTCACAGGGAGGGTGGTAACTTCCTCATGCAAGTGAGTCCTTAAGCATTGACTGCAGTCATGAGCACCAAAATGTTGCCTGAACCTAGCTCCCAGTTTATTTGGAATCCAAAGAAGATGAAAGCAGGAGGTGAAATCAGCTTAATCAGGAACCATCTGATTTAACACCAGCCAACATGTGTTCGCTCGCTATTAAGGAGCAAGCTGGTAACTGGTGAGTGTGTGCTTCTGTGACGGGCTGTGGGAAGTCAGTTCATTCCACTGGCTCATACATCAGACTTTTGTATTGTATTAACCTCCAACCTCCTCACTTATGAGGATCTCCTTGGGGGCAAGGGTTATTTCCTTTCCTTTCTTTTCCTGTCCCCTTTCTTTTTCTTTTCCTCTTCCTTTTTCTTCCCCTTTCCTTTCCTCTTTGTTGTTGTTGTTGTTGTTAGTTTGTTTGCCACCCAGCTGTCTCTGGAGCACCATGGGTGTGCTCTTCAAATAAACGTATGTATTTGTTGGAAACAGGTGGGATACCAGATCCATAAAAGCAGGTCAGCTTCTGGCCTTGGCTGTCAGCTTAGCAGAGAGGCTTGGCATTACTGAGTCAGAGGCTTTGTAGAGGACCCTCCCCTCACCCAATTAGAACCTATTTCCTTCTCGACCTAGGTCTTAGTGGCCAGAACATAGCCTTCTGGAATTCTTAGAACGAGTAAGTGCTGAGACAGGAAAGTAAATACTGACCATCTTGAAGAAGCCAGTAGAATAACTCTTCTCAGACTGACCCTGCCTAATTATGAGAACCTCTGGGCACCTTCACAGAAGTCAGGTTCATGGTGGAGGGGAGGTGGCCTAGAAAAGGAGCAAGAGTCGTCTCCTTGCGTTAAGATGGGACTGTCCCACCCATCAGGGATTTGAGACTATCGCCTGCCTAAAAGGCTGAGGAGGCCGAGGAGAGCTGCTCCTGCCCCCAACCGCCACCCATGTGAGTTCCACCCTTTCAATATTGCCTACATCTCAAGAATGTAGGGTAGCTTTGCTGTGAACTTCACTTCTGTGAGAGCTTTGACCATCCAAGGGAATACTGGAATGGATAGTCTGTTTTCCAAGCCGTTTTTCTGTCCCTCTAGAGATCTGTGGAAAAGTTGGAGTGACTCCAACATCCTTGGGCTTGGCCCCACATGACACCTCACCCTGTCCCTCACCGGGCCTCTTCTTTTTTTTCTTTTAAATAGTTTTTTTTTTTAAGATTTTATTTATTATTTGAGAGAGAGAGAGAGTGCGCACAAGCGAGGGGAGGTGCAGGGGGAGAGGGAGAAGCAGCTCCCCGCTGAGCCGCGAGCCCAACATGGGGCTTGATCCCAGGACCCTAGGATCATGACCTGAGGGAAAGGCAGATGCTTAACCGACTAAGCCACCCAGGCACCCCACTGGGCCTCTTCTTCTTCTTTTTTTTTTTTTTTAAGATTTTATTTATTTATTTGACACAGAGAGAGAGATTACAAGTAGGCAGAGAGGCAGGCAGAGAGACAGGGAGAGGAGGAAGCAGGCTCCCTGCCGAGCAGAGAGCCCGATGCGGGCCTCGATCCCAGGACGCTGAGATCATGACCTGAGCCGAAAGCAGAGGTTTAACCCACTGAGCCACCCAGGCGCCCTCAAACTTGGCTTAGAACATTTCCTGACTTTTCAAGAAAAGAATGACCAGTAACACATATTTTACTTCCCTGGAAACAGTCTCCATTCCCAGATCTTTGGCAGAGCTCAAAGGAGGGGGAGAAGCCAAGGGCGGAAGGGACTATGTGTGTGGTGCTTGGGGCTGGGGTGCACCTGCTAGCCTGGGTCTAGCTCGGAGTGGCCCAGAACCTCAGGGCTGGGGGGAACGGCAGCCAGCACCCAACCCAGTGCCCCTAAGGAAGTCAGACCTTACCCTAGGCTCTGAGTCCCTTCCTTTCTCTTGCTTGGGGATCTACAGCACCCAGTGGCCCTTCATTCTCCTGTGCCTTTGCCCTCTCTGATGTGGTGGCTTGCAGCTGGGAAGCTTGTTTGGGTGACCTACGGGGGACCTAGCCACTACTTGGGGTGACCTGCTTATCATTCAGTTAATCTAGAGAAGGACCCTCTAGTCTCCTACCTCCAAGGTAGGTGCAGGTGGGTGGGAGGGAGCGATGAGACTGTGGATGTGCCAATCTTCTGTTCTCTGATTTGCCCTTAGTCCCTGTTTCCAGCCTCATCTTCTTCCGCCCTTTCCCATTCCTGGCACGCTTGACTCCCACTCTGGAGTCTGCAGAGCAGACACACCCTTCTCGTCCACATCCTCCCCGGGAGCGCCCTGTCCTGCTTTCTCAGTGCTGCCTTCTGTCCATTGGCCGTCTTCCTATAATTTGTTGCTAATTGCCTCTTTCCTGTTCTCTTCAATGCAGTTAAGTTTATACAATTAAAAGAGTTCCTTTACTGTCATTTTAATGGAGTCCTAGAAGGGGTAAGGGATAAACAGCTTTTCAGTCTTCCATTTTTAAACCAGAAGGGCTATGGAGTCATTTAAAGACTTCATGGTATTCCGTGCTGTGTCTGTACCTTCTCTTTACCCGGGCTTGCATTTTTGCCCGTGTATATTTCATCCCTCTGCCACCTCACCATTAAAATCAGCACACGAGCATCCTTGTAGTAAATCTTGAGGCATGGTCATGATGATTTCCAAAGGGTGAATTTCTGCAAGTAGAATTTTTGGGTCAAAGGATATGCAAAACCTTAAGATGTTTCTGGTACATACTGCTAAATATCTCTTCATAAATATGATACTAATTTTCATTTCCATCAGCAGTAATGAATGTGCCTGCTTCTCCACATTCCTGTCAGTGCTGGAGATCATATAACCTATATTTTTGTGTCTATAATGTGAACATTCTACGGGATAGATTTCTGGGTCAGACTGCGTGCACATTAAAGTTTGGATAGACATTGGTCAACTTACCATCACGTGTGAGCATGCTCATTTCCTCCACATTCTTGCCAGCACGGCACTAGGATATAAAAAATACTTTGCAATTTGATAGGTTCTTTTCATCTGCCTTTTCTTGATGTCTCCTGAGGCTTAAGATTTTTCATGTCTTTGTGCAGTTTGTATTTCTTCTCTCATGGATGGCCTGTAACCCATTTTGTTCTTTGTGTGTTTATCATTTTCTTACTGATTTTTAGGCTCTCTTTATATATGAAGGATACTAATATGCACATGGAAAATTTTTTTTTATTTTGTTGACATTTAATTTTGTTTACCCTTTGTTGTTTGTATATGCAACGGGTAAGTTTGAAACAATAAAATTGATCAGTCTGTTGCCATCGTGGTATGCTTCCAGATCACCCAAACCTTGAGCTTCCTGGGCTACCTTTACTTCTTCGGTGGCTGGGGCCTGAGCGATGGGCTGGCTGCAGGTGTCAGTGAGACTGAGTTCAGTTCTTTCAGAATGAGGGCCAGGTCACGAATGCCAGTTCTCCTGGGACTGCTGAGTCCCATGTAGGGGTGGGAGGCTGGTCCTGGGGAAGAGGCAGCCCCTGCCTGGGACTCAGCATTACGTGACCTAGGGAGCCACTGGCTGTGTTCCAGAACCTGTTCCAGATCACTGGAGTGATCCAGAGGCAGAGGATGAATGTCAGTGAGGGGTATGGACATGATTCAGACCAGCAGAGCTCCAGATCTTTCCTGCCACTAAGAGCTGGCCTCGGGGGGGCAGTATTGCTCACTAGGGCTGGCGGTTATGAGGAGGGACTGTTGCTATCCAAATCTGCTGTGCCTGCTCAGTGGGACCAGCGCTTTAAAGGGCTCACCTGAGTTGGTTCAGCTTCGGCTTCCTGTGATAATAGCATAGGATAGCCTCAAATGCTGCAGGACAGTGCTATTCCAATGCAGTCGCTTTACCTTGCAATGTGTGTTTCTCCTCAGTTACTGAGTTGACTTGCCTCCTTCTTCCACATTTACCAGATTTGCTCCTGGTGAGACAGGCTCCCGGAGGAGGCTGACTGGGGGGCGGGTGTGTGTGTGTGTGTGTGTGTGTGTGTGTGTGTGTGCGCGCGCGCGCGTGCGTGCTGGCAAATTACTCTCAGCAGCTGTTGCTGAGCGGAAGCCGGGGACTTCCACTGTCAAAGTGGCTTGGAGCCTCAGTTTCCCCAGCCAGTCATCTGTGGGCTGGAAGTAAGATCTGTTTTAGAAATGTGTAAACAATTCACAGACCTGTACCCCTTGGGCAAAGAATAAAAATAAAATTAAAAAAAAATAAAATAGAAATGTGTAAACAGTGCTGAAGGGACTTTTTAAAAACTTTCAGCAAAGTGGGTCTTTCAAGATACATTGACCAAACCCTCAAGAGCGGCCTTTACTATTCTGCCTACAGTGGGGTGGCTATCCAGACAGATATTTCCACAGTTCCTCCTAAAAATTAGGGATAGGAAGGAATTGGGATGTATAAAATGGATTGTGACCATCACAAAACTGCCACTTCCTTCCACCCCTCAGACACGCCAGGCTCACATCAGTCTCCCACCTGGTGCCCTGCTGTACCTCGCCCGCCCCAACCTCCCCCTCCCCCCACTTCCGCAGATCCAGCAGGGCTGATTCCTTTCATCACTTAGGTCTTGCTCCAATGTCACATTCTAAAGAGCGTCTTCCCCACAAGCTTAGCTAAGTTATGCCCCTCCCCTCCAGTATGTCATTCTTGCCTGAGTTACCTTACTCTTTTCTTCACAGCAGTGACACCATCAACAATAATCGTAATAGGGGCACCTGGGTGGCTCAGTGGGTTAAAGCCTCTGCGTTCGGCTCAGGTCATGATCTCAGGGTCCTGGGCTCGAGCCCCACATTAGGCTCTCTGCCCAGCAGGGAGCCTGCTTCCTCCTCTCTCTCTCTCAGCCTGCCTCTCTGCCTGCTTGTAATGTCTCTTTCAAATAAATAAATAAAATCTTTAAAAAAAAGAACAATAATAGTAATAGCTAATATCAAGGAGTATCAACCATGTGCCAGGCAGTGTTGTAAAAGCTGTACATGTATGAATGCTTCGGAGCCTCATGTTAACCCTATGAGAAGAATATTGTTATTCCCATTTTACAAAGAAATCAACTCCCGAGCAAGGCTAATGTAGTAGTTTGACACCAGGTGTTTCCCTGGTGTTTCTTGAGCACTGATTATGGACCAGGAGCAGGCTCTGTGCTAGGATTCGGAGACAGAAGAATGAGTAGGTCACCATCCTTGCATCCGGGTCATCAGGAAAGCAGTGTTCCAGACCAGACTGGGTCAGGGACTCCTCTCTGAGACCCTTGGGCAAGTTGCGTATCCAGATTCATGCAAGTTTATTTTTCCATCTGTCACATGTGACTAGAGGAACCTGCCCCAGCTCTTCCTCTGGGTTCTTGGAAGATTCATTGTTGAAGTCACTTGGGGACATCCACGGGGCAGAAGAGATGGAGGGCGTCATTGGGCATCATCACTCCGACACAAGAAGATAGCAAACATATTCTCTCTTCCCCACCTGAATGTAGTTAAGGTAGACAATTAGCCACCACTCATCTCTGTCGTGGCGGTACTGAAAGTTTTTATCAGGTGTCACCGCCTTCCCTTACTTGTAGGCATCTTATAGTCTCTCGAGGGGTTCTTAAATGTCTTAGAGATTCTAGCTAGAATCTCAGAATCATTTTTTGGTCCCCTGATGTTGGAGATGCTGTAGTTCTGTAACTGGTCAAGAGGATTAGGGGATTTGGGACAGCAGTCCCATCTGATTAGAGCAGTTTAGTTTTATTGCCCAAGGACCCAAAAGTCTCTTGCATAGTGATTGTACTTTTTGAAGGCAGTTGTTCTTACTCATCATCAGGCCCCAGTCTGGCTGTTTAATTTCAACAGCTGGTGTTTTTCTGGAACCTAACGTGAGGGCACTGTTTTGCTTGCTATGACTTTTGCCAAGACCATCAGCTAGAAACAAGCCTATGGTAATAGATGAGATGTTAGTGTGTGGTAGGAAAACAGTTCTCTGGAAACAGCCTTCTTGTTCCTTGGCATTCTCTTGAGATGAATTATAAAAAATGAAGCAACCAAAACTTCAAAGTAAAGCGAGCCAACGTGTCTGACCCCATCCTCCTAAATGGTATGGGGGGGGTGTGTGCTCTGGTCTACGTTTCTCGCCCTGAACCCCACCCACCTTTCTTCATCCATGGTTTGTTTCCTGTGTCCAATTTGCTGCACGATCTGTTAATAACCAAACATGCCCTCACAAGCTGGGGAATATTTGCAGAATCATAAAGCAATTAAGTTATAATCTCCCACTTTCCAAAAGAGACAGGCATCCGGCCTGCACACTCTGGGAAGATCTAAATGCTGTTGATTTTCCTGTTTCATTCATTTGCATTATTATTATCCTAATGCAGGCCCCTGTCACCCCATCCATCCCGCATCCATCCATCCATCCATCCATCCCCCATCCACCCATCTATCCATCCATCCATCCATCCCCCATCCACCCATCCATCCATCCATCCATCCCCCATCCATCCATCCATCCATCCCCCATCCACCCATCCATCCATCCATCCATCCCCCATCCACCCATCCATCCATCCCCCATCCATCCATCCATCCATCCCCTATCCATCCATCCATCCATCCCCCATCCACCCATCCATCCATCCATCCATCCCCCATCCACCCATCCATCCATCCCCCATCCATCCATCCATCCATCCCCCATCCATCCATCCATCCATCCCCCATCCACCCATCCATCCAGGGGGGCACTTGTTACGGACTAGGCCCTGAGCTAGGATCTGGAGACATAAAGGTGAATGAGTCACCCTTCTTACCTTCAAGAGATTTCATACAGTAATAGCAGGAAACATGAGTTCAGAGAAGTGTTCCAAGCTTCGATAGTCAGGGCTTAATGTTCCCACTACTGAGAAAAGACAGGGTTTGGTCAAGAAAAGTTTAATAGAGGTTATGACCTTATAACTGAATCTTAAAGGACAGCTCAGTTCTTAACTATATGCATCCCCCCTTCCTTCCTAGGTCCTGGCCTCTCATCTTTCCACAGATGCTATGTATCTACTAGGAGCAGGTCCTTTATGTCTCCACCGGCTCTGTCTTTGACATTGGTTCACATTCCACCCATGTAATTTCTCTACAGCTTCAGGCTTATCACTTGATCTGAAGGTTTTAGCTCTTGACCCTGACATTTGGATCCCTCCTTTATGTTGTCCCAGCCTGATGACCCGCTTGTTTCTCATTCCTCCTGTGACCAAGCAGACCTACTTACTGCCCCTGAACGTGTCTCAAGTGCTGCTCTCTCTTGTTTATCTAATTTCACTTGCCCTTCAAGGGCCACTCCAGTCTTCTTTGTTTAGGAAAGCCTGGGGAGGTTTGTTGCTTCCTAGTTTGGGGCTTGGAGACATGTGGTTGCACATTTCTGGATGTTCATTGGACCACATTGTATCATCACCTTGCTGTGTAGGTCTGTCTCTCTCCTTTTTTCATGTTGATGGGGTTTTTCACATATCTTGGTTCTTCTCCTTGACTAAATGCAGGCCGTGCATATGGAAGTCCTCCATCTATATTTACTAGTGAAAATTGGGGGGAAATTACACATCCTTTATCACTTCCTCCTGGCAGACCTGTAGTTCTGCTACTGAACTAGAGAAGGTCAGAGTTACCACTCTGGGTATCTAATCTGTTTTTTACTCTCGGGTAATGGAGAGTGTGAGGGTGTGTGTTGGTTGTTCTCTCTTTGCCCACCTCCTTCCTGATCCGTTCTCTGCCTTGCTGTGTCTTGGAGAGGCTGTCCTCTGTGAATTCCAACAACTGGATTCCTCTGCTTTACCTTCCGGGTTTAATTGGGTTTGACTAATGGGAGATGCCAGCAGGTTATTCAAGAACAGGAGGAAAGAAAAGTTGGAGTATTAATCCTCTTGCTCCCTCTCTGCTTTATCTGATTTCTGGCAGTGGCTGTTTTGGTGGTTTTGTTTTGTTTTGTTTTGTTTTTTAATAGCTTCAGTCCCTCTCCCAGAGCTCTAGCTTCACTGGGCTCCAGGAACACCATTCCCTCCCATTGCCCTTCAGATTTAGGGGTGATAAGAGTTTCTTGCTGGTGTTAGTCTCTGAGTGCTGCACCATATATTGTTAGTTCCCTTAACCTTCCCCACAACTCTGTCCATTCATTAAATTATCTTCATTTAAACCCTTTTGAGTGCCATCTATACTATGTTACTCAGTCAACTTGTAGGCTTACTTATCTATCTCAGTAGTCAAACCCATGAGGTGATCTGTTTCATTTTCTTTCAGAAGCTTTTTTTTTTTCACTAGAGCTGGGGGTGTTCATATTCAGAAGAATTTGTAATAAAAATAACAGTTCCTGGGCACCTGGGTGGCTCAGTGGGTTAAAGCCGCTGCCTTCGGCTCAGGTCATGATCCCAGGGTCCTGGGATCGAGGCCCACATCGGGCTCTCTGCTCAGCAGGGAGCCTGCTTCCTCCTCTCTCCTCTCTCTCTGCCTGCCTCTCTGCCTACTTGTAATCTCTCTCTCTGTGTCAAATGAATAAATAAAATCTT
>LNAC01000286.1:1212573-1262718 GCA_002007465.1 Ailurus styani | reverse complement strand
TTCATTTGACACAGAGAGAGAGATTACAAGTAGGCAGAGAGGCAGGCAGAGAGAGAGGAGAGAGGAGGAAGCAGGCTCCCTGCTGAGCAGAGAGCCCGATGTGGGCCTCGATCCCAGGACCCTGGGATCATGACCTGAGCCGAAGGCAGCGGCTTTAACCCACTGAGCCACCCAGGCGCCCTCCCTGTCCCTTTCTCTCCCTAACCCTAACCTAGCCCCACTCCCTTGGGAGCAACTCTTCTAACTCTTTCAGTTACTTCTTTCTGGCACTTATCTCCATATTTGAAAATAAGGTGCTTTTATTTCACTCCTATTTTAGAAATTATCAACTTACTTCCTGTTGTGATAGGTGATGACTTAGCTCACTCATACCACCCTTCTACCTCCCTCCCCACATCCTCACAACATAATTGTATTGATATTTATAGTTCCTCTATTTGGTTAGCTTTATAAGTGAGATGCTTGCTATCATATTTCTTGTTCATTAACAATAATATTTCTTGATTCTTTTCTCAGTAAGATGAAGATGTTAGTGTTCTTACCCCATCTACCTCCCATTTTCCAATTTCTGTCATCTCTATTTTTACCTTTGCAATGAAGGTGATAGCATTTACATTTTTATTTCTAATTGCCATTAAATCTTCTATGCTTTATCATAGGTTGATCCTAAAGACTGAAAAATCAGCAGAAAGGATTTGTCTTACTGTGAATATG
Source organism: Ailurus styani (assembly GCA_002007465.1). NCBI lineage: Eukaryota > Metazoa > Chordata > Mammalia > Carnivora > Ailuridae > Ailurus > Ailurus styani. The sequence continues at coordinate 1,262,004 of LNAC01000286.1, read as the reverse complement.
TAAATAATAGATTGTATATTGACAGTCTTGCCTTGATACTTATTTGATTTGCCTAAGGCGCCTGGGTGGCTCAGTGGGTTAAAGCCTCTGCTTTCGGCTCAGGTCATGATCTCAGGGTCCTGGGATTGAAGCCCGCATCGGGCTCCCTGCTCAGCAGGGAACCTGCTTCCCCCTGTCTCTGCATGCCTCTCTGCCTACTTGTGATCTCTCTCTCTGTGTCAAATAAATAAATAAAATCTTTTAAAAAAATTTGGTTTGCCTAGAGATTTTTTTTTTAATTTCAGCCAATATATTAAAATAGAATTTTCATAAAAGAGAGTTTGGGATATTGATTTAAAAGTTGGAAGCTCCAGCACATATGGTCTGACTTCCCAAATGGTAACCTGCTTGAGGATGCCTCCTTTTGAATGAGCATGCCTACCCCAGTTTGCCACAGTCCCTTCCACTCATTCAGGGTATGCATGTGCTTAATATCTAACCTGCTCTGATCATTAGCTTACTTGCTTCACCATGAAGGCATTTAAGTGTGTGACCCTGATGCCTGATCTATTATCCTCTTTGGAACCAAGTAATAATATATCAGGGTCTTTTTTTTTTCTTTTTTTTCTATTTTCTATTTTCCTTTTTTCGGGGGGGCAGCTTTTTATTTTTCCAAAAGTATCTTATTGCCTTTTTTTTTAACCATTTGCTGTTATCATATTGCCATTTTTCCTCGTCCCAAGCCCTCCAGCCAGTTGGTATTTTATATACCCTCCCTTCTTCCCAGAGCCTCTATTCTCCTCTAGTTCGATCTGGTTGCTCTCTAGGCCTGCTACACAATTGTCATCTGGGATTTTCCTTTACTATTTTACTAGGTTAGTTCTACTACTTTCTGGATCTCATATCTTTTCTTTGGGTCCATTCAGTTTCTTCGGGGAAAAAATGACTTTTTTGCTGGGGAGAGTGGATACCTGGCTGCCCCATGAGCCTCCCATGGAGGATTCAACTCCTCTGACTTCAGATTTCATATAATCCCCCCTATTAAGCCTCACATCTGATTCCTGCCCTCCCTTGCCCTGAGTCATGAGCCTCATGGGCATTCTGCCAGGCTGATGGACTCCCATGATATTCACATCTACTCTGGGCTCAAGCTTCCTGTGCCTGCATCATCAGTTTCTAACCTTCCATAATCTGTTTATTTTCCACAAAGTTGTTCCAGTCTCTTCCCTAGTAGCCCTTACCTGTTCCCTTTGTTATTTGAAATGATGTCTTTTCTTTTTCTTTTTTTCTTAGAGAAAGAATCTGAGTGTGTGTGTGGGGGGGGTAGGCAGAGGGAGAGGGAGAAGAATCTTAAGCAGGCTCCATGCACAGTGTAGAGCCTGACATGGGGGTCGATCTCACAACCCTGAGATCATGACCTGAGCCAAAATCAAGAGTTGGATGCTTCACCAACTGAGTTACCCAGGCACCCTGAAATGATGTCTTTTAAAAATTTTTTTCTTTCATTTTTGTCTTTGGAATGACGTATCTATATGAAAAGGGTATAAGTAATGTGTTATCCATGTTCCACCTAATAAAGATGGAATCTCAACCCTTGAATCTGTTTAAAATTTTTGCCTATATCACTTCTAGAGCTAACAGGCTAAACTCTCCTGCATCTAAGTAGGGGCTTTTAATCCTAAATTTACCTTCTTTGGGATTTAGGAGCGATTCCCTGTTTATAATATTACATACCTATCCATTCTGCACTTTTGAAAATAAAAAAAGATTTAGATCTCGTATTAACATTATTAAGGCAATGTTAGCTGCCATAAGCATCTTCTAGTTTGGGGGAGTTTAACATGATCAGTTATTTCTTGCCCTTGATAATGGTCAAATGCAAGTGTTCTGGTGTGCCTTGCATTCCTCCACAAGGTTATTCAGGGACCCAGGTACCTCTATCTTGTGATTCAGCTATATTTTAAAGAGTACATTCTCAGTGGGGGCAATATCACACTCAAGGGGGCAAAAATTAGTTCCCAGAGGCAAAAAAAATATTACGTTCCTTCCATATATATGACGGATATATACATGGTACCTAACCAGATATATGGTGTATCTGCGGCATAATATCATGGAGGAAGCCAATTCGGAAAAAAGTGTCCAAAAACGCTCCTTTCTGGGGAATAGTGATGAAGAAATACTACTGCAGCCCCAGGAGGCTCCTGCGTTCAGGTGAAAGGGAAAAAAGAAGGTAGTAGAAGCTCACCCACCTCTTTACCAGCAGGGGCCCAAGATGACATACGTCCGTCCCCAGGCCCTTGCTTCACTGATGATTACTAGTCATAGGGTCCCGTCTTGCTGCAGGAAGAGCTGGCAGATGGAGTACCTGGCTGGGCAGCTGCCTCTGAGGGACACCTCTCACTAAATAATGGGGAACATGGATTTTGGAGGACGTTTGGCCTCCACACACAAGGGTCAGCAAACGGTCTGGAAAGAGCTGAGTTCTAAATATTTTAGGCTTGAGGGCCATGTGGTCTCTGTCACGACTAGTCTGCTTACTGTGGCTGAAGGCAGCAGTAGACAGTATGTAAATGATGGGCGTGTCTGTGTTCCATAGAAGCTCTCTTTGTGTAAATAGGGGGCTGGCTGTGGGCAGGCTGTGGTTGGCCAGTCCTGACACCCGATGACCAATCCGAGGTTTTTTAGTTGTCCACATGTCCTCTGCCTCTCAGACCTAGAAATTCCCCTTGAGAATGAAGGCAAGGCCCTGGTTTTCCTGTGAGAAGAGTGGACTAGGAGACGGCCTACAACCAAGGGAGGTGAAGTTCCAAGTGTGGAGAAGGAATCTATTTTGCATGGGGTAGTATGCTGTTAAGCCATTCCCACATCTGACCTTCCCAGCCAGCTGACATGGCAGGAAGGAGGGTCCCTGGCACAGAGTAGTAAGTACTCAGAGATGGGTCTCTTAAAAGTCACCTGCATTATAGGTAAATTAAGTCCGGGGAGGATACGGGTTCCTGTTTCTCATAACATTAGGGAATGGACCATAATGTTCAGTGAATTATTATCCGATAGTTAAAGCTAATATTTACAAAGAGCTTTTAATAACATGACAAAATGCTTATGTTAGAAACAGGATACAAAATTATATATGCAACATGATCTCAAACCGTAGTTTCTTAAAAATTTAGCAAAATAAATAAATAAATAAATAAATATTCTCAAAAAGTGATGGGATTGTGAGGTGTTTTTCTCACCGAAATATTTCTGGTCACAGTGGCAGATATGCCACCCCTGGCACCTGGCAGAGGCCCGCGGGGCTTCGAGGGAATTCCCTGTATCCCCGCAGACACAGCCCGCGGCCCCCCCCGGATACTGTCCTGGATTACCAGGAAGGCTCAGATTTGGGGGTGACAGTTGAAGGAGGGTGGGTGGGAGAGTCAAAAGGTTAAAAGGAGACCCTCTCTCCAGCTTATGTAATCGCTCTGAGGAGAGAGGAGGGGAGAGAGAGAGAGATGGGGCTCAGCAAATGAGTTCCTGGCTGCTTGTCATGTGAAGAAAACTGACGTGAACGACACTTTCCTCCTCTGCTTCCTGCCCTGCTTTTTTGTTCTTTGTTTCGTGAATAATGTGAATACAGGTTCTTCATACTTGGGAGTTATTTTTACAAGGTCCCTTCTCTGCTTCAAATGACTCAGAGCTGAGGCCTTCTCTTGAAGACGTTCCTTGGGAAGCGCTTGAGAAGATGCTGAGCACTGGGCCGTCTGGGGCTCAGGAGCGGTGTCCTGTCTGCCCCTGACCTGTCCTGGTCTTCTTTCTCTCTTGGGGCCACGTCCACTGCAGGGAGGAAGCGGGGGCTGGAAGGAAGGCCTGGCTGAAGGCAGATGCTTTTCCTGCGTCCCTGTCAACCCAGCCCTGTCTTTTCGTCCTACCCTTTGCCTCCAGCAGAACCGATCAGGCCTGCTCGCGGCCTGGAGGGGAGCTCGGGGTGCGGCCCCCAGGGTGGACTCCCCAGGCCTCCCCCAGACAAGCGAGGCTCGCTGGCCCCAAAAGGCTGCTGGCTCTAGTCTAACAGTGTAAAAACCATCTGAGCGGGGTCACCACACACCAAGGGAAAAAGAGGATCAGAGGAACCTGTTGTCCTGTCTCCCTCCGCCCCCACTGCTCCTGCGTTCCTAGAGAGGAGACACTGCATCTTACTGTCTGTTTCTTCTAGAAACCACGTCCAGCACTAAGACTCACGAGTGTGTGTTGGAGAGAGAAATTAATGAAAGGGAAGCCCCTTCCCATGGGTAGAGCTAAATCACCCAGACACGCCCGTGGACCGTGGTGGGTTCTGCATCTGTTCCAGAAGACACGCGTGCCCAGCCTTTGGCGTGTGGGCTGGAAGCTGTTGTTACCCTCAGCGTGGGTGTCGTCCGATCTGACCCCTCACGCCGAGAGGCAGGGTCTCGTTCCCATTTTACAGAAGACTGGGGAGAGCGGGCGGCGTGCCCAGCGTCATGCAGTTAGGAAGAGGCATGGCTAGATTGTTCTGCGCTACGTCTGCTGACTGCATGGCTGTTTCCCTGACCCTGTGTTGCCCTAAACCATGAGAAACGCCGGAAGTTGAGGCTTTCCTGCTTCTGGAAGAGACTCCCTGTCCTCCTTCGTTCTCATCTGCAGTGCCCTCCTTCCGTGAGAACCAGTCCTTCCCCTTCTGCTCTGCCTGTAGCGGGAGAGTGGGTCTCAGCCCCTCGCTGCCTGACAACCCTTGGAAGAATCCGGCTTAAGACCCAAGTTGACCATTTGGAACTCACAGTGTATTTTCCCATACAGGTAGCTTCAATAGGATGCTTGGTCTGCTTGATCTAGCTGAGATAGAATATGAATAGCACTGGCCAAGTACAGAGCTGATATTAGTATTAATGATTTCGTTGATTGATTAATAATGTCATCGCCATGTCTTGCCTGGAAGACCAAAGCAGCCTCGTAACTGGTCTGTCCTTCTCCACTCTTGTCATCCTGTAGTTTGGGATTCTGTCTGTGAAACATTAACCGAGTCCCCCATCTCTCCTCTGCTCAGAGCCATCCAGTGGCTTTCCGGCCCTGCCACCTGGCCCCTGACTGCCTTGCTGACCTCTCTACCAGCCCTCTCTCCTCTCCCCCAAGCTTGTATCACCAAAGAACCCAGCACCCATTCTTCCCAATTCCTGGGACTCTCTTGTGTCCTTGAATTACCTCGCTCCATCCCAGTTCATTCAGGTCTCTGCCCGGATGTCACTTTCTTGGCTGACATTCCCTGTTCATTCTTCAGAGGGGTGCCCTCAGGCATCCATTCCCCTCACCGCTGTCTCCTTACCCTGGTCTGTTTTCCTTCCTGATAGTATCATTCCCACCTTTCCACTGCTGGTGTATTTGTTTCTTGTGTACTATTGCTCTTCCCTAGCAGAAAGTCACCTCCACAGGGCAGGGACCTGGCTTCTCTTATTTTCTGCTCTATTTGCAACACTAGAAAAGTACCCGACACCTAGTAGGTACTCAGCAAATACTTCCGAACAAAGGAATATCTACATCTAAAAGGCAGACTTGGTTTCCTATGGAATTAATCACACATTCCAAACCACAACGCCAAAAGTGAATGTCTGCTTTTCCTAGTCCTGTGCTCGCTTCGGCAGCACATATAGTTTTCCTAGTCCTTAGGATTCCAAGTGCAGGGACTTCATTTTAAAAATGAATTCATAAAAAAAAATAAAAATAAATAAAAATAAAAATGAATTCATAGATTATTCTGGAAACCAGGGCTTCTTACTCTGCATTCTTGACAAATAGAGACACCTGTTTGCCTAGACAGTTGTTCTCAGGGTTCTGAATTTGAGGAAGGAGGGGGTCAGGGCCCTTTGGTTTTTTTGTTTGTTTTTTTTTTTTTTTAAAGATTTTATTTATTTATTTCACAGAGGGAGAGAGATCACAAGGAGGCAGAGAGGCAGGCAGAGAGAGAGAGAGGGGGAAGCAGGCTCCCCGCTGAGCAGGGAGCCCGATGTGGGCCTCGATCCCAGGACCCTGAGATCATGACCTGAGCCGAAGGCAGAGGCTTTAACCCACTGAGCCACCCAGGCGCCCAGCCCTTTGGTTTTATGAGTCTTCTGCCACCGGTTTTACTGAGAATGGCTCTGTTTTCTTGATTAATCTAGAACAGAGTTTCTCGCCTCAGCCCTTTGTTGTGGGGACTGCCCCGTGCACTGTAGGGATTTTAGCAGCACCCCTGGCCTCTTCCCATTGGCTTCTAGTAGAATCCCCAGTTGTGATGACCAAAAGCTGTCTCTGGACATTGCCAGGTGTTCCTTGCAGGGCAAAAATCACCCGAGGTTGAGAACTACCACTCCCCCAAATGCTGGAAGCTCCCCACAACAAAGAATTATCATGCCCCAAATGTTACTAGTGCCCAGATAGCGATACTCTGCTCCAGAAGGGTGCTCGTCACACGGAACTCTTAGCAGTGATGGAAATGTTCTATTCTGTGCCATCCAATATGGTAGCCACTAGCCGCATGTGGCTACTGACTACTTAACAGGTGGTGAGTAAAACTGGAAGAACTGAGTTTTTAAATTCATTACATCTAATTTTAATGGAAAGAGCCACTTGTGGCTGGTAGTTTCTATGTGAGACAGCACAGCTTGAGAGGCCAGGGCTGCCCACACATTGTTAGGCACACAGATCACCTGGGGACAGGGAGGCTGCTTCAGCAAGCCTGTCCCAGTGCAAACTGGCTTTGAACGCTCCTGTTTTAATAAAACTTGGTGTGAAATTTTTGCATCCTATGGCATTGTGTAACTAGGCCCATTTTAATTTTTTTTAAAAAATGAGCAGATTTCATCATTTAAGTGTATTTCAGGAACACATCAGGTTAATTCCGTGGCTCTGAGGAGCAAGGTGATAAAGCATGGGGAGAGGACAGAGGTGTGCTGGGGAGGGGGACTGCATGAGGAGAGCTGAGCGAAAGGCATAGTAGTATTCCTCTCTAACAATGAAGATTTTGTTTCCCTCTTCCGGAATTTTCTCAAATGTCATCTCCGGAGTGAAAAACAACATTTAAGTGCTACATTGTATACACAAGCAATGGGAGCAAGGTCTACTGTGACTCCCCAGGCCACTGCAAGATTGCTCTAGGACATAAACCCAGCACCCACGACCTCCTTAAGTCAGCGGTTCTCAGCCTTGGCCACATATTACAACCACTTGGCAAGCTTTAAGCACTATTGTTTAATAGGTTTGTGGTAGAACCCAGGCATCCGTGGTTTTCTAAACTCCCCAGATGATTTTGATGTGCAGTCAGGATTGAGGACTGCTGTGCGAGCCCATGGGACACAATGGTTTAAAAAAAAAAAGAAAAGACATTGCCCATACTGTAGTAGGGCTTACAGTCCGACTGGGTAGACCAACTTGCTAATCACAGAATTAACTGACTGCAGCTGTGGTAAGCACTGCTGCACAGTTCTGTTTCTGGAGAGTCAGAGAAGTCTCACTGAAGCTATAACCTGAAAGCTTGACAAGATGCTAATGAGGGAGGAGCTAGGAGAAGAGCACCCTAGTCAGAGAGACCAGTACGTGCAAAGGCCCTAGGGTGGGAAAGAGCTTGGGGGTGTAGGAAACCCTAAAGACAAGCTGGCTGGGGCCATGAGCAAGGGGGTTGGAGGCCTAAGGAGGGTACAGAGCGGCTAATGGCCTGCTCTTCATCATCAGTCTACAATGAGTCTGTCTCATGATTGGTTCTCAGTGTTTGAGCTATTCTGCTACTGAGGTGAATGGCCCAGCTTCTGTGTTCTGGAATAACCAGATGCAAGAAGGCTGGATTAAATGGTCCACCTCTGTCTCATAGTGGTCTGGGCAGGACCCCCTCCTGCCATGCAGACAGTTGTTTTTTTCCTCAACCTCCGTGGGAGGGGGGCGCCAAAAGAAGAAATGTTTGAAGAGAGAATGAGTCTCTTCCCCCAACCCCCCCATCTAAAGAGCTTCTGAGCTTCCCCTGGCTGTTGGGGGAATGTGTCTCACTTGAAAATTAGATCTCCCGTGCCCCCATTGTCTCTGCACAGTGTTCATTGGACGGAATGTTTGGCCCCCAAGCACCTGAAGTCTGAGATTTCTCATTGCATCGATTACTCTTCACACTGTTTCTTGAATTAAAGCTACAGATTGAATTCTCCTCCTCCTCCTTGTTTTTCCTTCTTTTTAAAATCTGTGCCAATTTCTAATTTCTTGTGGGTGGCATGGAGGGAATTCCTCACACTTCATTTGGTCCTACTTCCCATTTCAGAGGCTCCCTCTTGTAGTTCCCGTGTCTCCAGCCAAACCTTCCCCCAACCCATCAGGGCAGGATGTGAGCTCTTCTTTACTTTCTTTCTTAAGATTTTATTTATTTATTTGAAAGAGAGAGTGAGCATGAGCAGAGGGAGGTGATGGACGGAGGCAGAGGGAGAAGCAGATTCCCTACTGAGCAGGGAGCCTGAGGTGGGCTTGATCCCAGGACCCCAAGATCATGTCCTGAGCCAAAGGTAAACACTTAACCGACTGAGCCACCCAGGCGCCCCTGACCTCTTCTTTTCGTTACAACTGCTTTGTGGCTGAGGAGAACTCTCCCTCTTTGGTTTGAGCCTCTCAGTACCCATTTAAAGTGTTTGTTTCTGTAAATTAATGTTTTCCCTTCCCCAAGATCTTTAAATCTTTATCCCCCCAACCTTAACTCTGACAACAGTGTGGTATGTAAGGGGCCATTTGTCCCCACGAGTGTGCAGAAGGGAAACTGAGGCCCAGCCAACAGTGCAGGGCAGTGGGAAGAGTCTGGCCTTGCCTGGTGGCTTCCTGGCTGCAGGTCCTTGGAAAGGCACACAACCTTACAGGGCCGTGTCCTCCTTAATTGTCTGGGAAAGAGATAAGATTCTGTCCCCATAAGGCGGTGTGGTGACGGAGTAGAGAGGAAGGGCTTCCGGGCTTCAGGGTCTGGCTCTAGCTCTCAGTTCTGTGGTCTTGGGCAAGTCAGCAGGCCTCATTTTCCTACTTGTTAAATTGTGATACCCACAGTGACTCAGCTGGATTGCTGTAAATAGTAGAGGTGATCGCTGGGAAGTCCCAGCACCATGCCTAGTCTGTGGTGGGATGTGAAAACGGGTCCATGTCCTCTACCCTCTGGGACTCCACTGTTTGTCCAAAGGAATCCCTGTTGTTCGTGGTGGGAGCCCAGAGCTGCGTGGGGCTCCCTGTAAATCCCCAGAAGGACATCTGGATTCCTCTGATGCAGTTGAGCCTGGGGCAGCTGAGGGGTGACTCAGCGAGGATTAGTCCTAGCATGGAGTGGGACTTCGAGCTTGGGACTCTCAGCAAGGTGGCCGGGGACCATTGAGGGTACACACCAAGAAACGGTGAGTCATCAGGATACCTGGCCACAGAGGGGTAACCCCTGAGCCCTTGCAAAGCTGCCATGAGGCCCCAGTAGTGGATTCCTGTTGATTTTCACATTGAGGGAGGGCTGTGGCTGTCCCTGTCCCCTGCTCGCTGGGGTGCAGTGATGGCAATGCTGCCCCTTATTTGGGGACTTTTCAGAGCCAGGCAGTGTACTTCTTGCTGATTTCCTCGAGAGCCCTACAAGGAGGCGCCGCTAACCCTGTTTTAACAGAAGAACAAGGGCCAAATGGCCAGTGAGGGATGGATTCTGATTTGAACCCAGGCCTGCTGGGCCCCAAAACTCATGTTCCGTGCATGAAATTGTATGAATTTTCTTAAAGGACCATCCCCCCAGGATGCTTCTCCAGCAATAATCTTAATAATGGAATGCTCATCCGCATTCCAAAACCCACATAATGTCTCTCTTTTCAATGCTGATCAACTAATTTTTACTACCGGACAAATTGAATTTAAGTAAGTCACCACTGCTGTAAAGAAAATAGGTAAGAGTGCCAAAAACTTGGTCTGAAATTGGAGGGAGAGCAAGGTGACCCCTATTTTGGATGCCTTGGTCAGCTTAGGATGAGAGAGAATTGTACCATATATGCATACGTATGCTCCTTCTATTGCTGACTTTGCCCCATATCTCTTTCCCAGACAACTAAGGAAAGTTACCCACGGGTAACTTTCTGGGCACTTTTGAAAAGCCTGCACAACTTTGATGCTTGCCTTGAATGCTCAGTGACTGAAGCGTGGTGTGAGGCCCAGAACCAATCTGGTCCTAATCACAAGACTCCTTTCATAACTAGAACGTGCCTTGCTCCTTCTCACCACAGGACCTTTGCACAGTCTGTTCATTGTGCTGGCAACACCTTTTCTCTCTCGTTTCTCTCCTGCCCTCTCTGTTTTGCTTTGCTAAGGTATTCTCAGGGCTCCGATTAAAGACCAGTTCCTTAGGAAAGCGCCACTGACCCTTTTGCATGCCACGTCTACCCCCGTCACGCGTTCTTATAGCAGTAGCCATACTTCTTTAGAGCACATCACGACTGCAGTTACTTCTAATCTGTTGATGTTTGTTTCTGCCGCTAGACTATAAGCTCCATGCAGGCAGGGACCACTGTGGTCTCACCTGTTCTCTGCCTAGTGCCTTGCACTTGTGTGGTGCATACCATCACTCAATCACCATTGGATGGATGCATGGATGGTTGGAGAGATGGATTGAGCTAGTTACTCCCTCTCCCTTAACTCCAGCCAGTGTGTGGTTTTGTTTTTTTGTTTTGTTTTGTTTTAAACAGGGTAGGAAGGTTATAAATACCTGTTTCCATGTCTGTCTTGGGCCGCCTTGAAGGAGAACCCATATTGAGAACCCTGGAAGCCAATCTAGCACCTACATACAGTAGATGACCAATCACATCTGACTCTTCGGTTGCCTAGCATAGCTCTCGCCCGTGAGACAGCCAGCTCCAAGGGCTCAGGCTGTGGCCGGGGACCTTGCTGAGAGACAGGACAGCACGTCAGTCGTGGAAACTGAGGGAAGTGCGTCCCTGCTTCCCACCCCACGCCGCGGTTTACCTTCTTGCTGATGTCTACTATGCAGCTTGCCACTTACTATATTGACTTATTTGTACGTAAACAGCTATTGCCATAACCTTCTCTTCCCCACCATTCAGAGATAATGATACACAATCTTTGTAACATCACAGACATCGCTTCAAAAGCATTCTGTTGCTGTAGGACTGTTTATGATGTGCTTCTCGCTAGAATTTCATGAGCAACAAACTCCCAAATTGCAGATGATTTAGCATTTGAAGCAGGGAGTGAGACTATATGAGTGTTTGTGTTTAAAAAAAAAAAGACTTTGAAAGGGGGAGGTTTTTTTTCTGTGGAGTTATCTTCTAAAGTTTAAAATAAGAACTACTTAAAAGCTGAGAGTTTAGAGGAATGAACACTCTCTTTTAAACATTCAAATGGGTGAAAATGACTTGTAATCTCTCCCTCAAGTGTTAAGGCAATAGGCATTTAAAGGCTTTGGGCGGGGGGAGCTGGCTGTCACAGACAAAGGATTTCTCAATTTAAAAAAAAAAAGTCATTTTTATGATGTTAAATAGTAGGAATGAACACCAGCAACCCTCTTGACATCTCGGAACTGATTTATTTTCTGCAATGTCCCTGTCCATTTTAATAGCTAACATTTTGTTTTTCCTGGTTGGGGCGGTAGCTTTGGCTGGGGTGGCTGGGGTGGCTGGGGTGGCCGGGGTTAGGGCTGGGAAATTCTGAGCAGGTTCCATGAGGGAGCCCCGTGCTCTGTATCCTGAATTCAGCAAGTTTCATTGGCTCTATCCCAACGCTTTCCCCAAAGTCCCTGCAGTGACCCTCCTTCCCAGAGAGAGACTCTCTGATCTGTAGTCTAGAGGGTGAATTTGGCATCAGCCACATTGCTAGCCACCCTCTCAAGAGATCAGCCAGGCATCTTGGGAAAGCCTAACTCTCTATGAACTTCTGCGGATGCTGTGGTTTGCGGAATGGCATTGGCCGCAAATTGCTTACCCATCCATGAGACGAGTACAGAAATGGCGAGGAAACGCTTAGAAACTTCCATCCCAACTGGACAGAGTAATCTCTTGAGTCGGATCATTGAAGAGGTGGTGCTTTGTGTAAGCATTTTTTCATTTCAATGTCCACCAATTCATTTTCATTACCTTTTATAAAAAGAGTTATCTGCGATGGGTTGGAAATTAAAACAAACAGAGACGACTCATCTCCTTCTGCCAAGTTCTTTGGGAAGGCCTGTGCGTAGCGCTTGTGAGCTGCCTCTGCTCCCGTGTGGGACAAGTAGGCTGTTGAATGAATTTGGGGAAATCACAGCACTTACCAAATTATATTGTAATGAAACATGTGCACGTCTCCCCGCCGCCCCTCGACTGTTTCTTAAGAGCATCTAATCCATCTTTTTAGCCTCATTCTTCAAATCCCCAACATGGCATGTTGTAGGGTATGGGAAATGTTTGTCTGATCTATGCCTGCCTGCTCGCCAAGGACATGAGAGTGGGTGAGGCCAGCCTCAGGAACTCCCTGGCCTTTGGATAGGGTCCCCTGCAGGCTGGTATTGGAGACCTAGGAGCAAACAATGAAGGAGTGACCTTTCCTGCTCTTGTCCCCACAGAACCAGGCCTCCTCTTCCCACCTGCCCAGCAGCATGAGAGCAGCATGACTGGCCAGCCGCAGGAGAAGCCCCCAGAGCCAGGCCCCCAACTCAACCATCAGCTGCAGAGGTCAAGGTAAGCTTGCTTTTCTTTCTCCTGGAAGGTTCACACATTTTTATTTTAACTCTGTGCTTCTGTGATCTCGCATTGCGTGCTGAAAGAATGGGGTTTACTGGCACATGAGTAGGCTCAGAAGGTGCATGTCAGCCTCACAGGGCAAAAGCATGCCAACTGCAGTTAGTAGAGAGGCCAGTGGTGGAGAAGAAAGGGTACCAAACTGAAGATCTTGTGACTAAAGCTCTCCTTATTCCTCCACCACCTCCTGAATCTGGGACCTTTGGCCTATCTTTTAGGGATCGCATATCCAGGGAATTTGGGGTGAAGGACTCTCTAGAAAGGATGACATTTGAAGGACAGTTAGTCTGTGACGTGGGACTCCCCGGACAGACTCCTTTCCCACACAGGGTTGTAAGGGGTCTTAAAGGATCAGCCAGGCCAATTCCTAACCAAAGTTGAGCAGTGAATTACTGGAAAATTCTTCCTAATTAGGAAGCAACTCTTCTTCACTGTGATTCCTGTCTGCCCTTCTCTGCTGTGCCATTTGGAACCACAAAGACTAGGCTTTCAAAATCTCTTCAGTTGGGAAGATGGCAATCACAACTCTGCTTTTCTTGTTTGTATCCATTTTCCCTGTAGACTGGCACCACTCACCTTGTCCTCTTGCCCCTCTCCGTGTTGGAAAGGGTTCCCGTGCTCGCTTGGCCTCTGCCAGCCTCCACAGAGAACCTTTGCCGACCGTTCTTTGGTCAAGATATCTGAAGAGCCTCCTTTGTGATAGTCACTGCACTAGACTCAAGTTGACAGACAACAGGTTTGGATCCTCGGAGAGAGTTTGAAAGAAGCATAACCCCTTCAGCATGCTCCCTTTTCATATTTTATCTCTTTTCAACTTTTTTCTCAAATGTTCCATGAGTGCTCGAAAAAAATGTATGTTCTCTAATTGTTGGATATAGTTTTCGATGAAGGTGGTTAAAATACATTCATTCATTGTTTGGTTCAAATCGTCTAGAGTATGTCCTTTTCTATTTTTGTCTGATTAATCTGTCCGTTATTGAGAGAAGTGTGTTAAAAATCTCCCACTGGATTTGTCAGTTTTGTATATTTTAAGGTGATACTATTTGGTGTCTCAATGCTTAGAATCCGTGTATATTATTGATGAGTTGAGGTACATTTCTACTGCCTTTATATACTTGCATGTTTTTCTGCTCTTTCTTCTAGACTGAGCTGTTTCCCCTCCCTCATTCCATTTTCCATTTTCTTATTTGGAAGTTCTACACTCTCTGTTTGTTCTTGCAATGGTTACTCGAGCTATTGTAGCTGGCATACTTACCCAAGTCTAAAATTCATCAGTCTTTACCTCCCTCCCCAACAGACTCCCCAACTAGTCATCGCCTCCCAATCTATCTGCAATTCTTATCCCATGTTTTCATTCTATCTTATGTTTTTCCCTACCAGTCAGACATCACTGTTTCATACAGTAAGTGTTTGTACAGATGTACCCACATACGTATTATCTTTTCTTACCATTCTTTCGTGAATCTCGGATAGTTTCCCTCTGCTTGAAATAAATCCTTTAGCATTAGCCTTTAGTGAGAGTCTGGTGGTGGTAAGCTGCCAAGTGTTTCTCCTGGTCTGGTTTGGTTTGATTTTTGGCTTTTGTTGGCATGAAAATGTCTTTATTTCGCTCTCCATCTTGAAAGGTGCCTTTACTGAATATATTCTCTTAAGTCGCTGAAGCCATTATGTCACTGCTTCAGGCTTTGAAATCACCGTTGAGAAGTCGGCTGTCAGTCCAGCTGCTGTTCCTCTTTACAAGTGACCTGGTGTTTCTCTCTGGCTGTGTTAAAAACTTTGTTTTCAGGGCGCCTGGGTGACTCAGTCAGTAAAGCGTCTGCTCAGGTCATGATCCCCAAATCCCAGGATCAAATCCCGCATCGGGCTCCCTGCTCAGCGGGGAGTCTGCTCCTCCCCCTCCCACTTCCCCTGCTTGTTCTCTCTCTCTTTCTCTCTCAATAAATAAATAAATAAAATCTTTAGCAACAGCAACAACAACACATTGTTTTCTCTGGTGTTCTCCAGCTTCTGTTACCACGCAACTAGGTGTAAGTTTTTCTGTCTTCATTATGCTTGGTTTTTTTGGGAGATTCCTACAGCTAAAGATGGGTATTTTTCAACAGTGGAAATTTCCTACCCTTCCCTTCTTTGAATATTGCCTCTTTTCCATTCTCTCTAGTAGGTTCTTCTGGAACTCTTATTAGGCTTATGTTAGACCTTCTCACTCTGTTCTCTGTAGCTCTCAACCTGTTTCATCTTTTTCATCTCTTTATCTCTCTGGACTGACCTCCAAATAATTTCTTCAGATCTGCCTTCCGTTCAACTCACATATTCTGGGTCTCAAATGCTCTTTATTATTTTATTTTAAAGATTTTATTTATTATTTATTTGACACAGAGAGAGAGATCACAAGCAGGCAGAGAGGAGGAAGCAGGCTCTCTGCTGAGCAGGGAGTCCGATGCGGGCCTCAGTCTCAGGACCCTGAGATCATGACCTGAGCTGAAGGCAGAGGCTTTAACCCACTGAGCCACCCAGGCGCCCTCAAATGCTCTTTAATCCACCCACTGATTCCATCCATTTTCCTTTTGGTTGTTTTATTTATCGTTTTTAGAAGTTCTGGCTCATTATTTTTCGGCTTGTTGATTTTTTTCTAGTCTCTTATTTCTTGCTTATATTTGCAAACTTCTTTTTTTTTAAATTTCTTTAATCTATTGAATTAGCTATTTAGAAATTGTAAACTCTCATGTCTGGTAATTCTAGATTCTGAAATCCTCAAAGGTCTAGTTCTGCTGTCTGTTGTGTCTGCTGGCTAGTACTCATGGTGTCTTGTTTCCTGCAAGCTACTTATATTTTCCTTAAAACTTCAAGAATAATTTGAGGTATTCGTTGACGTTGACTTTTCCAGAGAGAATTTGTATTCATTTCTGCTAATTGGTTGGGGTCACTAGCAACCAAAAATCACTTTAAATTCATTTTCTACTTAAGATTTCTCTGGCTACTTAGGAAGCATGAATTCAAACTCCACACATGTGTGAGGTCTAGCTTATGGTTACATATTTTCAGGAGAGGGGTGCCTGGGTGACTCAGTTAAGCATCCGACTCTTGATTTTGACTCAGGTCATGATCTCAGGGCCATGAGATAAAGCCCCACATCTGGCTCCATGCTCAGCATGGAGTCTGCTTGAGATTCTCTCCCTCTCCCTCTGCCCCTTCCCCTCATGCACACTCTCTCTTTCTCTCTCTCTCTCTCTAAAAGCAAAGGGGCGCCTGGGTGGCTCAGTCAGTTAAACCATTGACTCTTGATTTCTGCTCAGGCCATGATCTCAGGATTGTGAGATGGAGCCCTGCATCAGCTCCGCACTAGGGGTGGAACCCTCTTGGGATTCTGTCTCTCCCTCGCCCTTTCCCCCTCCGTCTCTCTCCCTCTCTAAAAAAGAGAGAAAAAAAGAAAAAAAACCCACAGATTTTCAGGAGAGATTTGTCTCCCATTCCACCAGCCCAAGGTCAGGTTTCCTTGCATTCTCCTTCTGTGTCATGCATTTATTTCTCATTCACTGAGTATGGAGCCCCAACTTTATGGAGGAACGAGGTTTTTTTCTCCTATCTCCTGAACACTGTGCAGCTCTCATGGCAAACACAGAATCTCTAGCGTTTGACAGGAACCCTCAGGGCAAAAGTCAGCTTTGCTTCTAGCTCACCTCCCAGGGTTCCTACTTTGGGTTTGTGTTTGGTCTTTGAAGAATCCTTGCATTGGTACGGGCTCAGTGATGTGTATGCAATTTTTATATTTTAAATCTTGACCAGCGTGATAGTTGTTTTGATTGGGAAGGTCAAGTAGGGTACCTGGTCTACCATATTACCTGAAAGTATTACCTTCTTTCTTCTCCGCCATAGCTCCATATGGCAGAAATTTTTAGTCCTTATCACTGAAGAGTGAACCAGATCTCAGAGAGGGTGCGTAACTGGCTGCTGTCCCAGGGTTAGCAAGTGACCCACTGCGAAGAGTATGTCCCCTCCTGTCCCCCTTTTCCCACTTTCCCTCTCCCTAAGGTAACTGTTGACCATTTGGGGTGGATGAACTTTATGCTCACAAAGGAAATGAGTCCCTAGCAGAATGCTTTAAATAGCTGGACAGCTTTGTAAAATTTGTTTATGAATCTATTGTTTATCTTCCTTGAGAGAGGAAATGGCTTCTGCATATTTTGTGGCCTGTTTCTCCAGCAGGCACCAGCAACTTTCCTGCTCTGTTCCCACTCCTCAGAGGCCTGCTGGACTCAGTACTAGACCCCATGTGCACCTCCTCCAGATCCCAACTTCCTCTCCTCCACATGCCACTCTCTCCTTCCCACTTTCCTCCCTTCCCTTTCCCCTGACCCCGCCTTTCTGCTCTTGGTTTTTTTGGTCTCCTGGTGAGTGCGGTTCATTGGAGAGGAGGCTACAGAGCACCGTGGTTAGGTTTTTTTGAGCTCTCTCTGGGGGCAGAGAGAAGGAGCTGAGTTTGAACCTCGCTCTGCTACTTACTGGCTTGGTGTCTCTGAACTTCAGTTTCCTCATCTGTAACATGGGGACAATAGGCAAAACTATTTAAGGACTAAATAAGACAATGCACATATGGGGCGTCAGAGTGGCTCAGTGGGTTGAGCAGCCAACTCTTGATTTTGGCTCAGGTCATCATCTCAGGGTGGTGAGATTAAGCCCCACATCAAGCTCCACACTCGGTGTGGAGTCTGCTTGAGATTCTCTCCCTCTGCCCCTCCCCCCCGTGCATGCACACGTGCTGCCTCTCTCTCTCTCTCAGATAATAAATTTTTTAAAAATACAGTGTACATTGAGGTCGTGACAAGAGCTTGGAGCCTCACGGCACTCAGTCTGTAATAGTATTATTATGATTAAGACACATGCTTCCAGCCCTGAGCTTTTGTTCAGTGATGGTGTTAAGTTGACAAGAGCTGGTTTGTGAACCACAATGAAAATGGAGGCGGAAATCTAGGGGCAGTGTGGGATTCCCAGCTTCGATATTACATATGTCAAACTGGGGGTGTTTTTAAAGACAGTTTGAGGGAAAACAGAGCACACCTGTCTGGCCAGTGTTTGCAAAGGTTATAAACTGTGGATTCTGGAAATGGGGTACTCCAGAATCTCAGCCCTCCCTCCAAGCCATGTCTTCTGATGACACCACTCACTGGGGACTTTTACTTTGTGGGAACTCCCCTCTAGGTCAAGGATGGTGCAACTACCCTGCTGGACACATGTCCAGCGGGGGTGAGAGAGGTGGTCCTCACTGTCCATTTTACTTTCATTCTTATAGCCGATGTGACACTTTATTTCACATATTCCCTTCTATTATGTGGCTTTATATCACTCTCAGATTTGTATCACTTCCTGATTTCCAGATTTGTATCACTTCCTGTTGCTACCAGGCAACAACTTTATTCATAGTGACTCTAGGCTTTTTACAGTAGGCGAGTGGCATTAAAAAATGCACAGAGTTGTTGTGACCCTAAAACTGCTCTAAAAAATAAAGTCCATTCACGTTAAAAGACTTCATGACCAAAGACAGACACAAAGGATAAACCATCTTCATGAGCGTACGTGTTAGGTGTACACAATGGGTCATGATGAGGAACAGCACTGTGCCCTACTCTGTGGTCAGGGAAGGCTGGAGCAGGTGGATTGGACCTGGCCTTATGCTGGGACCTGAGGTATAGAAATGGGACAAACGGCCTCTGTGACTCCTCTTGGAGAGCCACATCCACTAGTGTATCAGACGCCCTGAGAATGCCTACAGTTAGTGTTCAACTGTGTTTCGCCAGGTTTCCCAAGTGTGGTTGACCACTCAGGGCAAGTGAACATGGTGGTCTTGAGCGCATGGTGGTCTGGAGCCAAATACCATTTGGCTTCTGTCTCTCTAACAAACGCCTCAGTTGAATCCAGGCCATCACTCACTGTCATAAAACAGTAACTGGCAACTTTCTTTAAAAATTCAGTCTGTAAGGGGGCACCTGGGTGGCTTAGTCGGTTGAGCTTCCAGCTCTTGATTTCGCTTTCGGGTCATGATCTCAGGGTCGTGGGATCAAGCCCCAGGTCGGGTTCTACACTTAGTGTGGAGTCTGCTTGTCCCACTCCCTCTCCTCCTCCTTTTCTCTCTCTCTCTCTCAAAGGAAGAAAAAAATCTCTTAAAAATAATAAATAAAAATTCAGTCTGTGAGTATCAGATTTATTTGGACTCAACCACTTGTCTTCTTTTCCTAAGTTGTTACTCTAAGCATGAGGGTTCTAGAAGCCTGAGCATTGATGTTGCTGTGCTTAGAGAGGGGCTTCTTTCTTCTCCACAACTCCCAAGATGAGGTCCTGGATATTCTCCACCCAGCTGCAGGGCCAGGCCCAACCCCACCCCTGCCTGCAAACCTCAAAGTCTATTAACAGTGCTCTCCCAATGATGACTCATGCTTCCTGCCTGTCCCTCCTCCATTCTAGTTACTCAGAGCTGCAGCCAAGATTGATTACTTATATCATCCAATTGGCTTTGCCCAGGGGGAGCTCAGCTGGTAGATTAAATAGTCTTCATTGGGTGACAACCCAGCCTGTGTTCTCCTGGTCAGCCCTACACAGTTAAACAAGGGGTTTATTCTAGGTGCGGTCGTGGAGGCCATTTTCCAGAACCAGGAAGTCCGACACCTTATTTCTGGGGCTATCTTAGGAGTTTGGGGAGCCAGGATTGTTAGGGACAGGGACCGCAGGAGCCCCAGGCAGAGGACTCATATGCTGGCAGAGCCACGAAAAGCCAATGGACACATGTTCTAAGCTGCGTCTTGAAGCGCTGCTCTGATTCACCATTAGTTGCTTCTCACTGTTGTGTGGTCTCCCCTCTAAAAGTATTTTTAAAATCTTTATTATAGGTATGTCTGGGTGGCTTAGTCAGTTAAGCATCAACCTTCGGCTCAGGTCATGAGCCCAGAGTCCTGGGATCAAGTCCCACATCAGGCTCCTTGGTCAGCAGGAACCCTGCTTCTCCTTTTCCCTCTGCCTGCTGCTTCTCCTTCTTGTGCTCTCTTTCTTTCTTTCTCTGACAAATAAATAAATAAAATCTTTTTAAAACACATTTCTATTATACTAGTCCTATCCATTATTCTGGGGGTTTTTTGGTTGTTTTTTTTTATTATTATTATTAAAATGCAGTAGCTGGAGCTTAAGTCTGGTCAGATACCCTCCCCCATTCCCTCCTTCCCTTTTCGAAAAAGTGGCAGAACTGAGACTGGAATCAGGCATCCTGCCTTGAAGAGCTCTTGAACCACTGTCGTGGGATCCTCAGGGATCAGGTGTGAGCGGTTCAAAACCCCAGTGCCTCGGTATCCTGGCTCAGGATTGTTGGGTGTCTCTGGGACCAAGCAGGGGCTGGGGTGCTCACCCAGCTGAGCCTTTGAAGGTCAGAGCCAGAGGGACCTCCTTGCAGCCCATTGGGCTCAACCTCTGCATTCTGCGGAAGCTGAGTCTGAGGTGCAGGGAGGGGAAGTCATTTGCCCAACAAGGTCACAGGGCCAGTCTCCTTTTCTGTTTGGTCCGGGTTATCTTTATATTGGGTTTGCATTTCCTGAATACGCCAGCAACGGGGTGGGGGGTGGGGAGGAGGAGGGCAGGGGAAGTGGGCTTTAAAGAACCCCATCTGAGAATGTTTAAATTTCCTGTGAGTGTCCCATGAAGAGGGAGATAATCTATGTGCACATAATCAAAAGGAGAGGGAAGACTTGGTTTGGGTCCAAAAGACCAACCAGAGTCGGGGGTTGGGGGGGGAGAGAAGGAGGACAAAATGGGAGCTATTCAGAGAAGGCTGGGACATTTTTATCGATGGAATAGAAATAAATAGGAATTTGTTTTTTGCACTTTCGCGATGCCTTCTTGTTAGTATTTTTGGAGAACGTTCAAGTCACGTGGTGGCCCTAGTCCTGTTTTAGTGGCAGTGCTTTCGTGGTCTCTGGGGGCTCTTTGGCCTGGGACCAGGGGCCTCTGCCCTGGAGTCCCTCGAGTTTGCTGCTACTGCCACGGGGGATCCTTTGGAAATCTCTTCCTCCCTTGGAGCTTCCATAGCTTAGCTCAGGATGGGAATGCAGCCTCCTGCCGGGTCTGCCTCACAGAAAAATAATGGGTTGTGAGTGTCCTCAACATGGTAAGGCTTAGCTTGGCCTCCTTTGGCCTTCTCTCACACCTGCCTTGGCATGAGCTCAGAGAGTTCGGCGCTTCTGCTGGGCAAGTTTTCATTTTCCCATCAGATCTGGTGGCAGAGGGGGTTCCTTAGAGCCACCCCAGGCCCACTTCCCTGGGACAGTGCCATCACACGGCGTGTCCCATCTTCCTTCGAGGGACCGTTGTTGAGGCAGGCTGAGAAGCTCCGACTAAAAGTAAGGAAACTGCAGATCAGGACAGAGTTACTGCCAGTTTCCAGGAATCTGAGCGCTGGGGGCCCTCTTGAAACAGGAAAGGAAGTAGACTATCTCCTTATCGTATCATGGAGGGAATGAAATGACTCTTTCTGGGTAACTGTGGCACACGCTTTCTTCTTGAATGATAACCACGGATAGTGTTAAGCTTTGATGGCCACTGAATAATTACTTCTCTTTTCCTCTGGATGTGGGGAGGGGGGGTTGGGTCTTGAACTGCTTGAGGGCTAGACCCCAGAGAGCAGAACGCCTCCTTCATGACCAGTAACCGCGTGGGAGAACTTAGCCTGACCTACGGCCCCACTCCAAGGCCCTCTCAGGCACCTCCTGAACCACACTGAGCCTTGGAGAGCCTAAGGCCTCTCTTGTGGGGACTGACCTGCCCCAGAAAGCTTCCCTCAATGATGAACAGGTCCCATGAGCCTTTACGTTCTTCTGGTTATTTCTCTGCCTCATGAAGAATATGCTAAATGTGTGTGAGGCCTTCCATGGTGTCTCTGGATCTTCGTGAGGGCTAAAAGGGAAGGCGCCCTCGGTAGTGGGGTAAGTGTGGTTGTTGGTCCCTGCCGCTGCTGAGGTTTCCCGGCAGATGGTTTTTACAGTTTTTTTCTCTTACGGTGTCCACTCTGCCTACCCCCTGAGCACCAATCTGCTAACTGAAACAAAGGGAGGGCTCAAAGTTGCCCAGGAAACAAATAACCAAACTGATTAAATCCTGACTGAGTCATTGAGGCCTGACCTAAACTGTACCCAAGTCAAAACAAAACAACAGGAACCCCACCCCGGGTGGTGAGGCTCCGTGAGTCCTCACTGGGTGCCACTCACATCCCATACGTTCTCTCGTTTAATCCTCATGAAAAGAAAATGGAGCAGTAGGTATTGTCATTCCTGAGTCCAAAGTAAGGCTCCAAAAACAGGACAAGATCAGCCTGCTGGGTGAGTTCTTTGCCAGTGGAAGTTTAGGATTTGAACTCTGGTCTTCTGACTCCAGACTAGTGGTCTGAGCCTTTCTGTGAGGAACATGCCTGCCACATCCTCCCATGTGTTTCTCTCCAGGGAGAAGTTCCTGATGTGTAAAACAAAACAAAACAAAAACAAAAACTTCCAGATAGCTCCGTTCAGACTAGAAATAGGAAGTTTTTTTGGTGTAAAGTGCACCAGTTTCTTTTTCATACTTCCAAGCTCATGGCTATATGTGGAGGGTTGAAGGTTGCTCAGGGTTGCTGGCCAGATTCCCAGGGCATGCCTGCAGTGTGGTAAAACTGGCTCTCCTCAGCCCTTCTGGAGTCAGAGAGAAAGCTGGAAGGCTCCCACTCAGGGGAAGTAGCTTCATGCTAATCAGATCTGTGACGGGGAACCAGGGACCCTGCAGGATACGCCAGGAAGCCTCATCCCTGGCCATCAGAGCATTCGAGGCCCTGCCTGTGGTCACTCATTGTGTGACCTTGGGCAGATTATCTCCTCCATATTAATCCCCTCATTTTTTAAGTAGAGAAAGCGCTTCTGCCTTCACAGGCTTATTGTGGGGACAAACAGAAATAGTGTGTGTCTGTGCTTTGTGCACTGCTTTCCAGAATGTTACTCTTGGCCATGAGGATATACACACCGTCCTGTGAACTCCTTGCTGTCCTTGTCAGAGACTCCACATTGGACCAGAGGATTTGTAGCTGTGGACCGGGGCCCAGCCTGCCCTGAGCTCCACAGATGTCAGCAAACACACCCCGTGGTCGTTAGGGCAGGTGACCCCACATTGACCTCATCCCTGGGCTGTTAAAGAGATGGAACCAAGAGCTTCTTATTCTTCTATTTAAAAAACAACAACAACGAACAAAATGGGAAAAAGAGAAAAATTAATTTTCTTTNTCGGCTCAGGTCATGATCTCAGGGTCCTGGGATCGAGGCCCGCATCGGGCTCTCTGCTCGGCAGGGAGCCTGCTTCCTCCTCTCTCCTCTCTCTGCCTGCCTCTCTGCCTACTTGTAATCTCTCTCTGTGTATCAAATAAATAAATAAAATCTTTAAAAAACAACAACAAAAACAACAACAACGAACAAAATGGGAAAAAGAGAAAAATTAATTTTCTTTAACCTGTGGCTTTCTTTTTGCTTTCTCCCCTCCTTGCTGTGAGTGGAATTGCCATTTTGCTTTTTTTTTTTTTTTAATTTAAAAAAATGATGTTCTGGGTGATGGAACATAATATTTAGACATGTTGAACTGACAGCTGATGGGTGTGTTATTACTACACCATCGCCACAAATCATGTTGCAAGGGTTGGTGGGGAGGAGATTTGTGTGTAAATGTGCATGTGCGCTCACATGCCTGGATGATTTAGAATGATTGGAGAGGGTCCAGTGACCCTTATCAAAAGCAGCTCTTGGGAAGGACGTGGTCTGCTCTTCAGAGAAGGATTCCCTTGTGAATTGAGGGGGTCTTTTCCGTGTTACCCTGTAGAAACCAAAGGTCTCCCCTTCCTCTCTCCCTCCCTCCCTCTCTCATGTCTTTAGCGCCCAGTGGGTACCGTGTAATATGCCGGTCCCCGAAGACAGAGGTGATGAGGCACTCCTCAGAAGAGGTGCTAGCTAGCCTGATGGCAGAGGCAATAGCCCGGTGGGGCACAGTGTGCCAAGTGGTGTGATGATGCAGAGTCCTGGGCCCATCCTTGCTCACCCTCCACGCGTCGTGCCCCTGCCTTCACACATTCCCTGTTGTCGGGGAACTCACAGACCTCTCAGCCTGGGAGCCCCCAGTCCAGCAGCTCCTGTTGTTGGTCTCCAGACGAAACTAAACCGTCACAGTACCCTATCTTCACAGGCATGAACCCGACATTGGGGCGTCTCCTTGACACCTGTCCTCCCTCCCGTGCCCCCGCACCCACCCCACCACTAAGTTCTCCCCGAAATGCCTCTCCATCACCTCCCACGTGCAAGCTGCCTGGCCTGGGTCACTGTAAAGCTAAGGGCCCCATGTCCCCACTCACCCTCCTCCAGTCCATGTCTACACCATGGGTCCACACAGTATGGCCCGTGAGCTAAGAATGGTTTGTACATATGAACACTGGATGATATGGGAATAGTAGCTTTGAACCCCACTTAAGCAAGATGTTTTCCCTCCAAAAAATATTTCCTCTTCTCCTTAACAGATCTGTATTACCAAAAAAAAAAAAAAGTACTTGGTTATTATTATATTTTGAGTTTCCTTGAAAAATTTGTAGAAATGTGTATTTGCCTCATTACATGTGTGTCCACATCATAGCCTTGGTTTTGTCATCTGGCTGCAACACATAGAATGTATTCTGTCTGGCCCTTTACTTTGAAAAACTTTGTTGACCTCTGGTCTACCCTGTGGCCTTTTCAAGATGGATATCTGATCAGTCACACTTGCTTAGAAGATACACATACACAGACACACACCACTCAAAACACTTTTGGGTTCTCCATTACTTTTTAGGATAAAGATAACACTACTTACGCTCAAGAACATTGGGTGGTCTGGCCCTTGCCGCCCTTCCCTCCTTGGTCCTGCGCCCTAGCCACTCTGGCCTTTTTTGTTGTCGTTCTTCATGTCCACCTTTTCCCTACCTGCCCCAGGGCCTTCACGCATACTGCCCTTGACTCCGTCCCGAACATGGCATTTCACGCCATTTCCACACCCTTCTCATCCTTCCAACGGCGGCATCCCTGTGACTTCCTCAGAGGATCCTTCCCAGACCTTTCTGCTGGGGTCATGACCCGGCATTGTAGCCATTCATCATGGTCATAGAATTACATTTGTCAGGGTCTGACACTGCCTCCCCGGACCTCAAGCCCTGTGAGGGCTGACACCGAGTCGTGTACTCACCCCCATTGTATCCACTGTGCCTGCTATAACGTGGGCACCCAAATTTTTTGTTACAGTGCATGTCTGAGAATCAGGCAAGGCTTCATAAAAGATGCAAAGCCCGAGCAGGAACTTGTAGGCTGAGAAGTGGGAGAATAAGAGAAAGTGATTTCAGGCAGAGGGACCAGCATTCTGGAAACTCGACGTAGCTCCCTAGGTCTGGTGCTCGGGGTATGTATGGGTGAATGGTTGGGGAAGTCGTTGCAAAGGTAGATGAGGCCAAATTGTGAGGGCTCCTTGTCCCAGGCTGAGCTGTGGGGACCCTTCTCCTGTCAGCAGGGGGAGCACTGGAGGTTTCGGGTGGAAGGGTGCCATGAGCAGGGTTACTGGGGGAAAGTGGGCTGGAGGGAGTGAGACTGGCCACAAAGAGATTCTGTTGTAGAGTCGGCAGGGGAATGGGGAGAAGGTGTTCAGGGAATGCTGTGGAGGAGAGGTCGACAGGAATTGATAACCTATTGGAAGTAACGGGGTATCGCACCCTTGGGGGTCCCAGGTTTCTGATTCAGGCCCCTCCAGGACTTAACACGAGTGAAGAGGGAAGAGTTGAGGCAGGGGTGGGGGCGCAGAAGTTCGTTTGGGCCCAGGAAGTGGAGGGAGCCAATGCCTGCAGCCTCCATTTCCTCTGTGAAGCAGAGTCAGGGTCATCTGGTGAGACAAAGGCCTTTTGGATTCGGGTCATGGACTTTGGCCCCTTCCCCCTGTTGCCAGGTGCAGGGAGTGGGGATGGGAGGCCCAGACTGAGGACTTCAATCCCAAATAGCTTCTCTCGGGGTTCGTAGGACACTTAAGGAGATTTTACAGACCTGCCTTTCCTCTACCTTTTCCTAAAAATGGGATGGCTAAATCCTACCTTGTCAGAAATCCTACCTTGAAGGCCTTTGAAGAAGGTCTCTCCCTTCAGAAGGTGTTCACTGAGGGCCTACCCTGTCCCCTCCACCCTTAACACTGCTCTGAGCACCCCGGGGACCAGCCCTCTGCCCCCAGACGGTCTGTCTGACCCATGGACTTAACTGGCACGGAACATGCATGAAGAATAACGCACGAAGACGTGCCTCAGCGACATCCTGCCTTTTTGTGGTGTGTTCAGGTCCACAAGGCACGTTTAGGCATAGGTGAGGCCGTCATTAGCCCCCCTTCTACTCCATGACCGGCAGCTGCCCAGACTGCCCATGCAGCCCCCACTCCCACAGGGGTGGCCCGGGCTGCACGAGTCACCTGCTTAGGCCAGTTGCACTTGGCAGTGTGACGTCACTCGTCACTTCAGTGTGACATGAGCAGGTGACCTCTGAGTGCGTGCAAGAACTAGAAATGCTATTTCTGTGGAAAGTGAACTAAATGCTCTGGAAAGAACTGATAGAAGCTCAAGGCGTTCTGAGAAAAATCCTTGCCCAGGTGTGTACACCACCACGGCTGCAGACCGGCCCTGGGAGGAGAGGGTCAGATGTCCCTGTCAGGGGAGTCTACACTGTGCCTCCTCCACTGGCCACTGGCCTTCCAGACACCGCACTAGAAAATGACCCATGATGCATGGTGGGGTGATTTATGCTGAAAGACAAATGCAAAGCTCTTGTGGACAGATGTGTGTGCAAAGGCCTGGACCCTGCCTCAGAAAGATTCGTAAAATACCACTGTTTGAAGTTAAAATAAAATTTTAAGGCGTGAGCGTAGGGCTTTTAAGTGTACGTGCAGGCTTTTCAGTGTTTTAAGTCATCTGTTTATTTTTGAAGAAGTAATAGCTTCCCGTGGTTCAATAATTGAGAAAAACATAAAAAGCTATAAAATGAAATCTCCTTCCCACTCTCTTCCCATGCAGCCCAGACACAGCCCCTCCCCACAGACAGCTCTTACTGGTTTCTTGGATCCTTCCAGATTTTCTTTATGCACAACCACCAACTATGAATGTATGGTGGGTTCTTACTATTCACAGTTCCATATTTGCAAATTCTTCTACTCTCTCAAATTTACTTATAACCCCCAAATTGATACTCGGCGACACCCTGGAAGTCATTGGCAGACATGCACAGAGCAGTGGAGCATTGGATTTGCCCAACACGCATCCCCAGCTGAGGCCGCCCCTTGTGACGCCCTGGCTTCCTGTCAGGATCTCATGCTATAAACAGGGTCCTTCTCCCGGTCTGTTTCATGCCCCATTTTTCACATTTTTGTGCTTCCTGTTCATTTCGCCATTTTAAAAGTGACCCCTAGGTGTGTTGCTGACGTGCTGGCTAGTGCTCCGAAGTACAAGGTTGTGTGTGACCTATGGAGAAAATACTGTTCAATAAGCTTCATTTAATTAAGAGTTCTAGGGCTGTTGGCCGTGAGTTTGGTTTTTACGAATCAGCAATATATATTAAATAAGGTGCCTTTAAGCAGAAACACACGTAAAACGAGGTTATGTACCGAGCAGTTGATGGAAATGTTGTGATCTCGTGGGGACCTAACTTGTATTTCCCTTAGAAGCAGGGATAGAGTGTTCACTAATTCCATGTTCTTGGTGACTTCACAGGACATATGACTACTAATAATGAGAATTGACTATTTACAGATATGTGTATATTCTATTTTAACTTTGGAGAACTTTTCATATCAGTCCACAGAGAGGTTCCTTGTTCTTTTTATCAGTTGCATAGTATTCCACCATGGAGTTACTCTGTAATCTCTTTAATCAGTCCCTTACTGGTCTGCATTTGGGATGTTTTCAGTCTTTGGCTACTCAAAACAACACTGCAGTGTACACAATTGTCCGTATGTGCCATTTGTTGTCTCTTCTGTAACCAACTTACTAGAAAGGGAATTCTGAACTCCTGGGTGTGTAGCCTAAAGAGATTCTCACAGAGGTTTGTAAGGGGACTCATCTGAGAATGCTATCTCTGGGTATCTGTGGGGGATCGATAAGGTAGTGAGGTGTGATGGGGTGGGTTCCCACTGGGGTGGGGGTGGGGTTAGGTGAGGGGCATGTGAAGGACTCGGCACCATGCCTGGCCCGATGTCAGCATCCCAGACATGTTAGCCATGTTATCATTATTGTTCTTCCTTCCCCCGTCTGCTCAGCAGTGTTAGTCCAGCTCGTCAGCATGGTGGCGGGGGTCTTTGCCTCCCTCCTCCCAACCGAAGCCCACCCCTCTTTGATCTGTCTCCACACGGGGCTGGAGGACACCTGGGCACTGTTGGGAACATTCACAGGCTGGTATCCTACCTAGGCTTACCACAGGGCCATATCAGCTTGTGGGCCACATCCTGGGAAGGGGGATTGTCGTCTCCTCACGTCCTAATCCTTCACTGGGCACACGGTGTTGTTTGGCAAACTTGGTTGCTGCATTCCGTAACCACTGAGTGGATCGCTTTGGGCCTAACCCTGGTCATGGCACAGTGGAGAAGGGAGGGAGAGACGTACAAACAGAGGTAGTAAGACATAATTCCATGCCTTTAGAACTTAAAATCGAGCATTGGTTGAAAAATAGAATACCTGAGGTGACTCTGTGATAGAGTAATATTTCCAACAAGCAGAAGGATTCACCTCTGGGCCTGTAAATCCTTCCTCTAGGGTGTAGTCCTCACTCTCCCCAAGGGCCCCCAGCTCTGCGGCCCCATTTCGACCCTCTCATTTCAGCCACAAGGGCCCCTGATGGGTGTATCACTGAAGCTCCCTGGTCTTTTTTTTTTTTTTTAATTTTACTTTTTCAGTGATCTAAGATTCAGATTCATTGTTTCTGCACCACACCCAGTGCTCTATGCAATACGTGTCCTCCTTAATACCGCGACCAGGCTCAAGCATCCCCCCACCCCTCCCCTCCATAACCCTCACTTTTCCAAAGAAGACATACAAATGGCTGATAGACACATGAAAAAATGTTCGTCATCACTAGCCATCAGGGAAACTCAAATCAAAACCACATTGAGATACCACCTTACACTAGTTAGAATGGCCAAAATCAACAGGACAGGAAACAACAAGTGTTGGAGAGGATGTGGAGAAAGGGGAACCCTCTTTCACCATTGGCAAGAATGCAAGTTGGTGNGGACAGGAAACAACAAGTGTTGGAGAGGATGTGGAGAAAGGGGAACCCTCTTTCACCATTGGCAAGAATGCAAGTTGGTACAGCCACTTTGGAAAACAGTGTGGAGATGCCTCAAAAAATGAAAAATAGAGCTACCCTATGACCCTGCAATTGCACTACTGGGTGTTTACCCCAAAGATACAGATGTAGTGAAAAGAAGGGCCATATGTACCCCCAATGTTCATAGCAGCTTCCTGGTCTTAGAGCAGCAAAGGAAAGTGGGGTGCACAAGACTGAGACAGTGAGAGATGCCTGGGTGGCTCAGTCAGTTAAGCGTCTGCCTTCGGTTTAGGTCATGATCCCGGGGTCCTGGGATTGAGTCCCTGCTCAGCGGGGAGCCGGTTTTCCCTTTCCTTCTACGCCCCTCCGACCCCCGGCTTGTGCTCTCTCACTCACACATGCTCTCTTTCTCAAATAAATAAATAAAATTTTCAAAAATATATACGTAAGAATTTGAGACAGTGGGACGATGGGGACTGATGACCAACAGAATATTGGACTTGGGCAAGTCCAGACAGGTTTGGGGGCTTCCCAGGTTGTGGAGGATCAGCAGAGGAGGGTGCAAACCCAGAAAAGGGCAAGATACCCTCCTGAGTCCCTGAGGCCTGTCAGTGGCCACTCTGGTAGATGGAAACCAAGCTTTGTGTCCCTCCCATCAACCGCCTACGGAGCTCAACTGTGGGAATCTCAGGTGAGGGGTGTGTTGGGAATAGTCACTTCCAACTTAATAATATATGAATTCTTAGAAGCATCTGTGGGTCAAAGCCTGTGGTTGTTCCTCACCTTGGCATGCCGTGATGTGGCACGAGGCCCTCTTGACAAAACTGGTCTCCACAGCTCCATCAACTTTGCCCCTTGCAGGATGTTCACCCCTGGGGTTTGTTCCATGTTCGTTCCCCTGTGCTCAGCAGCTTCCCAAGAGCCCTGGGGCCAGAAGCCCCTCTCATCTGGTAGAGGCCGGCCTGCCTCCACACACTGAAGGACAAAGGAGACACCTCGGGGCAGCCAAGCCACAGAGTCAAACCTTGGTTAGGGGGCTGCAGGGTGCCAGGAGGTCTGAGATGGGCTTTGAGGCCCTCTGCTTCATGGAGCAAACACCTGGTTAGCGTGGAGCCAGGCCTGAGGCCAAGGCTGGGTCCCAGAGCTGAGCAGGATGGGCCTCCAGCAGCCCTCAGCACTGGAAAGGTGGGGGCATGAGCCATGATGACGGGCTAGAATCCAATCTACAGGGGTCTAGAGTAGGGAGCCACTCAGGAAGTACCTCTGGGAAGGCTTCCAGCCCCAAACACAGAGGTCCTTGTGGCTAGCTTCCTGACTCCCAGAATGTCCCCCAAAGTCTTAGAGCTCTGAGCCAAAAAGGGCTCTGGGGGTGCTTGTCTTAGCCCCCTAGCTGTACAAGTGAAGAGCCTGGGAGCTGTGGCGTGGCCGCAGGATGGGGCCGTGTT
The DNA here is from genome assembly GCA_002007465.1 of Ailurus styani. Classification (NCBI taxonomy): domain Eukaryota; kingdom Metazoa; phylum Chordata; class Mammalia; order Carnivora; family Ailuridae; genus Ailurus; species Ailurus styani. Next base: position 1,231,497 of record LNAC01000286.1, on the reverse strand, counting down.
GCCGTTGCTGTTTACAGAACGCCCAGATGTGGCACTGACATCATAACCCAGGGAGACCCCCACACACCGCCAGCACCGGGAACCCAAGGCACAATTATTTTGCATACAAGGGAACATCACTTAACTTTGTTACCCAGTGAGCTGTAAGCTGTTTTCCAGAAAGAATGGTGGTGTTTTCCCCAAGACACCTACCCCCATCTTTGAGACCTTGGGTGTCCAGTGGCATTTGTCTTCTATATCGACATCAGACTTTAAAGGCCACAGACTAAAGCCAGGCCAGCTGCTCCATTTGGGAACTGTGCCCCTGACAGGGCAGCCTACTTAGAGTCCTAAGGCTGGTCTGTGCCAGGTGGCAATTCAGGCTGGGGCCCTCCTTATGCTCCCCTGCCAAGGAAGCCAGTCTGTATCCCTGACCTGCTGGAGGCCCTCTTGGCAGCTCAGCCCAGAGTGCTGGATGTGGGGCTTGAGTGATAGACAGGAATGGAGCCTTCAGATGCTTGACTCGTGTTTTCTTAGATTTGTAATTCACTCTGAGGCTGGAGGCAGAGTGTAGGCGTCAGATCAACCCCCGGCCAGCACCCCTTCAGTCCCTCTTCATCCCCCACGCTCCCTAGGGCGTCGTCCGAGCAGCTGGAGGGGAATCTCCCATTCTCCAGCCCTGCCCTGCCCTGCCCTGGACAGCTTCAGGGATGGGGATCCTTTGGCTGCAGTCCCGTGTGTTGATTCACAAAGCCTAGGTCCTTGGGGACAGGAGTGGTGGATCCTCCCTGTGGTGCCACAGACCCAGCTCCCTCCAGTTGGACAACCCACAGAGATACCCACTCCCATCCCCAACAGCAAGGGTCTGCCCACTGTGCCTCCTGGGCCCTGGCTGGGGTGACCTCGCCCCCCTCAGAGGCCCTCCTCTGCTTCCTCCTTGTGAAATTCCTTGGAGTCTTTAGGAAGCCCCGCCCCGGCCTCATTCCCCCAGACTGTGAGCTTAAAGATGCAGGTTTTCAGGGTTTTATCCCCTCTAGCAGAGTCCTGGCGCAGTAGGTCCTTGGGGTGAGGTTGTATGAAAGAGTATAAAGGATGGGCCAGGCACGGGTGGTGGGTCTCCAGGCCATGAAGTCCCCAGTCCCCTTACTCAGCTGTAAGCCCTTTGAGGCCAGCAGCTATGACCTGGTCAGGCCTCCTGGCACAGGTAAGGTCTTCATTATGGTTGCTAGTAGATTCTGAAATTCTCCTAGCAACTCCTCCTTAGGAGAAACACGTTGTTATGTGTAGCCACTGTTTGGGGCCTCCCGTGTGGCTTGTTCCGGGTGGCCCCCCTGCCCTGCCTTCTCTCTGCGGACCTCTTGGCTGCATCATCTGTCATCCTCCCCACCACCAGGAGGAGCCAGCCATGACTGGGAGGAGCCTTCCTGGAGGAGTCAGGCAGCCCGTGTGGACCTCGTCCCTGGCGTTACTGCCCCAGAGTCCATTGCATCTCTCCCTTGAGATCTAGGGAACCCTAAGTTTGGGGTATAAATTTCCTACACTGCCCCCCATGTCATCTTCTCCCCAGGATGTAGCTGACTTGCTCTGTCCTGATGTGACGAACGTGGATCCCACCAGGTGCATCTGAGCAGGTCCCACTCTAGTGTCCCAGAGCAGTTACATCATGTGGTCCTGGCGAGTCAGGAAGGGCTGGGCCACATCAGTTCACATCAGTTGCTGCCTCCTCCTCCCTAACTTCTCTGTCCTAGAGAAGATAGACACCCCCGTGGAGGTCGCTAAGCTGTGTGCATTCATTCACCCCTGAACAGTTGTCTGCTCTGTACCTTGAATACTAATTAGATGCTATACCATTAATTTGAGCCTCTACAAGTTGATAAAAGATGAGGCAGGGATTTTATGGATTTTATTCAGGCTCCCCCTAGAAAAACTTGACTTTAATTATCTGGATACATACAAACATGGCTGAGGTCCAAACAGGGCAAATGACTTGCCTGGGGTCACACAGTCAGTGGAGCCAAAGCTGAGTCTCCTGTTTGCTCCTCCAACACTCCTCTAATTGCACCGTATTCCCAGAGTCAAAGCCCATACTCCTCTAATGTCCCTACCCAGGTCTAGCCATTTGTGGAGGAAGGTGGTTTCAAAAACTATATACAGAAATAGATCAACAAGGCACACTCAGACCATGGCTACCTCCTCCAGGAAGACCTCCTAGATTCCTGTGATCCCTTATCTCCCCACATCCTTAGCATCCACATCCTCCCAGCCAGCTGCGGGGAGGGAGAGAAGAAATGGCACGTGGCAGTCACTGGGGGAAAACAGTGTCGATTCCTTGGTTGAGGACTACTGCTAGCCCAAAGGAATGAGCAGTGACAGTGAGGACCAGGACCCTGCCCACCAGAAAGTGAAATACCTCTAGTTGCCGTTTACTGAGGGTGAGCTGTCCATAGGAAGCACAGTCCAAGCTTCATTTTGCAAGTTCCCGGGCTATGCGTCAGGCTTCTTCCTGGTTCCTGGGCTTTGAATGATAGTTGATGCCACAGGGTGAGTCTGAAGGAGGGGGCAGTGTCCCTTGAAGCCCAAAGGGAGTCTTGGGAATCCTCCCACTGCAGAGAGTCAGCAGAGACGCAGGGCAGGGAGCTGGAGGCCACCAAGGAAAAGCGCGGACCCAGTCACTCTACGAGGGGGAGCATTTCGGTGCTAATAGCCATCATTGGCCAAACTCGTCTGCGGTCATTGGGTTGCAGAATCATAAAATATCCACCGACTTTATTTACAGGACTAATCAGAAAGCATTTAGAACGAAAATATTGCTATAAACCATGAACCATGGACCCATGCCTTGGACAACTACCCTTGGCCTCTGCCTCCTTTGGGGAGCTGGGGAGAGAGCTGGAGTGACAAGAATCCCAGGAGAACCCAAATGAAGCTCCTTTGACAGACATGAGGGGAAGGCTTGCCCCAAACCCAAGCCAAGTCATTTGGGGGATCGTGTATACAGCCTCTGAATGATGACCCAGTGTCAGAAAAAGGGAAATCTTTTTGGTTTTTCTTCCTCCAACCAGCAGTGGTGGTCTGGTGGGAGCAGGGTGTTACCCCGGCTGAATTGTAAGCAAACGAGTCCCGCTGAGTCCTTGGCCAAAGTCAACTTCCTCCCTCTCTCTCTTTCTGGTTCAAAGGACAGTCCTTTTGGACAGATATCCTCCTCCTTGCAGATTGTGCTCGGTCTCCTGTTGCTCCTGGCAGGGGACAGAGAGACGGGGAAGGACTTTGATGCATCAGAATGGGGGTCAGCACACTTTGGCCAGGGCCAAACCCAGCCCACACCTGGTTTTATACCACCTGTGAGCTAAGGAAGGGTTTCTACATTTGTTCATGGTTGAAGAAAAGATCAGAAGAAGAGTAATATGTCTTGATATGAGAAAAATACTTAAAATTCAAATTCCAGTGTCCGTAAATAAAGCTGTATTGGAACACAGCCATATATCATTTTATGGCTGCTTTCATGCTGCAGCTGGGAAGTTGTGTCCCAAGATGGTATGGCCCACAAACCTGAGAATATTTACTAGCTGGCCCCATATAGAAAAACTCCCATGCTGTTAAGTTTGTGCAGAGCCGTACTATCTACAGTACCCCATCTGGTGCTGTAGGGCACTCAGCCCGAAACAGAAAATAATAGATTGCATCCCTGGGTCCATGTCAGGGGTGAAGTGCTCTCCGTCTCATTTGCTTCGCTCAGTGTCTTGATTCAACGAGCTTTGATTGAGCATCTGGGGACACAAGATGACTAGGATGCTGTCCCTGCCTTGGAATGTTGGGACAGCCAGTGGACAGATGGGAATGGAAGCAGGTCCTATGGCTCTCATGCTTTGGGGGGAACAGTGAAGGCACCTCGGGTTCTGAGTAAGCCTTCATTTGTTGATCCCCGAGTCTTGCTCTAAGGAAGGAATTGATCAAAGAAATGTGAAAGTGGTAGTTCTGTTAATTAGTTGATGAGTGAAACAGCTCCTGGTGCCAATTACCCAATAGGAAATGTTTTACATAATGAGCAAAGCAGTTACCTTATTAGAAAAATCTTAAGACTTGAATCCTGAGATGGTATTATGACGATTCTAGGAGATCGACTCATCCACCAAGAAGAATGGTTTCTAGGTTGTAAATGTATATTTAAAATACCTTTTGGGCACCTGGGTGGCTCAGTGGGTTAAAGCTTCTGCCTTCGGCTCAGGTCATGATCTCAGGGTCTTGGGATTGAGGCCCACATCTGGCTCCCTGCTTGGCAGGGAGCTTGCTTCCTCCTCTCTCTCTGCCTGCCTCTCTGCCTACTTGTGATCTCTCTGTCAAATAAATAAATGAATCTTTAAAAATAATAATAAAAATAAAATACCTTTTGACAAGATGCTGAACTGTGGCATGCTACCATCTTTGCAAAAGGCAAATGTTTCTAGAATACACAAGACTCTTGAGTGATTTCCCCAAGAGGGTTGGGCTGCTGGGTATCTGGGAATAGAGGCAAGAGGAAGACTTTTCACGCATACCCTTTTTAAAAAATGCTGCTCTAACTTTTCACTTTCTTTAAAAATATATATATTTATTTATTTGACAGAAAGAGACACAGTGGGAGAGGGAACACAAGTGGGGGAGTGGGAGAGGGAGAAGTAGACTCCCCACCGAAAAGGGAGTCCAACGTGGGGCTTGATCCCAGGACCCTGGGATCGTGACCTGAGCCGAAAGCAGACACTTAACCACTGAGCCACCCAGGTGCCCCTCACTTTCTTTTTAAGCACTTATTTATTTGAGCTAATTTTCACTCTTTTATATACTCTATTATGTCTTTTGAATTTTGAAACACATAAATATAGTTCCTATTTAAAATACGTGTGTATATATATAAATGTATACACAGAAAGTATTTAAGTTCTTGGGGAAAATAAATAAAAATTTTAAAATCTCTAAATTTAACATAAAATAGGGGCTCCTGGGTGGCTCAGTTGGTTAAGCGTCTGCTTTCAGCTCCGGTCATGATCCCTGGGTCCTGGGATCGAGCCCCGCATCCAGCTCCCAACTCCGCAGGGGGCCTTTTTCTCCCTGTCCCTCTGCCTGCTGCTCCCCCACTCATGCTCTGTCTCTGTCAAATAAATAAATAAATAAAATCTTTTTAAGAATTAGTAAATTTAACGTAAAATAAATAGCACCTGGTTTTGCCATACCTCGTTATGACTTCCTAGGGAAGTCATTTTCCCCTCTTTTCCATTCAGTGTATGATTCTTGAATGCCTGGCCCTGTGAACCAGGCACTATTTTCTGGGCCTCAGCTTTAAATCTGTCATGTGGGGAGCCTTGCTGAGCTTTACGGCAGTCTTGAACTGGAGAGGGCATCAGACTCAACAGAGGGCCCATTAAAACACAGACTGCTGTACCCCGACCAAGTTGCTGATTCAGTGGGTCTGGGTAGGGGCCAGGAGTTAGCATTTATAACAAGTTCCCATGTGATCCTTATGCTGCTGACCCAGGCACCACTTCTGACTTTGTAGGGTTCTGTACTTGTAAATAAACTACATTTCCAGTTCTGAAAATATTAGAGAATAAAGAATGGATTTCTGCAGCTCAGAACACAAAGCAGACACTTCAACAGAAGTAAAATTATCTAGCTTCCAGTCCACCCACAGGGGCATGGTGGAGGGACATGAAAGCAGGTCATGGTCAGAGTCTGGTGAGTTCCGATAAGTAATTCTTCCTGTGGGAGGTAACGAGGTGCAGAGCCTTTTGAGGAAGGTTAAGTGGTGAAGTTTAAGCTAGGCAGGGCACTCTGTTTCACCAGGCCTAATGCCCGCAGGATAACACTGCTAGAGGTCATTTTAAAGCCCCCACAGTTTATCTGTGCCTTACAAGTTCAGTCTGATCGTTAGTGAGTTCCTGACATGGACACTTGCACCTGACTCCATTCTTTTATACACACCCATTCCCTTAGTCAGGATACCCTTCCTGGTCTTCTCATCTCTGTATGAACCCTATTGGTCCATCAAGTCCCAAGTAAATCTAACTGTTCTCCATAAGAATTTAACATTCATTCTGCCTACACTGAGTGTCTTTTTCTGCTGTTACCGATTCAGTGGGACACTTGATCATTGTTCTCCCTCTCTTTTTGTTTTTCATTCATCGGTTCATTCATTCAACAAATATTACCCCTCTTTCAACAAATCTTTATTGGAGGGCCTACAGTATGCTCGGCATTGTGGCAGGTTTTGGGAATAGGATCATAGCCAAAAATGGGCATGGCCCCTGCTCTAATAAAGAGAAATCCATTAATTAAATAGTGGTACTGCTAGAAGTACAATTATGGACTAAGAAGAGTGGTTCGAAAGAAAGGAATGTATAAGAAAGGACCCTGATGTTGACTTGCGGTTGGGATCAGGATAGACTTCCTTGACTTTGCCTTTGAACATGGAAGTAGAATTTGGGGTAGGCAGCTGAGCAAGAGCCCAGACCCCCTGGGCTGGGAATAGTGACTGGGAGTCATCAAGGTATAGTGGTGATTGGGGATGTCAAGGAGGAGAGCTTGTGTGAGAAAAGAAGGGGTGTCTCCTCAGACTGGGGTGTAAGCCCCCCGAAGGAGACTCACTTCCCATTGGCAGCACAGGGGCTGCTTCTCTTATTTCTCCCTTGGTTCTGCTTGCCATCATCCAAGTTCAGGTCTTTATTATATCTCACCTGGATGCAGCGAGAGCCTGCTATGCTGGGAAGCCTTCAGCGGCCATTCACGGTCACACTTAGGATCTGCTCCAGCTCTCCTTGGCCACCATGGTTTCCTCCCACTGCTTGCCTTCATCCACCCTTCATTCTACCAAACCAAACCAAACCCCTTGCTCTGAATTTGTCCCTCTCTATCATTCGGAGACCCAACTCAGTCTAGCTCCCGGTTGGAGGGGGCCACTACAATGGTCTTCACACTTTGCTGCTTAAAATCCCTCTAAAAATGGGGCACCTGGGTGGCTCAGTCATTAAGCATCTGCCTTCTGCTCAGGTCATGATCCCAGGGCCCTGGGATCGAGCTCTGCATCAGGCTCCTCGCTCGGTGGGAAAACTGCTTCTCCCTCCCCCACTCCCCCTGCTTGTGTTCCCTCTCTTGTTGTGTCTCTCTCTGTCAAATAAATTAAAAAATCTTGAAAATAAACAAACAGGGCGCCTGGGTGGCTCAGTGGGTTAAAGCCGCTGCCTTCGCCTCAGGTCATGATCCCAGGGTCCTAGGATTGAGGCCCACATCGGGCTCTCTGCTCAGCAGGGAGCCTGCTCCCTCCTCTCTCCTCTCTCTCTGCCTGCCTCTCTGCCTACTTGTAATCTCTCTCTCTGTGTCAAATGAATAAATAAAATCTTAAAAAAATAAAAATAAAAATAAACAAACAAATAAATAAAATCCCCTAAAAGGAAATGGTAAATGTAATGACCCCCCTTACACATTTTCAAGTTTACCTCTACCATTTTTTATCATACATTTGCAGAAGATGCAATCCCCAGTATACTATCAACATTGATATTTTTAAGCAAAACTATTACATCATTGTTTTAAATTTATCCAGTGGAATCTAAGCACCATAGACATTTGATATCCACCATCATCCATTTTAAAAATGCATGAACACGCTCTTCACTAATAGTCAGTGTTCCTTTTTCTTCTTGAATTTTTATTTCTGTTCACTTCCCCTGTGGAATTTTGTCCTAATGGAATATATGTCATCTAGTTTATGCTTAAAACTCTCGTTTGTTTCCCTATCCTATTTCTCTGTAACAATTTTATATGAAATTAAAACTTCTTTAATTTCCTAAAATCATAAAGCTCTAAGTATTGAAATTTTCTTGTCTGAGTTATTGTTAACAAGTATTAAATAGGAGACGAATAGTCAAAATAACATAAATGTATTGCTAATTTGAATAATAAACATCAAATCTAAAATTACATTGAAGATGCATCTCTTGGTGAGATGGTAATGCCGGATGAGTTTTTAAAATAAATTTTTGTATTGATTTACAACATACACGCTTATATATATGACCAAACCTACAGTTTGAATTAGCCGAGTGAGCACACTCGTAGTTATCCATGTCCAGAAATAGAATATTGCTGGCATTGGGTTATTTGTTCAGTTTGTTTTTATATCCTTGGAAGAATATTATGTATTATAGGAGATATGAGACAGGGGCCAACATTGATTGCATTTGTGTTTTTCATTCATATGTATGTAAGCACTGAGTATCCCCATTTGCATGAAGTGATGGAAGTTTTGTTAAAATAGGATCACTCAGTTCTTGATCTGCTTCTGAGTTCTATACTGAAAATCACATAGTGATCTATCACTAACAATTAGACTTTAATTACTTCTATTAGGCCTTCCTAAGGGGAAAAAAAAAGAATTGGAAACCATCCAGCTTCAAAGAAGATTCACTACTCATTTATTAGAGTTGCTTGTTTTCTACATGTCCTTTTATATGGTGGCCAGCGGGGGTTTACTGGGGTGATAATAAGCCCAGTTCAGATTTGAGATGAGGTCATGCCTATTGAATAAATCCTCCAAAATGAAATTCCTTGATTGAAGGATTTTGAATACATTTGAATTTTTGACTTTTGATAGCTATTATCAAAATGTGCTCTGCAGGATTATGTCAATTTATAGTCTTACCAACATTGTCAGTGCCAGTTTCCCCAGTACCCTGATAATAAGGTGTGTTATCAAACTCTTGGATGTATTTTCAATCTGCCAGGTGAAATCTGATTGGTAACTCAGAGATGTTTTAATACCTATATTATTATGAACAAGTTTGGCTGAATGTGTTTAGAAATTCTCTTTTATTTGAAAAATCTTTCATATTGTTTTCATATTTTCTATTGGGATAGTGATGTTTTCTTATTTTTTTCTTTTTTCTTTTTTATTATTATTATTATTTGCCCCAGGGTTACAAGTCTGTGAATCATCAGGCTTACACCTTTCACAGCACTCACCAAAGCACAAACCCTCCCCAATGTCCATAACCATCCACCCTATCCCTACCCTCCTACCCCCAGTAACCCTCAGTTCGTTTTGTGAGATTAGGAGTCTCTTACNCCCCCCACAACCCCCCACCCTGCCCCTCAAGTTCCTCATATCAGAGAGATCATATGATAATTGTCTTTCTCTGATTGACTTATTTCACTTAGCATAATACCCTCTAGTTCCATCCACATTGTTGCGAATGGCAAGATTTCGTTTCTTTTGATGGCTGCATAGTATTCCATTGTATATATTATACACCACATCTTCTTTATCCATTCATCTGTTGATGGACATCTAGGTTCTCTCCATAGTTTGGCTATTGTGGACATTGCTGCTATAAACATTCGGGTGCATGTGCCCCTGAGGATCACTACCTTTGTATCTTTAGGGTAAATACCCCGTAGTACAGTTGCTGGGTTGTAGGGTAGCTCTATTTCCAACTGTTTGAGGAACCTCCATACTGTTTTCCAGAGTGGCTGCACCAGCTTGCATTTCCACCAACAGTGTAGGAGGGTTCCCCTTTCTCCGCAATAGTGATGTTTTCTTATGGATTTCTCAGAGCATGTATGAATTAAAGAGCTTAGCTTTAAATAGAAAAAAGATTTGGGACAAGGTGAGTAAGAGATCTGTCTTTCCTTTGTAGAGGAGAGTGGAAGTATAAAATGTCAACTTGCACCTTTGTCACCAATCAGTTCTAGAAAATAGCTTCTGTGGAAGTTTGAGGGTCTGGGAATAAGAGGAAAGAAAACTTTTTCTTAAAACTTGGAGTGCGTGTGTGTAGTGCTTGGAAAGTCTTCATGTACTCCCAGGAGTTTACAGACCCCAGCTAGAGGTCCCCTAAAGAACCTATCTGACTCAAACCAGACTAAACCAGTCTCCCCAGATGTCCTAGTTCATGGTTCTAAGACTCCTTCCTGCATGGTTTTTCATGCCAGGTCAGCACTGTGCAGAGATGTTTGCTGAGCAGGGACCTCAGAAACCAGGGAACCGTGTTGACAAACTAATGTGTTTGTCACATTAACGGGACAGGCAAACTAATGTGTGCAGTACTCCTCCTTGACAATTTCTCCAGTTCCGTTCTTATCCAGCATAAGCGCTCCAGTCCGAATTCCCGTATCTGTTATTTTTACCTTTTATTAGTGCATCCTTTCTCCTGGTATCGTACTTATTCATGTACCTTTTCGAACCATAAACACCTCAAGAACTGGCCCATGTCGCAATCATTTCCTGGCATTGTGCCTTACACTTAGTAGGTGTCTAGTAAGTATCTGTTGAGCAGATAAGTTGATAAATGAATGCCTTAACCTTCTTCGCATCCCCTGCAGGTCCTAGGATAGTGTCAAGTCTCAGAAGAATGGAGGGATTAATCAGTGGGCAAAACAATGAACTAACAAATCAATGAACTAATGAGCCATTGAAGGCAGGCTGGAAAGTAAGATAGTTCCCGTCTCCCAGTCTCCCACGAGGGCCCAGATCTGTAGTATCAGTGTAAAGGGTGGCCAGTGTATGAAACAGGCTATTTCGAATCAAGTCTCCTATTTTGTATTTAATTCTCTGATGGGTTGGGGTAGGTCTCCTTGTTCGTGCAGAGAGTCCGAGTAAATCTGGTCCTGTGCTTTTGAACCTTGCCTTACAGGTGTGAGAGGCATCTCTGCCCCACGGTTGTGTTCAGTCCATACCTCAGCCTGTGTGACGATGTCAAGCCCCCCTCTCTGCACATGAGTGGTACAGGCCAACAGGAACATCTGGCTGCAGCCACGTTCACAGATATGTCAGCCGTGGAATAGTGTGGACGCCTTCTCTCAGCTTCTCAGGGTTTCAGTCCTTTTGGGTTTTGTTTCATTGACCTTTTTTTATGGTTTTGTGGCTGGACGTTCCCGGCCAAGGCAGGCGCCATGGGGGATCAGCAACTCTACAAGACCAATCACGTGGCCCATGGTGGTGAGAACCTTTTCTACCAACAGCCACCGCTTGGCATCCATGGTGGGCTGAACCACAACTATGGGAATACAGTCACGGGGGCTGGATTGGAGGCTCCTCAGGCGTCGCCCATCTCCCCCCATTTCCCTCAAGACACTCGGGATGGTCTAGGCTTGCCTGTTGGTTCCAAAAACCTGGGTCAAGTGGATACCTCGAGGCAGGGAGGGTGGGGGGGTCACACTGGGCCTGGAAACCACGTCCAGCTACGCGGCAACCTGACCAACTCAAACATGATGTGGGGGACCCCGGCCCAGCCTGAGCCTGCCGATGGCTACCAGTATACCTACTCCCAGGCCAGCGAGATCCGCACCCAGAAACTCACCAGCGGTGTCCTGCACAAGCTAGACTCCTTCACCCAGGTGTTCGCCAACCAAAACCTGCGGATCCAGGTCAACAATATGGCCCAGGTGCTGCACACCCAGTCGGCAGTGATGGACGGGGCCCCTGACAGTGCCCTCCGCCAGTTGTTGTCCCAGAAGCCCATGGAGTCCCCGGCACCGGCCCTTCCTGCTCGCTACCAGCAGGTGCCCCAGCCGGCTCACCCCGGTTTCCCCAGCGGGCTGTCGAAACCAGCCCTGCATGTAGGGCCACACGCCAGCCAGGGGCCCCTATACTATGACTACCAGCAGCCGCTGGCCCAGATGCAGGTGCAGGGAGGACAGCCGCTGCAGGCCCCCCAGATGCTGTCCCAGCACATGCAGCAGATGCAACAACACCAGTATTACCCGCCACAGCCGCAGCAGCAGCAGGCTGGGCAGCAGCCTCTGTCCCTGCAGGAAATGCAACAGCAGCAGCCGCAGCAGCAGCAGACCCGCCCACCACAGCCTCAGCAGCAGCAGCAGCAGCAACAACAACAGCAGCTGCAGCTGCAGCAGCGGCAGGGTCCGATGCAGATACCTCAGTATTACCAGCCCCAACCCGTGATGCAGCACTTGCCAGAGCAGCCGCAGCAACAGCCGCCGCAGATGCACCTGCAGCCCCCCTCTTATCACAGGGACCCCCACCAGTACGGCCCGGAGCAGGCACATGCCGTCCAGCTGATCCAGCTGGGCTCCGTGCCCCAGTACTACTACCAGGAGCCCCAGCAGCCCTACGGCCACCACCTCTGCCAGCAGAGCCACCTGCCCCAGCACCAGCAGCGCGAGGACAGTCAGCCCAAGACTTACCCAAGCGACAGGCAGGCCCAGGCCATGCTGAGCTCCCACAGCGACCTGGGGCCTCCCGACGCAGGAATGGGAGACCCGGCAAGCTCGGACCTGAACCGACTCGGCGGGGCCCTCCCCCACCGGCCACTTCTGTCCCCCGGCGGGATCCACCTCAACAACATGGGGCCTCAGCACCAGCAGCTGTCTCCCAGTGCCCTGTGGCCCCAGGTATTCTCAGCGCGGGAGCGGCTCCGGGTCTCTCGGGGTGCCGCAGCTCCAGCCAGAGCCGAGTCTAGGCAGCGCCCGGCCCTCTCGCCGGCCCCTCCCGGGCTTTTGTTCTCTGTTCACGCCACGATCGTTAACCCACACGTGCCAGACCCTGTCTGTGCCAGGCACGGGGAACACAGAATCGATTTTGACTCAGCCCTCTGCCCGCTGAGCTTGAACTTGCTACAGAGGGGGCCAGAATACCATATGAGGGCCTGAATGAGGCACCTAGTGGTCAGGGCCTGAGTCAGGGGCCCAGGGACCCCACAGGGAAGGTGTCTGGTCCCCTTAGGGGAATCCTCGGGGAATTCCTCTGCGATATTGTTCCCCCTTCGGGAAGAAGTCCACATTATGACAGCATTTCTCCCACTATATTGCTCAGACCAGGAAGACCATAGAATGTTTAATAGATACGGCTGAGGCGGACAGTTCTCTAGACCAATACATTTGGAGGGCTCTTGCAGGGAATCAGGTTGCAATGCTGAGGGGCTTCTCAGAGCCTTTAATATGCTAATGAGTGCTGGGAATCTCCTAAAGGGGATATCCCCGGTAGCTTCAGAGATGAGAATCTTAGCTGCCCTCAGGATCCAGGCAGGTAAAGGGAGTTAGCAGAGTGTCTTGTTAGGAAATAATGAAGAGTGGTGCCTGCTGTGGTGACCTAGAGGGCAGGTGCCCCATCTGATGGCATCTGCAGGGCTATGGGCCAAGGTTATTAACCTTTGATTGTTTCCCAAATGTATTTGCCACAAAATGGCCTCCTGTGTGCTGGGCATTGTCAATGCCTTGGGTGGGGGGCAGGATAGATGGAGAGGGGGCTCTGATGGAGGCTGGAGGCTGCAGATGAGCTCCCCTTGACCCCATCTTGCTTGAGACCCAGGCCCAGTGGTAATAGAGAGCCATTTTGAATCTAAGAATAAGGTGACATGGCCAAGGCTGACCTGACAAGCAGGAGGTCTCCGGGCATGCTGCTGTGTCGTCCGGCTCTCTGTTCCATGTCTCTCTCGGGAATGAAGCCTGTCTGTGCACACGGTGGTAGACAGGGAGAAAAGGGAATAATAAGGTAGGGGATTGAGTCCTGGTGGGGTGGTGGCTGGTGGCAACTCCTGGAGTGGGTATACTACCAAGTTGGGGGGCTGGGGGAAGCAAGGGAAAGAAGTGTCAGGTGCACCCAGCATCTGGACATGAACTCCTGGCCCCTGTGAGCTTGAGAAAACATTCTAGAAAGTGCGGGCCCTGGGGTTCCCTCAGCTCAAAGACTCCTCCCAGTAGAAACACACTTTTTTTTTCTTTTTTTCTTTCTTCCCATGTCCTGCATTGCTCAAAATTAGATGCATCTACCTGATGGCAGAGCCCAGCCAGGGTCCCCTGAGACAAGGTAGGATGGATGCAAGAAGGCATGTTGGCATTTTGGGAGAGTGGGAGGTTTTCCTGGGTTGTCTCTCCAGATTCATTTTCAAATTTGAAGTCAATTTCTCAGAAGTTTGTAATAATAATAGCAGCTATTGTGTGTGAGCATTTACTGTGTGCTAGGCACTCTATATTTTGTGTAATAAAGCAACCCAGAGGGGGTGGGTAGGATTACCATGTGCCTAACATGTAGTAAGCACTCAACCATTCTTGGCTTTATTCCTGTGACTTTACAAATGAGAAAGCAGGCTCAGAGAGCTTGGAGTTGTACATCAAGTAAGTGGCAACACTGGGATTGACTCCAGAGCCCATGTTCTCTCCACTGTTTATTCAGTCATACTTACCGATTACCTCCTATGTGCCAGGCAGAGAGCTAAGCTTTGAGAATGCAGCAGTAAATAGTACAGACTTGTTTTCCCCCATCATGGACATGGTAAATTTTAGCCAGAACCCGACAAAATGCTAAGACATGCAGTCTGGAGGCTGAACCAGGGGACTTAGACACCTGTCTCTAAGGGAATGCTTCTGGAAGAGGCTGCCTGAGCTGACTCTAGAAAGATAATAGGCCACAGGTGGAGAAAACCCAGCACTTGATGGTCTAGGATGAAGGACATTTTATTCAACTCTCGCATGATTTTGAGTAAGCCCTTTCCCACCCTTGGGCATCAGTGTTGCACCTGTAAAGTGGGCTTAGTTCTCCGAAGGGTATTGGGGTAATACAAGTGGGGCCATGGGAGCACTGGGTGAATGAAATGGGTTCACTGTAGGGTGTGAGATCTTGTGATAAGTCACCCTTCCTCTTTGTCAACATGTGTGTCCTCTCCATTTGGCCCTACCCTTGAGCAGTGGCCAACCAAAAGGAATGTTTGGGGAGCAGTTTGATGCCAAGAACAAACTGACGTGCTCCATCTGCCTGAAGGAATTCAAGAGCCTGCCTGCTCTGAATGGCCACATGCGGTCCCATGGGGGAATGAGAGCCTCCCCCAGCCTCAAACAGGTTAGCAAGAGCCAGCGCCCGGCCCTTCCCAGGTCATGTGTTGCTTGCTTTGCTTTGCTGCCATCAGACAGAGATTGATTGATGGGACCCCCAGGTGAGCACCCGGGGAGGCACCGTCCTTCCCTTAAGCTTTGCTGCTAGGAGCCAGCCAGGTCAAACAGACCCTGCTTCCATTGGTTTCATGAACAGGGGTCAAAAACGGAGGGGCTAGAATAACCTTTTGAGGGATCCAGTCTCTCCACTTCCTGAAAAAAACAGCAAAGGAAACACGTAGAGGCAATATTATTTTTAACTTCTGCTGCTCAAAGCACCTAAGACAAGCCTCTTGGGTCTTCCAGCGTAGTAGCCGATGGCCAGGGAAAGCTAATGTGACAATTGGGCAGTCAGCCAGCACTTTCTACGCACTGGTGCACTACTGTTAGACTCCAGCAAAGGAAGGTCTTTAAATACCCTCAGGATTATCCAGGGATATCCATGTGGTGAACTATCCATGCAGTTTTAGAGTAAGATTAAAATTCAAAGAATTTCTCAAATTCTTTAGATATTGTTGATCTAAATTTAAGTCTATGGGATTAACTCTCTGTTCACCAAAATCCTGGATACCCTGGCTCGCTCCCATCTCCTGACCATTCCAGATAAAAGAGCTTTGTCTTCCACTGGACAGATGAGTAAACTTGAGGCCCATAGAATTAAGAGGTCCTACACAAGACCTTACCTCTTTTGTTTTGTTTTGTGCCTGATTCCCAGTCCACGTCCTTTTCTTTAAAAGCAATGACAACAACAAAATGTTAATACCTGTTTTAATTATACAAGTGATAACCGTCAAGGAGCTTCTTTAAACAGAAAATAGAGTGCGTGGTCTTGTCCTCTGCCCAACTGGCCTCACTTGAGCCAAGGGACTCAGGGTTGCAGGAAGGAAACCACCCTGCCGTGGTTCTCTATCACCCACGCATGATGTCCTGCAACATTCAGGAAAAGCAAAGTGTCCCCCCTTTGGGAAGGCTGCTCTCAGCCCAGGATCAAAGCCTTTATTGTCTGTGTAGGAGGAAGGAGAGAAGGCCCTGCCGCCTCAGCCTCAGCCCCAGCCGCCACTGCCACCTCTGCCTCCGCCGCCACCGCAGCTCCCTCCCGAGGCAGAAAGCCTCACGCCTATGGTCATGCCCGTGTCTGTCCCTGTCAAGCTTCTCCCGCCCAAGCCAGGCTCTCAGGGCTTCGCCAACAGCATCGTTGCCGCCCCCTCCACCAGAGACAAGCCAGCCAGCTCGATGTCGGACGACGAGATGCCCGTGCTCGTGAGGATGACCCTCTCTCCCCCACATTCACCCCAAGGGGCTGCCCCCCACCCGCCTGCTGTGAGTTGCTGCTCTGTCCCCGCCCGCCTGGGGTGGGAACATCCCTTTGCTTTCCTGAGATGGGGCAGCTCTTCCGGGGTCACTGGCCTGAGCTCTCAGGCATGGCTTGGCCTCTCGGGGTGAGCCACCCACCCTAGACGCCTTGGGACTCCCGTCCTTGTCCACACGGCCTGCTACCCAGTGACCACCTGTTACTCTACCAGGCTAACAGCCTGGGTTAGATTCTGAGAGAGCTGAAGGTATTCCGAGGTGAAAACAAAGATGATAACTCAGTTGGTAATCACAGCTATTAAAATATGGAAGTACTACCCCAGATAATAAAGAGCCCGGGGACCTGACTTCCCTGCAGGATCTCCAGACCTCCTCAAATCCAGCAGCCGCAGAGGGAACCCCAGGCACGGCAGGCCTCTCCGTGGGATAGCCCTGGCATCTGTTCTGGTGGTCAGCCTAAGCGGATGCTTCATAATTTCAGTATCCCACCTGTATTGTTCGCCTTAGAGGACCTAATTCACTAAGGTTCACAAAGAAATTCCACTAAGAGACACCCAGCCCCCAATCTCAGGAAAGCAAAGAGATTCCTGTTTCTCACTCACTCTTAAGTTCTCCGTCTCTTTCTCAAATTCCAAGTGCTTCACCCAAGCAGCTTAGCTTGGCTCTGGGGCAGATTCTCTCTCTTTTTTTCTCTCTCTTTCTCCCCTCTCCCTTCCTGTCTCCCTGTCTCCTTCTCTTTCTGTCTTCCCCCCTCTTCCCTCCTTCCCTCCCCTGGGGAGTCTGTAACCCATGTGGTCGACTATGTTGGATTTGTTCCCTCTCCACGAAGTGGTGTGCTGGGTCACATTTGTCCTCAAAGAATAAGTGGCTGCTGGGATTCCAGGTGGTATGAGGGTGGGCTTGGGCCAAAATAGGGGTAGGGTGGATAATTAAGAAAACTAGAAAAAGGTTCCCAGAAGGAACCTTCGTGGTTCTCTGTGTAATATCAAGGGCTCAGAAGAGGAGAGGCGGAGGGAGAACTTTGGGAGTGAGGACGACTCTCATAAGCCAGCAGGACTTGGGGGCCAGTAACAAGCTGAGAGATGAAATGACAGAGCCAAGCTCCCTCTTTGCCCAGGGAAGTCCCTGATTTAGTGGGAGACACACTGTTTCTACCCCTAGAGAACTCTCAGCCTGAAGCTGGAGACGTATGGTTCCTAGTCACACAGGGGTCTGAGCCCCAGGCAGCACCCCCTGCCCCAATTTAAGACAGTCGGTGGTGGGAGGGAAACCAGGGCAGAGAAGAAACAGTGGTCCCCCACAGGAGAGCACCGCTGGACAGCTAAATTAACTAGGGACGGGGAAGACACAGGGAGTTTGGTAAGAATTTGCTCAGAAGATCACCGTGAGCACAGTTCTGAGCAGGGTTTTAAAAGCAGAGACGAAGCTGGCTTTGTGGAAAAGGTGAGAGAGACATGTAAGTAAGGAGGTAAGCTGAACCGGAAGCATGTAGCTGGGATTGAGTAAATAGGGGCAAGGTCCTGACACTTGATGTAAAGAAATTTAAATGTCTGGGGAGGGGCCCTGGGTTCTAATCCCCACTCTGCTGCCCGCCCCCTGGGGATGCAGGGAACTAAGATCCTCCCCCTTAAAAAGCCTGGGTTTCTCCCCTGAGCTTGAGGCTGGATTCATCAGTGGTTCTCCCTGCTCTGGGGAGCTTTTAAAACCTCTCTGTGGGTGGGCCCACCTCCAGAGTCTGTATAGCTTGGTAGAGGTGGATCCTTGAAAATGATTCCTCTCAGGTGACATCCAGGCCTGGCATTCTGGGTGGCTTCCCTGGCCCAGGATCTCAGAGTCTTGCCTGGAGTTGAGGACTGGAGTAACAGGACCAGAGGCCCAAGTATAGGGAGTCCAAAAGGGACCTTTGACCCTGTGATCAGAGGTCTGTATTCCCACCCAGGGTTGAAGTCATGCAAGATCAGCCTGTGCTCAGATGGCCTCATCAGTCACCCAAGAACAGGTTGTAAAGCTTCAGGATTGCTTCCCAACTTGGGGAGCAGGGATATCCACTCCCCATTCTCCTCAGAGCTCTCTTTCCACCTCAGCCTCGGGTGGTGAGGAGCCTTCCCGTGGGGAGGAGAGGTGGTTGTGGCACTCTCCTGGGGGTGAGCTGGGAGCCTGGGGGGCCCTCTGTCCCCTCTCCTGTCCTTACCCCTCAGCCTCCCTAGACTGACTTCCTAGGGGTTGGGATAGCAGCCCAGAAGACAGTGAAGCTGAGGGAGAAACAGGAGGGGCAGCAGCAGGAGCCCAGAGCTGTGCCATGACTGGAGCAGGTCACATGGCCTGGAGGCAGCTGGTCACATGACCATGGCCAGCCCTTCCCATCACCCCTTGCTGCCTCCTACTCGGGTGCCACCCTGGGCGCAGGAATTGTCAGGAACTGCAGCTGTGACAGGCACTGGCCTGCAGGGCCTGGGAGGGTACCACAGACTGCCCAGAACTTTTCTGCAGGTATCCCCACTGCCTCTCCCAACCGCACCTCGGCCTCCCCAGCCACACCCAGCTACACCCAGGCCGTTTTTCTGGGCTGATGCTGGCACACGCCCCAAGTCTGTTTCTGTTTGGCTTTGGCATGCCCTGCTTATCTATGTATGTGCATATGTTTACTTATTAGTATATATGTATCCAAGTGGCAGATCTTCCTTCCAGACTATGCTTGGGTCCGCTGCCATAAAGTAAACGAACACTGCTGACAGGAAGCAACCCAGGAGAAGGGCTTGCTGCAAATGAGCTACCGTCCGGGGG